>NW_017547161.1:4875157-5103626 GCF_001854935.1 Bemisia tabaci
TGCTGCCAGCGCGAGAGGCTCACTGGCGCCTACAAACCTAAGTGGATACTTCACGCATTGCACAATGCTTGAAGTATCCACTTAGGTTTGTAGGCGCCAATGCGCGTTTCGCGCTGGCCGCCCGCCCACCATTCGGCGGCGCCTGAAGCAACTATTTCACAACAGAGGTGATGCACAGTATTGTACGAAATTGAACGTATTAAGAATGACAGGCATCCTTTAAAACTACAGATCTTTCCTCGCAAAATAAATCAAGATACTTATCGTACACAGGAAAAATCTAAGAGCCTTTAGCTGAGGCAAATATAGAGGTTTATCCGGTTCAGGTAAAACAAGGTGGGAATTTCTTGAAAGATAATTAAGTCCTGTTACACCAAAGAGGTGTAGAGAGTTTTAGTAAATTTTGTCTCATGGAATTGACGCTCCCCCATTTTTACCAAAACTCTCAACTATATATTATTCTCCGTTGGACCAAACAGACAAAACAAAAAAACAAGCAGACCCTCATTCTTCTAAGACATTATAAATTTTCATCCAAATACGTCATGAGCAATTATCGTTTGTATTTACATGTGGGTCAATTAACTTTGGGTCTCAACTCGCACGTGGACCAAAACTACCGTGCCGAAAAAACGCGTGGACGTAAATTACTGGAGAAAACAGGTGCGCGGAAAAAATCGTTGACGAAATGTCCTATAACCGAATTTACCATTCCGTCATGCTGTATTTCGCACAGCGTCAATTCAGAGTCAATTCTGCAGGAAAAAAGGTAAACGTTACTATACTGGTACAGGTAACCATTCCTCTGGCAGAATCGACTTTGAATTCACGCTGTGTAAAATACAGCGTGAAGGAATGGTGTAAATTCTACCAATCTCTTTTCTCAGTAAGACGAATTATCTTGGTCAGATTTTTTCTGTCTTTCGCCCATTTTTTTTAGAGGGCAAAGTGAAAAAGCCGTCAAAATCCAACGCGCAGGCAAAAACAACTCTACCTACGCAAATAAACCATTATTTTTAAAAAATACAACCCGTGGAGAAAAAACCGAGGACCGAACAAACCTGATAAATCTTGCCATTTGCGTGTGTAATTACGACCCTAAATATAGCTCCATTGACACAAAGAAGTCATGCACCTTTATGAAAAGAAACAAGGAGTACACGTGTCCGAGAAAATGTAAATGCCATTTTATAAAAGGATTCACTGAGCATTTCTGTGAGATTTTTTCATGAGCTTTTGATGACAAGACCGAGACTAAAAAATTTTCACTTGTAATTTTAACGAAAGAGAGAGGACAATGAGTTTTGATGAGATTGTTAAGTTGTACATTTCACTCACGTACTGTTTGTCAAACGCGGATTGAATGTTGTAAAAAAAGCGGGCGGGGAACGTAAAAAATTGTTACGAAATGAGCGTGAGTATTTAACACATGTTAAAACAGTCTTCTGCATTCTGAGTGTATGTTGTAGCACATCGTTGACAATCAGAACTTCTCCTGAGAAAAAAACAGTAGGCGATAAAATAGGAAGAAGCGCTGGCGCTGAAATGACTCCATGGTGTTACGTGTTCCACGTTTTGACGAATCTAATTTCTTTCAGTGTGGCAAAATTTCCCCTTCTGCCTTGATTTTTAAAATTTTTCTGAAAACGTAGCTCCTCTGATGTTAGGGTGTATCTCTATTTCCACATCAATTATATGGAAAGCATCGAGTTTTTGCGAATTTACGCCAAAGGCTAACGTGAGAATTTAGATGCACCTTTACGATAAAAGAGCGGCGAAATGGGACCATTCATGGGTAAAGAGATCTTATTGTTGGTCTAGAAAGGAAACATTTTCACGAGGGTGATTTTTGTTACTTCGGGTCAGAAAACCTGATTTCGGTCCCAGGTTCGAATCCCGGTAGGGGCGTCAAATTTTTACGGAGCTAACGAGTGCGGAAATAGATAACCCCTGAAAATTTGAAACGCCTGGAGCATCGATGTGCCAATCCCTCGATGTCTACGGACAATGAAATACAGTCTAAAGTTGGCTGAAGGTGCTAAATACGAAGCCAATAATAAACCAGGAAAAAAATAAAATTGATTTTGATTTGAATATTGATGGATAACGCTCTCTAATGTTCCACAAAATAAGTCACGAGCCGTTCAGTTCAGTCTTGTTTCAATAGAGGAGTCAAATTGCATTATGGTCCAACGATTGGACGTATTCCTACCAAACGGAACTATGTGCATTGTGACGTGAGCCCTGTTACGCATGTATTCTTGTGGGTCTCAGGGCTCATGTCTTAACGCACATAGTTCCGTTTAGCAGAAAAACGTCCAATTGCGAGCCCTGATCAATACAAATTAAAATTTTAATTATGACTTTTTCGAGACAGCGATGCAGAAACTTCTAGACCACGCGGCGCGGCGTCCTGCGCGGCACGTCGTAATAATCGGTGGCATGCGAAAAAGGGAGGGCCCCAAAAACGGGTTTTAGAAATGGGGAGGCCGCGAGAAGGGGCCTCGAAAATGGGAAAGCCGCCTTCCGCTATGCAACGTGAAAATCGCGGCGATGCGGATAGGGTTTCTTTGGATTTTCATCAACTCTGAGGCACCAGACCAGAGTTGCGACAGAATTTGGAAAATTAAATTCCCTGACATTTCCCTGACACATTTTGACGAAATCCCCTGACAACTGAATAAATGACACATCTTTAAAAAGACATAGTTAGAAATAGTTTGCAGGCAAAATTTGTTCGAAACGTCAAACCCACTCGAGAAAGGTGAAATGAAGCAATGGAAGCAAATGAAGGTGATTCGACGATTTTTCCCTGACATTTTCGTCATTTTCACTGACATTTCAAGGTTTTCCCTGACTCAAAAAATTCCCTGACGTTTCCCGGTTTTCCTGGTATCCCCTGACTGTGGCAACCCTGACCAGACATATTACGTAATTAAAGCCACACAATAAAAAAGCACAGATTGCAATAAGTAGCAATTACATCGTAAGATTAGTGCAATTCCACTGAGTGTTGTGTATTTTGCCTATCTTCTATTCGAGGGGGCCCATTTATTGAAACTTATTGCAATAAAATTGAAATAAGTTGAAATTTTCATTGCATTGCATATTGTGTATCTTTCTGTCACGTGGAGCTCATTTTGTTGATTGTTTAAAATTGGCAAACAGCGACTAAATGATGTAAACGTATTCCAATTTAATGTTAAAAAAATTACAATTTTATTGAAATCAAATTCTATTTAATTTCAATATACTCGTTGCACTGTGCTACTTGGGCATAGGAATGTTGTTTTACATTTTTCAGAACAACTGATTTAAAAAAAAAAAAAAAAAAAAAAAAAAAAAAAAAAAAAAAAAAAAAAAAAAANAAAAAAAAAAAAAAAAAAAAAAAATTATAATAATAATTTGTTATAAAGGTTCATTCGGGAAGAGTTCTTTTTTGTAGTCACAAGTATATTTACTCCGACCGATTCACATTTTTCGAATCACCCTGAGCCGCGATAAAGATCGAGACACCTTTGGAGCTGACCCGATTGAAAAATCGAAAGTAGGCCTGGCAACGACTTTATCCTGCTTAAAATGCAGGTCCGGTCCAAGCATCGGTCTACTCGAAGAATACTGCCGTGCTAAGGATAAACGCCGTATGAACCTTCGGGCGTTGCCAAATTTCTTTTGGTAGATCACGAATTCTCGAGAAAATTGGTCAACGTGTTTCTTCCAATTTTTCATATAATTTTGTACGCAATTTCACCCAAAGTTCTTGAAAAATTCAAGGAAAAATATTCATGACTTTCCTTAAAAATAAACATTTCATCGAAGGAAATGTGACAACTCTCGAACGTTCATACGACGTTCTTCCTTAGCACGGCAGAATAATGGAGAATCGATTCATAACTGTGACATAATCGTGGAGCACACACGGTGTCAGTCCTTAAGCTCACCGCGCCAAATACACGAGACATCGTCACTCGTACCGTAGGATCAAATATTTTGTTCGGAATTTATTTATTTATTGAGACGATTTATTTTACGAAGAGATTGATTCAAAGCTTAAATGAAAGGATCGAACGAGAATTGACTCGAATAAATTTCACGTTACCTAATTCTCTCTCATGTTATACTTTTGAGCCCAAAAAAGAAAAAGAAGAAAGAAAAAAGCGTACCACCTTGAAAAATAAGGATTAAGGAGCTTCCCCGAAAAAGGGCACAGGCGCGTAAAAGCCCTTTTCCCGTAAATTGCAGAAATGGATTCTTCGTACCTTAATGTAAATGTGCCCGCGAGCTTCAGCTTAATTAATCAACTTTTGAAGCCAAGAGACCAAATTTAGTGCACTGGAAAAAAAGTCACTTGGATCTGAAGTCCAGACTCTTAAAAACAATGACAAGAAAAAATACTCTTGGTTCAATCGAACTTTTTACTTGAATCAAAAGGAAATCCGCCTAAATCAAGAGGCTCGGCTCTTCGATTCAAGGAAAAATCGGATTGAAACATCGTTCATGTCTTAAAAGAGTTTTAAAAGCCAAAACCTATGACTACTGGTCCATTTCCGGAAAAAGGGCACAAAACGGAGAAGTTTTAAAAGTTCCTTCCTCAACAGAGAAAGAAAATCAAGTTTCACTAATGCAATGGTCGTTATTCATTCTAGGGTGTAAAAACTTTGACCCAAGTGTCCAGATTCCGATGTAAGTCACCATCAGTGGCTCGAAAGTAATCATGAAAACTTCAAATGTGCTTTTCTCAAAATGTCATTTTTCGGTGTGTGCCCTCTTTCTGGAAAGCTTCTCAATTTCCACTGGATTCAAAATATCAGCTGGAATTTTGCTGATTTTTTGTTGATAAATGAAACATGAGAGGAAGTAAGTACAGCAATCGATTATTCATGATAGATTTAAATAAAGGGAAAACAGTTGCAACAACTTGCGGTACCTAATCGCCAGAACTGTTTTTGAAGATGTAGAAGTATAGGTTGAATCTAATCTACCGAAGTTTCTTGACAGCAACAATTGGGTCTTCAAAGTGCTGCGTGTTCACAAATTATAGCTCCTCCATTCAAAATATGGAGGAAGCATAATACCCTGTCCTTCATCGACATAAACTGTCTTAAAGTGTTTGAACAATTGCCATTTTAATGACAGACTTCGAGTACATGTACGTATTTCAGTATTATTTAAATTCGTACTTCAGGACAATGACCAGTAAAATTATTTTTTTTTTCCTAATTGTCTGGAATCAACGCTATGGACATATTTCAGCCGCGGCTTGAGATAAGTGATAAGATCGCGTGTGAATATTCGAAACAGAGCAAGAACCCGACTTTCCAGGTCTTCAAAGTCAAGGTGGGTAAGTTTTTGAGAGGCAAAGTTGGCTAATTTGCCAAGTTTCACTGTAAAATTCACCAAACAGTTTTCCTCGCTTGTTTCTGTTTGTTAAGCTATCAGACTTTTAAAGTTTTCGAAGAGAGGTAATGATAATATAGACAAAAAGAAATACGAGGACGAGACATAAATTCTCGACTGCTGGACCTAGTTCAGAGTTAAAAAATTTCGCTGATTTTGTTTCATCATTATTTTCACGGAGACAAATCTTGTTTCTGAAATTCGCCGCACCTTAAGTGTATACATTTTTACTTTATCTCTTCCTAATGACACGACAAAGTTTACAAAAAATAAACCTTCCGTTCGCATTGAATATTTTTGCAAAGAGCAACAAAAAAAGTAGGAAAAGTCTGATTTTAATTACTATATATGATGATTAATATGATACGTATTTAATTGCAATGATCTCCAGACGTCGCAATCTTAAAATACGCGCTTCCTGGAGTAAGTAGCGTAACTCCATTCCAAGGTTGCCAAATCGACCCCAACAATTAATTTATTTCAAGAAATGTATCTCTGCAATTTTTATCAAAAATCTGATTTTTGCATGAAATCTGCATACAAATCAGTGAAATTTTCAGTATGAAATACTCAAAATTTTCCAGGTTAATATGCTACTTACGAGGGGGAATTTGGCAACATTGAAATTAGGCTACGTTCTTTTATGATAGAAATGACGGATGGGAAAATACGAAACTCAACAAGTCGCGTTGAAAAACTGCACGGTTGCATCAGAATTTAGAAAATGAAATTCCCTGACATTTTGGTGGAATTCCCTGACAATTGAAGATGTGACGGATGGTTAAGAAGGCATAATTAAAAATAGTTTACAGGCAAAATTTGTTGTTCGAAACCTCAAACCCATTCTAGAAAGCAAACCAATGTGATTTAACAAATTTTCCCTGACATTTTCGTCATTTTCCCTGACTTTTTAAAATTCCTGACATTTCCTGCTTTTCCCTGACTGTGGCAACCCTGACTGCTACTGTTCATTTTTCCCCCGTGCCTTATTCACTGGTCGAAAATAAAAACATTATTATTCCGGTTGATCCGGCAGCGTGAGACACTGACGTCAACAGTCAAATTAAGCGGCACTGACAATGCGCTTCCGCTCGTGCTGAATTCGGGAATTTCAAGCGCCTATTAATTGGTAATTAATGCCTCAATTTAGAACGAAAATTAACGATGCAAAAAAAGATAGGGAAAATTGATATCCTCGTCCTAGGATGCCAAATCTCACCCATATAAAGACAAATACATCATTCTGACTCCAAGCTGACTACATGGACGTCACAGTAGGTACCACGATTAGGATTAAAGGATAAATGAACGGCGTTTAGCAGAAAGAAACTAAGGCACATCAGCCATGGCCAAATTTAACTGGGTAGTTTAATTTTTTAAAAGAGAACGTTTGTGCGGATTCCTTTGAAAATTTTAGGGAAATTGCTTCGCGCTATGCAGAAAATTCATTGAAATTTGCACAAAAATCCGCACAACCGTTTTCATGTAAAAAGTTGAATTGCCCAATTAAGTTTGGCAATAGCTGATGTGGCTAGGTTCCTTCTTGCTTAACGCCGTCTAAATAATAGCTTAGAGGCACTAATAGCTTTATCATAAGCGTGAAAGTTTCGTTATGATGTTGACTGATAAGAGAAGACCGAAGTGATCAGTATAGCTTTTCAAAAAAATCATAAATCATCTTCATTCGGTAAAAAGAAAATAAAGAGTGGAAATTCAAAACTTCTATGCGTCGTCGGGTGTTACTAAGCTCCTGCGACTTTGCCCCTCGTTTAATATGAATCCAGTGACTTGGGAAGAACAATTTAATCGGAAAAATAAAGATAAAAACTTGCGATTAGATGCAAAATTGAATGAAAGGCTACTAGTTTTTGCTTTTTGGTATTTTTTAGTGCGTGTTGCGTACCCAGCCCCAGAAAATATGCTTCATATTTTTCACAACCTCGTAAAATTTCATGAAATATTTCACGGTATTTTCAATATTTCAGATTTTTCATTTCACCCGTGCAACCCTGGTGTAGCTGCTCTACCTATCCTTTAGCTCAACATTTGTACTTAGCTTGTTTCTCAGAAATGTTATCCGGCGACATGTTCCTGGAGGTTGAGGTCACCATGATTTATGATAAGCTCTGAGTGCACCCGAATCAAAGAGCATATGGTAATGACCTGATGTCATCTTCTGATCGGTGAAGATCTCCTAATGTAAACAACTTTTCCAAAGTGTGCCCGATGTACATACACCAGGTTGGAACCAACGATTGCGGCAGTAGATGCTGAATTTAGTGGCTAAGAACCACGCATTTTAACCAATAGGGTCGCTCCAAACTTCTTGTTTCTTCTTTGTCTAGCTCTGCCTGTTAATTTCAACAATTAGCCCGAAGGAAACTGTTGCTTGAGACCAGCAAACACAGGATGCCTGACCGATAATCAACCCCAGGACCTCACGGAGTGATTATTGAAATTGATAGACAAAGAAGACATCGGGAGTACGGAGCGATCCTATTGGTTGAAACGGGTGGTTTCTATATAGACAACGGGAGAAAATGATGGACTGACTATAGGGTCTCTCGTGGTTTGTCGTTAGTTGGTCTACTACCTACCTCCTTTGTCTATTGCAACCATCCGCTTCCTCCGATAGGAGCCTTCCATATCGCTTCTGCCTTCTTTGTCTATAGCTTTGTCTAACAATTTCAATAATCAGCCCGCTGATCATACAGAGCCAAACCACAAGAGATACATAAAATGTAAATTATACGAAAGGCCGACGAGGCCTACAATTTTGGCCAAAATTTTGAATTAAAGGTGTGAATTAACTACTTTAATTTTATTCAAGTTTCACTCTAAAGTTTTGAAATTTAACAATCGATCATATACCTATAATGACTTAAATGGGAGAAGAACAGTTTTATTAATTTCCGCAAATCGCCATAGGTTGAATTTCGCCAGATCGATGGAATGTACGACTCGTCAATCTCACTACCATGCATGTTTTGATAAAGTGACATTTAAAAAGCATTTGACGAAAATTTTTAAGTACGAATGAGAGAATTTAGCTTTCAAATCGCTCGTTTATATTCTTTGGTTTGTCAAATCGTTAAAACGGGACGCAGAGGGCTGTGGGGGAGGAACACGTCTGAAAGCATGATATGTTAATCCTGAGAATGACCGGAAAAATCGTGTATAGAAAATATTTATGCAAATTGAGCCGGGAATATTAGTTTGTTTATTTCTTATTTATTTTTAGAGTGTTTCCTCACTTACACAACAAAAAGAAAACAAAATTTATAGGCTTTCATAAGATTCAACAGGAAAACTGAAATATTAAAACATACAAACATGGCAATATGTTCGTTCTGGACAAGTTTTAACATAAAATACGCTCGTCTGGCTAGCGAGGATCGATTAATTGTTATATTTTTGGCGGTTCTTTTTTTTTTTAAGTAATTAAATCACCCATTAAATTACTGAGCTTCCAGTTATAGAGTAAATATTGATCACATTGACTGAGCGAAGATAACGGTCTTCCTTGTTTCGTTTTATGGCTAGGAAAACATAACTTTTTTGTTTTGTTTTAAGTCCAATAAAGCGGTAAACGACAGCAAATAATAATTAGATATAGCGAAATAGGGAAAAATTCACACTTTACGTGATACCTGCTGATCATTTGCATCTTAGGAAAAAACCGAAAGTCATTAACAACTTGAATGAATGGCGCACCACTCTGAGAATGAATACAATGTCAGAGCTTTGATTTAGGATTTGCATCCAATGGCTTTAATGATTTCTTCTTCTCAGGACAGATTTGACATTGGAACACTATTCAAACATTTTTCCGAACTAAGGATTCGTGAGGAACTATTGATTTCGGTTTTGAGTTTTGAGCGCATTCAATTAAAAATGCGCAATTGCTTATTCCTCAATTGAAGATTTCATTCAGAGAGAATGTGATGGATACATTGACTCTATGCCTTAAGGTTAAGAACAATAAAAGTGGCTCAGCTATTCGTTAGTGCTTTCATTGCGTCCGTTTGAAAGAGGGGAAAAACGCTTGACATTATTTTCTGAATACATTGAACGCGCCCGGGCATGTGTATTTCTACTGTTGCAAAATGGAATAACTATAAGGATGACTTTCAAGGAAGGATAACAAAATGACTTATTTTATTGTTAGTCACATTTCACAGAGCGATTTTGTGTCGGAATGGTGGATGGGCGTGCTTATCTTCATTTTCTCACTAGGTACACGATACTGTTTAATAGTAATGCAATTTGCATACACCCAGGTGGGATTCCTTACCGACATTTTATTTTTCGGCGAATGAATTGATGAATTTAAAAGGAGGCTTGTAAATTTTCCTGGCGTGACCAATGCGCATTCAAATCGGCTTACTGAGGCTCCAAAAGTTATTTCGTCTTTAGATCCGGTCTGGTTTTTGTAAATATTTTGCCAAAATTTTGTCAATGTTTCACATCAAAATGGTTTGTTTGTTTTATTGGGAGAGGAAAATCGCCCGAAAGTGAAATTTCCATACGTAACAGCTACGAATAAAACATTTTTCATTCTTGGAGCGAAGTTTCTGACACTCCCGATTTCTCCATTCGACAAACCTTTTACTACGTTTGAGCCATTCAGCACGTCACATCCATGTTTAACAAGAGCTTAGTGACGGATATCCGTACATATCGCATTGAAAATTTGGTTACATGAACTGAAAAAATGTCACAGGTTAGCATAAATGAGGAGCGGATCAGAGATTTTTTACCGGCATTTTTTGTATCATTCCAGTTAAAAAAAAAATGAACTGCAGGGAGCTAAAGCAAAGCAGCCTTTTTCAATTTTTTTTCTTCCCCTTCCTCCATTTATTTTTTTTCTCCTCTTTCAAAATGAAGGGAATACAAAATTTGTTGTCTTTAAATAGTAGAATTCAAAAACACACATACACAATAATACATTAAAAATAACTTGGATATTTAAGTACATTCCGGTTTTTAAAAAAAAAAAAAAAACACGTTTGATCACACATTGAGCCAAGAAATTTAACAAATCAGCGCATTTTGCTACCTTATTATCATACTTTGCCGAGGGAAAACTTTTAATGGAGAAATTTTCTTACACAACACGCAAGCGGGTGGTCTGCTCGCTTAGACATTTCCTCCAACCATGTTTCTTAGGATCATTACTTTCTACCAAATATTTCACGGAAGTTACAGTTCAAGCATCTCTTTTTGTTCAAGAGCCGCTAACTTAGCATGCTGAGTGCTTGAATCATCATTTGGACTAAATTTTGCAATAAGGAACTATAACTTCTGGCTCATAGATAAAAACACCTATCAGCACAGGGAAACCAATGGCACATGCGTTGGTTTTAGAATGAACCAGAGGTTGCAATTCCCAATTGCAAAATGTGCTCCATTTGTAGTGCTAGGTCGTAATAAGGCCGAAATTGGGCGTTTAAGAGCAAGCAGCATGGTCGTTTACGCGTCAACTAAGCCTCCACCTAAATGACCGAGCATAAATCTTAACGACCGAACTCAAAGAGTAAGTAATCGCTCTACCTTGGCCGAACATTCGAGTGCGATCCGATAAATCCTGACCTGCAAAGTTAGATGCGAGCATCAGAATCGTTGATCACACAGAATTCATTTTGCATATGAGGAACTTCTAGTTCTCACTCATTGTCGAAACAATGTAAGTGCAATTAGGACTCCCTCTGTACTGCCGTCTAAGGAAGAACGCCTTATGAACATTCGAGAGTTGCCAAATTTCCTTTAGTAAAACGTTTATTTTTTGGGAAACCTATGCATATTTTTCCTCGAAATTTTCAGGAACTTTCGGCGAGATTGTAAACAATATTATATGAAAAATTGGAAGAGAGATATTCATAAGTTTATCAGGAAATTCGTGTTTTATCAACCAAAATTTGGCAACGCCTGGAGGTTCATACGGCGTTTTTTCTTAGCACGGCAGTGTAGATGTGTTCTTTCATGAATAAGCCAGAGATGGTGATTTCTCATTACTGAACGAAATCCATATGTTCTTTCACCAATAATAAATTAGAAAATCGTGAAATTTACCATGGGTAGGTATTGGTACTTTCAGCCTTAGAAGAGCCAAATTTTTCGTCGTTCTCAGGAACCGTTCATAAAATACGTGACGCTCTAGGAGGGGGGGGGGGGGGGGCGCGGAGCCTCCGTTACGGATACGTTACAAGGAGAGGAAGATGTTCGAGGTTCCGTTCCATAACGCCAGAATGAGCGCGTAGCGCGGTTTTCAAAATTCTAAGATGGAAAATCATTGCGATTTTTCATCCAAATTTCATCAGAAAACGCTTATCTTATAGGGTGAGGGGGGAGGGGGAGAGTCGAGCTAGGCGTTATGGATTTTCTTTAGGAGCGGCACAGACCTAAGTTACGAGTGAGTGGCGAAGGGAAGTCGAAAAATCCGATTTCAGTTACTTAAAAACAAATCTGATTTTTCTACTCTGTGTTCAGGATGTTCTATGTGAAAATATCAAGCGATAAAGTTTGGTCGTTTCCCTCAAAAATGAATCAAATTAATGCGGAAATTCGTATCACGGTGGAGAAACGTGGTTTCCGAGTTTACACATTGATGTATCAAATGTAAATCATTGCAATTCGCGAGAAGAACAGATGAGACACTGCTCAGTTAAATGATGAGAATAAATATTTGTTCAATTTCTATTATCACGTTGAAGACTTCTGTCGCAAACAGCACACAGTAGTTTCATAATGTGGAATCGAGAATAAGTGGTCACCAAGTTGAGAACAGTTTGATGTTATGTACCTAGACCGTGGGAGCTGTTCTGATACATTTTGAACAAAAAGGAAATTCTACTGGAATCAAAAGAAACTTCCATTTAATATTTTCCGCAAAGCAATTCAGCCATATTGAGAAGGATACATTTTAAAACAACTGGATGAGTACTTTTTCATTTTATTTTAAAATAACTGGAACTTTTCGCGAGATATAGAATGAACGCTCTTTTTAGATCAAATAGAAGTTTTCCTCAGCGTAACGCACCCGCTCTTTTCTCTCTGCCTCCTTTTCCGTAACGTAAGTGTAATTGGACTAAATTTTGCAAAAAAGAACTAATATTTCTGTATCATATTAGCAGTGCCACATTTATGGTTTTTTAAGACTTTTGCTAGATTGATTTAAGCGCGGTAAGGAGAGGTTTGTGGTACACCCTCAACCAATGATTGAAACAACTAGTTTGTCCGAATAAGCATTTCCAAAAAAATACGTAAAAAAATGTGAGAGCTGCCGACTCAACTTCAAAAATCCTTAATCGCCACTTGCGGACACATTTCAGATTGAAATTTTGCCGGTCTAACTGATAAATATCACCTATAAACGAGGCAAACCTCAGAAATACGTACGATGTCAAAAGAGGGGTAAGTAAGGCATAGAATCAAGAGCGATATCCGTCAGTAGGGTAGTAGAGTCATTTATCAGTTACATCAAAGCTCATGCGGAGCGTTAAAATTGTGTTTATCGAAGAGATAACTATTCGTACGGTTCAGTAGATATGTTGCCTATCTGGCAAAATTGAAGGCGAGCCTTCGGTGGACGATATCTGTCAATGATGGTTCTACGCAAGTTTATGAAGCGACTTGAAGATGTGTCCTTAAAATAGATAACTATTCGCGCTCCTAGGTAGGTATGTTGCATTGTTGCCTACGTAGCAAAATTGAAGGCGAACCTTGAGTGGACGATATTTGTCAATGATGGTTCTATGAAAGTTTATGGAGCGACTTCAACGTGTGTCCTTAAAATAGAAAACTATCCGCGCTCCGCGGTAGGTATGCTGCCTATGTGGCAAAATTGAAGGCGAACTTCGGATGGACAATACCGACCATTATGTTCACAGTATATTTTATCGGTTTGATCAAAGTTTGGGGAGCGACATAAAGCGTGTTCTTCAGGTAGATAACTATTCGCGCTCTACGGTATGTTTGTTGCCAATGAGCAGAATTGAAGGCGAACTTCAAATGGACGATACCTGTCAATAAGTTTACGTGTGGTCTCCTAGTTCTGTTACTGTTTCTGACTTTCTGTATCAATAACATATAGGACATAAGTATCTCTGTAAAATATAGGTATGATTTCAAAAATGAGTCAGAAAAAGAAGCTCCTTGCCTATTCCAAAATACATATATTTCAATAATCTAGCTGCTCGACCCTTTCCTGACACCAATTGAAAACATTTCGGTTGATATTTCTAAAGAGTTTTCTGAGTCCGGACCATTCGTGGTTTCATAGGGTGGCTGCTTGGAAAAATTGAAACACCAGCAAACTTCCACATGCCAAACCTTTTTCCCTTCTTTGTGATTTTGGAAATTTGTGTGGGGTTGTCGTTCAAGCAATCGCTTCCTTCTTCAGTTTTTTTTTTCAGGACAGTTGGATGGCTCTACGCATTTTCGATAATTATTAATTCTAACCGATATTAAACTCAATTCACACAATCAAACTTTTCATTCGACTCTTGAATGCAACTTGTTGTAATGAAAAGTTGGATAGTGTGATACTGACGAAAGAAAACGACAATTTGATGAAAAATTGAACGGAAATTTGAATACATCAACTACAACACTCATTCAACTTACGTTACATTCAACTTTTCGTTCAACTTTCCATCCAATTGGCGGCGCCAATATTTAATGGAAAGTTAACGGAGAGTAACTGAATCAAATTATTTGCGTTCGCAACTTTCCATCCAACTTTTCGTTCGATTATGTCGGATAAAAAGTTTGATATTGTAAATTGGGCTTTAGAGAATCTACGATACTTCAAACTTCGGAAATAACATCAATTAATGAAAGCCTGATCACGACGCATGGACGGAACTTCCGAAAAGGAGTCATCGATTAAAAAACGATTTTCCCGTAGCTCGAAGCTTTAAGGTTATCAGCAGTGATCAAGCGTGTTAGATTATGAAGTTGCGAAAGATAAACCTATATCGGGCACTGACGTTTATGGTCGTCAATATCAACGCCCGGCCGGCGCGGCGCGGCGCTTGGTAAAACAAACAAAGTTTCACACTTCCAGTACGGGTTCACACCGAATAAGCTTCCAGTCCTAAATGTCTGTCTGTACTTTCCTGGGAGAACGCTGCACTTGGAGGTCACCTCGACCGAAAAGTTTTCCTACGACTGCAATACCACGCCTTCATAGGAAGGAGTGTAGGAATCGGCCGAACTTTATAGATCATAAAAATTAATGTCAACGCGTTAAAGGCGCCGATTTCCATTTCTGATCTCCGCTCCATTCGCGGACTCCATTTTCCTGACAATAAAGGGTATGCCAGATGATCGAAAATACATAATTAGAAATGGTTTTCAGGCAACATTTGTTGTTCAAAACGTCAAACTCGTTCTGGAAAGCAAATAAAGATAACTTGACAAAATTTCCCTTACATTTTCATCTTTTTCCCTGACATATCCAGGTTTCCCCTGACTCTTTAAAATTCCCTGACATTTCCCGGTTTTCCCTGACTGTGGCAGCCCTAAAAGAGGTGCTCGCGCTCGGTAATGTAAGTGAATATTTCCGTCCCCAGAGAATAATCTGAGAAAATTAAGGTGATTCCTCAAGCTCAATAAGTGACATAGTCGAACTAACACACGATTATATCGCATCGATTAGGTAAAAGATCTCAGCAGATTTTGAATTTTTAGTCAAAGAAGGACGGTAGCCCTTGCGCATGAGCCCAAAGAATCATTCTAAACCAAAATTAGCAAAATGTACGAAAATGAGAGCAGAATCCTGTTTGGGAAAAAACCTCGCGTCTGATACAGAAATCGATGACTGCATTTCTCAACTTTCCGTTAAAACAATTTCCTTGTGAATGGTAAGTAGGTGTATTCTTCCAAATTTTTCCGCACTTGAGAAAAAGTCTCTAGTCCAAACTCTTGAAAAAAAAATTGACAAGAAAAAATCCTCATGATTCAATCGGATTTTTGCTTGAATCGAAAGAAAATCCGCTTAAATTAAAAGGCTTGGCTCTCGATCTCAGCAAAAATCCACGTGAATCAAGAGTATGGTTTTCTAGTCGAATTTTCAATGAGTCTGGACTAGGAGCCAAAAAATGTTTTTTCCCGTGCGAATTTGCAATGGGTCCACTAATCCTCAGTTCAATTAAAGCTCGTAAAATTGAAAATTGATGCAACAACCATTGCGAACAACGGACACGACGTAAATACCATCTGCGTGTAGTTAGTATTATCGTTAGTTGGAATGAGCTGAAAAACACGCTGAATCATACGAAAAGAATCGGTTTTGTCTTTGCGGCAATATGAACACGTGTGCAGGTTGACAAAAACAAAACAAAACTTACTGAGCTTGCTAGCTAAGAGGAATTCCTACTATCAAATTATATTTGGCATGCCCGCATTCTTCTTTACCGGAATCGTCTATTACTTGGTTCGACTTAAAAATTTCAAACACACTGAGTATTGGGACTCGATAAGTGTTAAAAGTCATTTCGATGACAACCATACCTCATGCTGAGGTAAAAATGTCGCTTATTATTTAAGTAATTCATTTATTACGCTACGAAAATAAAAATTGTCAAAATAATGAGCAGTGACTTAAAGCAGAGGAGTGAGATAGTTGCGTCTAAACCCGATCCATTTTTCTCCCTTTCTTTGGCTGGCAATTCCTAAAATTTGAAAAACTTTCCCGACCAAGAAAAGTTCAGAAAAACTATTTTTCTGGAATTTGCCAGGAACTATCTCCTGGAGAGAGTAAGAAACAAGATGAAAACTTTCAAGAGAGATAAGCCGTTTTTTAATTAGCTGTAGGTATTTAGAAGTGAGTTTATCTGTCTGTTTAACCTCTTCTTCCTATTAAACTTTTGATCTCTACTCCGCATGACGGATAAACGCATGAAATGCAACAGTTGGATGGAAATGAGGGAAAACATGTTTGGCTGACATGAAGCGGGAGCTCTGCTCAATATTTAGACCATAGCTGACGGGCCTCACTCAATTATCATACTTGACCCCAAATTCACGATGGTGGAGATATGAAAACACAAATTTTTACGGTGATCTTGACCCATTTTATTCGAATAACAGAAATCCACCTTCCTCCTTTTGCAAAATTTTGTACACCTAATTTTTATTACCTACCTCAAAAGTTAGTAGAAAATATAATCTGACATTTTCATCAAATAGCATTTGTAATACTTATTTTCAAGAGGGAGATACGTCAGATTTCTTTCGGGGGGGGGGGGGGGGTGTCATTAAAAATACATCCTTTCTTATATATTGTTAATGTCATTACTGCTAAGAAGTTTACTTGCTGGGCTGAATAAAAAACAGTTGAGTATTGTTCTCTTTCCTTCTTCATTCATATTCAAGTCTCATCTGAATGGTATACTTAACTTTGTCACACACCTGAGTACTTAGTACTAGCTCTGCCAGATGGGAATTACAAGTTAACTAAGACAAGGTTATCCACCATGTCAAGTAATTAGTTGCTATTTATTTGACGAAAAGATGAAACAAATTTCTGAAATTCACATCGAGAAAACTCAAGAATCGAGGCTAACACACGATATCCTGTGTTCAATATTTCCGCTCAGTACATCAGTACATCCTAAAACAAGTTCTTCTCGTACCTCAAATTCTTCAAAGATGTTTCCAACTTGTTCACCCATGATGACAGGTATTCCAAATGAATTTACCTCCTTACTGCAAAAAGTCTTTGATAAGTGAGCCTTGTTAAAGCAAAGCGGACAAAACACGGTGACAGTGTATTTTTGAGCAGTCAACAGCAGTAACATGTGCCTCAGTTCGTGACATTGTAGACATCTCACGAAACTTTATTTTTTGATGGAAAATACTCAGCACCCTTTATTTTAAAACTTCTCAGATTTTTCTTTTCAATGTATGGAATATGCTGCGGAAATTTTAAGCGAACGTGTTAGTTTGCTCTACTTTGATAGAATCAAATGGGAGCGGAGATTTTGAAACACCACAAACAAGATATAAATTCTTGCAGTTTCACCACTGGTATGCATCTTATTTGCTATGAATTTTTTTTAAAAAAGGAGATGGGGAAAAAAAAAAATTATTGGATACAAATAATTCTCAATGTTGAGACCTTGATAAGTAAGTAACTTTCAGAAGCCAATTAAGTATGTGAATAAAAATTACCTGTCTCTTAAAATATTACACGGAGTTGAAATTCACATCCCGTTGTTGAAAATATTTGTATGCTAGGTATACAAAGCGTACTTCTTTTGCAATTGTAAAATTTAAAAAATAAAAAAACGAATGCAGTATTGCTACGATTAACATGAAACAATCTACTTTTACACGCATCGAACTTTCTTTTCTTTGGAGTCCTTACTCAGATTAGTGTCTGGGAACAATATTTAGGTGCTGCTCTAAAGCCTTGATCGCTCACTTGGTCAAAGTACTTAAAGTTGTTAGAGACCATTGTATGTTGATTGTACTTTGTATGATTCATCGTATGTTGTTTGCTTCAACACTCAACAATCAAGCCATTTGGATGCATGTGTTAACTAACTGAGTGGCACTGATCAGAAAATTGCGTGTCTCAAGATACAATGATCAAAACTCACGCGGCAAGCTCTCTACAACCCTCACATGACAAAGCCAGTAAAACTATTTTGAAATAAAAAAAGAAGTAACTACTGGAAAAAGTTCCATACAAGATTCGGCTTTAAAGGAATAAATTAAGTACTGTATCATGTTAAGCAACAAACGCGCATTCTTCTTAAAATAAAATTTAAAAAAAAGATGTTCATCTGACGAACTGGATACGTCAGTATTTGCTTCAACATTAGCAGAGGTTCTCGTCAATTAAACTCAATTTCCCTTCCCTCTAACTCATTAAAGATGTTCGACGGTGAAACTACCTGTCCGCATATCTTGTTAGCGGTGTTTAAAAATCTCTGCTCTCATTTTATTTTTTTGAGGGAAAACAAATCAACATTAAAACTTGAAATTTTCACAGTTTTCTTCCCAGAGAGGAGAAATCACAAAAGTTATCAAAACTTGACGTTGCGTAGTTTTTCAATTAAAAAATAAAGTATGACAGGAAGTCTAAATCGTCGCAAACCGAAATACGTGGTCTGGTGGTTTCACCATTGATATATTGAATGACAATTACTGATAGTACTTTATATGCGAGAACCAGAATCGTGTGCGAGCATTCTGGGCCATACTTCAAAGGTGATCGCACTAAGTGATCAAGATGATCAAGCTTGACAATTTTTCCTACCACTGCAGACAGTTCCCGATCTTTACTCCTCATAAATTTCATAAATTGAGGAGATCAGCGAGTATGATATGAAAAAATATGACTCATTAATTCGTCGATAAAAAGGTAAACAAGCCGAAACCAAGGCAACAGCCCGACCAAACAGTGAAAATAGATTCGACAGCGAGTGTCGAATCGAAGACATTAGATGGACAATGGTTCAATGGTCCCTCACCTTGTATTATATCATCGCTTGCTTAATACAGGTATTCAGGAAACGCAGGAAGTAATCACTTTCACTTCGGACGCGGCTCGTATTCGTCGAGACAGAAACGCGCACCACGGACTCGTTCAAAACACTGGCCGCCAACCGAATAAAAAATCGTTGAAAACACCACCGGGGTTCAGTTCACAAAGAGCCCGTTATCAGAGGAAAAGAGACAAAGGCATTTGATAAAACACTCGCCGGAATAAAGGACTGGGAAATTAAGATATTATCAACGGAACCATAACCTCACCGCGGCCGTGTTGTTTACTTTTCGACGCACGGCTCGCGAGTGCGCCAAGAGCGCGCTGTGTGAGCGCGGCCAGACAAAACACTAGCGCACATGTGCTCCCCCCCAACCCTCCCTCCCCCCCGCGAGATGCTCTGACGAACGCCCAGCCCAGCCGTCGGCAGTGATTACATTACCTGCATTATTACATACGAGTCATGCGCTTCTCATTGTCAGGTAGAAAAAATTCGCCGAAATACGTTTATTGGACGCTCTAACAGACACGGGTGCGAGACTGTAACTTACGCAGTTACGCCCTCATCTGCGCGCAACTTTCAGGAGCGCATTACGTCTTCGGCTGATTGTGAGCACTTTCCGCACCGCTCCTCTTGCCCGCAGTCAAAAAAAAAGTAAGTTTGGAAAAAAAGACAGTGGCCGAGGGTGGGCCGAAACTTTGAAAAAATCAATCGGGAGTTTGGGGGAAAGGTCCTCTGTCGAGAGGAGTCTGGTGATCCCAGGCCCAGGACAAGACAAAAAACGTCGTCTTTTGAATTTCAAGATTTTTTTTTTAAAAGTATTAAATATCCGATTGGCTAATCCCACGCTTACTTGCCTACTACCCCAGCCCCAGGTGACCCTGAGACCATCAAACTCAGGTTTTCTGGACGGAAATCGAACCCGGGACCATGGTCACAGGGCCAGCGCTACAATCAAAACACCACTTGAGACCGGCCAGGAGGTATAGGAAGGAAAAGTTGCGCCTTGGCATCATACTGATGTGCAGGGCAGGATCTACCTACTTGCCGCCCATGGGCCACCTGTATTTTGCCGCCCCTTCTCATTCGTTTTGAAACATCAATAAAAACCATCAAGTGAACGTGCCAGCGGGGGAAGGATGCAGAAGACGCGTTTACTTGTGTTGGACACATTTTTTGGGAAAACCCTGTCAACACTACTAGCAAAAGTTCACGGAACTTTGCGCGAAAGTTAAGTTCCGTAAACCTATCTCTGTGCATGTGGACGAGGCCCTCCATTCTTAAGAAATTAACGAAAAAATTATGAAAGAACAAACATAAATGTAGTTCAATGATTTTAACTTCCGCCGCGCCGCCGCGTCGCGCAGACTGCTTTGTGTTTGGCGCAATGCGTGAAGTATTCCGGCAGTCTTGTAGGCGCTAAGCGTTTCACGTTGACCGCACTGTCTTTGGCGCAATGCGTGAAGTATTCATGCATTCTTGTAGGCGCTATCCGTTTCACGCTGACTGCAGTGACCGCACTGTGTTTGATGCAATGCGTGAAGTATTCTTGCAGTCTTGTAGGCGCTACTATGTGTTACATGCCGACCGCCGCGCCGAGGGCTTCTCCTTTTCATCTCAAGTCCTCGTCATCATACCTCTTTAAGTCGCGCCGTTCTAGGCCAAATTGCGTGTTTGGTTTCTCTCTTAACTCGACTAATTAAAGGTGCTGTCTTTTGTATTACTGAAAGACGACAAAATTAGAAATTACTATATTCTCAGGAGATGAGAGATTTTGTTGCCTTTTCTCGTTTATGATTTTTTTTTCTAAATTCGATTTTTTTTATACCTACATTTAAAAAAATTGCAAAATTTGCCGCCCCCTAGATTTGCCGCCATGAGCCGCGGCCCTCGTGGCCATACCCTTAATCCGGCCCTGCTGATGTGTGTCAACGCATTCTTCGAATAAAACATTTTCCCGGATGCCCTATCTACACTGCGTGTCAAAAATTCACACATTTGAAACTGCTTTTGTCGATTCCATCGCGGTTGAACTTTGCCGGATCCCTGTTTTTAGGAAGCTCCTGGGAGGAACGATAAACACGACCGAAAAACACGATGTGTATCGACTTTTCAGCAATTTTTGCCAGCTTTTTTGGGTGACTCGGTAAGCACTCAAAAATTAGGATGCACTTTTCAGAAACTCTTTTCTGGTATATTCCGATTATTGGCGTGAATTCGTTGTTGTAGTTTTTCTTCTAAATAGTAGTTTGTATCGCCCCAAAAGCATGTAAAAAATCGGGGGAAATCGCTGAAAATCCGACAATTATAGTATTTTTTAATCTTTCTGTCCGGTCTGATTTTGCCGAGTCCCCTTAAATAAGGTGAGCTAAGGCTCTGAGTGGCATATTATTCGTCTTGATGTAATTTCATTTAGAACAGCATTTCCGCAAGTTCATTTTGTATGGCTAGGTTACTGCCTCGAGTCATTGTTTTTCCGAAACTTCAAAGTGAGGAGGATGAATGCTTTTCAGAACTTCAGAACGAGCAACCTCCTGGCACGCCTTCATTTCGAACGGTTAGGTAACTATTCTAACGCAGAAGAGCTGTTTTGCCTATTCACTCGAAATGAAGGCGGAAACACTTTGAGCCGTCGCGTCGTCGCGTCGGATGTGGTTCAGCGTGAGCAACAAGGCGTGATTCGCCTTCATTTTGAACGGTTGGGCTACTATTTTGACACATGAAAGGTGTTTTTACCTATCCTGCTGAAATGAAGGCAAAAACCCCTTTGTGCATGATGTTGGATACGGTTCCGAGTAGCAATAAAGGACATTTTGCGCTTTGTACCACGAAACCAACTATTTTGCCATGCACCAGAGCTGTTTTTAGGTACTCATTGCTATGCAAGTAACGATTAAACTCATACACATCGATGAAATGAAACTTCAAAGATTCAGATGTAGGTTGCACAGAGGCATTTTCGGGGTTAACACTCTAGCGCACAAGGCGCAACAAAGCGTGCCGCAAAACCGTTAAAAAAATACCTCGTGAAACATTAAAGCACGGCTTCCACAGATTTTACGATGATGTGTTTTATCGACCGTGACCCTGGCCCGAGAGATCGGCTCATAGACTGGGCTTGTTCAGATCCTCAAGCCGTTGAGACATTCCCACCTGCGCGAACAATTAAATGCGATGATATTTTTGAAAATGTTGTTTGCGTCATCTTGTGGTCTTCATGTTGTTACTTATGAGACTGTATTGGCCGTGCTAAGGAAGAACGCCGTATGAACATTCGAGAGTTGCCGCAAATTTCTTTCGTTAAAATGTTTATTTTTTAAGGACATTGTGAATATTTTTCCTTGAAATTTTCAGACAATTTAGATCAAATTACAAAGAAAATTACCTAAAATTGGCAGAAAAATATTCAAAAATTTTCCTGAAAATTAGTGATTTTCCAGGGTAAATTTGGCAACGCCTGAAGGCTCATACGGCGGTTTTCCTTACCACGGCAGTAAGTACGGCGGTAAATCATGACTGTCATTTGCAAATCACCGCCCGCAGTTTGTTTGCAACTCTCCTCCAGAAGTGCATTTGAAGCCTTTTACGGACGGAAAATTGGATGGGTTCATGTGTATCGATGGTCAAAGTGCGGAACTGCGTATCTTTGTTTGCGACGTTGCATAGACTTTCTGTCATATTTTATTTTTTCTTCGGAAAGCTGGACAACATGATTTCTTAAAAACTCTCTTGATTTTTCTTTTCAATTAGCAGAACATTTTGTATACATTTTAAGCCATAAATTCAGCTCGTTTCTCTTGGAAGAAATTAAGTAGCAAGAGCGGACATTTTAAAACACCCCAATCGAGATACACGGTTTTACCTCTGGCCATCGATAACTATATCGGGATTTTTTCCAAAAGACTTACGTGGAATAGTTTAGGACACTGGCGGGTGCAGCAAATCGGCAACATTGTCTTTTATCCATTTAAACCTATGAAAAAGTCGATTGGAAGGGCCAGGTGCTCCGATAAGAATCGATTATTTAGCATATGTTTAAGAGGAGAAAATCCGATATTGCCGAATTTCTGGGTCCGCCTCTGGTTTAGGACCGAGCGTTAGGTAAGAAGCAAGGAACGCATATTGAGGGTTGTTTAAAAACACTAATACGTAAATAAAGAAAAACTTGGGAAGAAACGGGCGCTTGAATTTTTCCTAAATTGACCATGAAACGGCTTTTCCGCATTTGTTCTCATAACAGAAAATATAGGATCCGCAGCCCACATTTAGGACTGCAACGTTGTCACATATTTAAAAAATCAAAGCATAATCCGGAAAATCGACGATAGCGCTATACAAATCAGTATTAGTTTACTCGATCGTCACAATAAGTAACTCTAGAAATCAAGTTACAGCGCATATGAGAAACAAGCAAAGCGCTCGCTTATTGTTAGTGTCGAATGCGATGAACACTCATTCTAACTCCTGAATGCAACTATTAGAACTCCAAGGATGTCCGTGTTGCATACGCACAGAATTGAAGGCGTTTTGACAAACCAGGCTCGCGCCGCATCGCGGGCTTTACTGCGAGGATTCAAAATGACAGAGCGCTATCAGTTCTTCATGTATGCAACAAAGATACCAAGCACAAATAGCGGAGGATGTTAGGATCTTCTGTGTTTCAGTTTTGAAATCGAAATGTGCTGAGCATGACTTTTAGAGCAGATACTTTCGCCTCAGAAATGTCTTCGAAGAATAAATGAAGAGTTGAAGGCACTTCTGGCACTCTGCCATTTTAAATCGTCTCATTAAAGCCCACCACAAAATGAGACAAGCCTCAGAGAGAAATATCCATGGTTAAACTCAGACATTCTTCAAATTTATTTTTCATGGCGATCTGGTCGATCAATTTCCTGAAAATATGAAGCACCATCAAGGTGGCTCGTTGCTCCCGAAATATTTAAATTTATCGGACATTTTAAGACACCCCAGTGGGTCTCCAAATGTAACTATCGACATGCCCTTACCTTGAAAAATAAAACTGATATAATGATTTGTTCCATTAAATCACTTTAATAAGTTATCAATGCTCCTCTAAATCAAGACCTCTTTTTCGTTACGTAAAGAGGACGGCTCATTATAAAGGATGATAACTCAGGTGGACGTGTATTGAAGATTCCTTATCGGGTATTGGCCGAATAAATTCGTGTAAAAGTAAACAAGTGATAAAAAGTGGTTTAGTACCCAAATTTTGGTAAAATTCGAGTTTAATATGGGTAAAAAAAATTCCTGAATAACGTCGGCGAAAATTCATCAGACAAATTCCCACTCTTCTTGACATCCGCGCGCGCACGAATAGGATCTCATTTTGATTGCGATTTTTCCGGCGTTTAAAATGTTTAATCTTTCTCATTGAATAAAAAATCAAAGAAAGCTCCCAGCCCTGGCTTTTATTCAACCAAAAAATCACGAAAATTTTATTTGGAACTTGCCTTTCTTCATGAATTGACTGCCAAGGACCATGATGTCGTCACCTTCCAACCATAGTATCACAAGCGCCTTGCGAAGTCTCAGAATTTCCGCCGCCATTTTATTTTTTTACAAAAGAATTGTTGGTTGAATCAGTTTGAAAATTTCCCTGAACTTTATCGGCAGCAGAAAGAAAAGTCAGTGAAATTTTGCGGACAGTATCGTGGAACAATTTGTCTAGTGAAAAAAATGGCGGCGGAAATTTTGAAACGTCGCATGGCGCTTGTGATGCTGTGACCGGAAGGTGACGATGTAGCACAAAATGTAAATCGCACACCCAAGAAATATTTTCAATGAATATCTTTTTACAGTCTCGCATTTCGATATCACCTTTGAGGCGTCTTTCCCCAAAAAACTGATCAAGGAATTTCAGCAGGTAATCTGCCAATACCAAATTTTTCTTAAGCGACCATCAACTACCGGCAGATGTATAGTATGATACGTATCTACGACTGATATTATGAATCTGACTTTTCCTGTTGCCAGGCGCATACCTTCAAATATCAAAAATGATACGAATGGAGCGAGGATATTTGAATGAATTTCTACCGGCACGCACAAGAGTTCAAGCGGAAAACTGACATGAGGAAACTTTGCTTGATATTTTGGGGTGTGGCCAACCTAAAGTTTGGATTTTAGGTAATTTGGAGGACAAGTCGGAAGGATCGATCTTTTTCTTCATTTATCCTGAACTATTCTAATTTGACATTGACGTCTTCGACGTATGCCTCTTCACCCCGATTCATCCTCATTTTTACCAAAGTTTTCGGGTTTAAACTTATTTATTTATATAACTATAGTTATCCACATGTATCCTGATGTAATATCGTAGATCAATATTCCAAATGTAATAGTGCCAGCTTCTAAATTTTGATTGACTTGTCACTGAACTGTTTCAGGAACTTCTCTGCGAAGTGAAGTGCGAATTAAACTTCTTGGATACAACACCTTACCCTCTACATACTCAAAATTGAAAAAAGCCTTCTTGTTTTGTTTTAATATTACTCTTAGCATAATGCGACGTTGCTGAAATTAAATTTTACATCGCACAAACTATGTTACATCACTATAGGGGTAAAAATACCAGTCATTCTCGCTGCGATTTTCCAAAATTGACAATATGGCAATAAAATACAGTAAGGGGTGGCAATTTGGATCAATCTTCGGGGAAGGGGAAAGTGATACATTTTAAGAGAAATTTGGTTCGCGAGGGAGGTCTCTACTCCATAAATGAAAATTGTTTCCTTATAGTACAAATATTTTGATCTTTTGCAGAAATTGAAGTTCATTTTGGTAAATTTCCAGTTCATCAGAGCCCTGATGAACTGAAAATTTACAAAAATGAACTTCAATCTCTACAAAAGATATAAATAAAGAAAGACATAAAAAAAGATACAAAAAATCTTCATTTTCCGACTCTCCCGAGCAGCGATTTTTGCTCTTGAATACATAATTTTGGTGTCTACTTTCTCACAAAATGCACCGAAACATAAGGAAAGGGAGAGATCAGAGGAGAGAAGAAAGGGAGGCGAAAACGCCATCGACAGAATCACTCAAAGGTCGCAATACGGAAAATGAACCGTGGTTGTTTCGTAATTCGAAAAAGATATTACTTTTTTGTGACGTAGGTAAACCATTAGAAAACAATCGACCAATTACTCTTGTGTGTGTGGTTGTTTTGTCAATTGAGGAGTGGTAAGAGAAGAGGAAAAGTCAGTCTAAAAGAGACGTCGAGAGTCGCATCGTAAAGTCATATCGTAAAGGCATTGTTATATGAAGACTCATTAGCGGCATCCACATGACGTCATCTGATCTTCAATTTTGATTCTTGCCGTTATTTGCGGAGAAAGATCACGCTTTGTGCACTGCGAAAATGACAACTTCATTGACTCCGCGTCATAAAGAATTAAGATGTGCGAGACATCTTGGAAACTACTCATTCACACAGGAAAGGAAATTCTAATGAGATAATGAGTTTTTTACGATGAAACAAGCCGTTGAGCCGAAAAAATTTTTCACCGGAGAGGGTATGTTTAATTGTCACTCACTGTCAAATCTCACATTTCTGTTAAATTTAATAGATTTTGAGAGCTCAAAGTTACACTTTACAGGGTGTTAGCACTCGCAGCTGAAATTTAACCCTAAAATTGCGTCGCGCTTACCATATCTTAGTCGAATTTCCTCGTCAACACACCCCACTTTGTAGCATCCAGAGTAAATAGAGGAGAAACCCTTCCACCCCCCCCCTCTCTACCCACCACCGCGATATTTTTGAAAATTTTAAAAATTCGATTTCTGAAACTTAGCACTTGTCTATGTTTAAACACAGTTGAGTCATACATTTCCCACTTCAGGTGCAAAAGATCCCCATTCGCAAATTAATCTGATACCATCCTTATGATAATCTCATCATTCAATTCCATGAATGAAAAGAATACATTCCCACTGCAAACTAATCAAACATTTTGACTGTATTAGAAAAGCGAAAATAACGTATGAGAGAGAAAGTTAAGAAAATCCCGTTTCCCGCCCATTTTGATATCGTATAGAGCATGGGAGATGGGAATCAGTTGTAGTCTATCTAAAGTAGATAGTTATAAGGACTATTGAAAAAATAAATGTGAGACCCCCGAGACCATGATGTCCATCCCGCAGTTAGAGAAAGGGGGAAGAAAAATATGTGGATACTTGTTTCTGTGCCTTGAATATTTGGTTCTTCGAAAACTAAATATAACTGAGATGGCGCGCAATATCGAATAAGGTAAGGTCAACCTTATTGCTTCATCCAAAAGGAATAAACGTTTTTGCACTCCGGTGTGAAAATCTGCAGTACGAACCTTGAGCCTCGTTAATTGAAATTTCTGGTAACTTTTCGGACAACGTTTTCAAGTATAAGATTCCGCTCTATTCTTTTCATGCTCTATCGGCATGTCGTCACCTTCCGGCCAAAGTATCTTAAGCGCCATGCGACGTTTCAAAATTTCCGTCCCCAGTTTATTATTTTGCAGAGAAATTGTCGGTCGAATCTGGATGAAAATTAATTTCACTGAATTTTATCGAAAGCACAAAAAATTCATTTGCGGACAGCCTCGTTGAACAATTTCTCTGTAAAAAAAAAAAAAATTGAAAAAAAAATGTGAAACATCATATGACGCTTGTGAACGTTGGCCGGAAGATGACGATGTTAGACCTTTTTTTTAAAACTCAATATTAAGACGTTAAGAGGAGCGCAGCATGATTCCTAAAAAAATTTCAGATTATTTTGTCTGGGGTCATTGTAAGTGAAGGATTATTGTAATTGACCTTTTTTATGACTTATCTACTCTACAAAAAATATCAGAGAAAAAAATATATCAAAAAAATATATATGTAAAAGAAAATACCAAACGTCGCAAACGCCGATACGTGTCTTTGGACTTAAACCATCGAATTGTTGATCATGCATGGTATCGTTGGTTACACCGTGGATTTATTTTTTCGAAGCATTAACAATTAACTGTCGTATAAAAAAAAAAGTTTATTTCGGACTCCGACTCTTAGTCGGCGGAAACGAAGCTATATATAGGAAATTTCCATATTCTAAATCACCCGTGCATATTCAAAACAGTTTCGGCAAGTAACGATCTTAGGGATTGTCGCGCCGATTTCATAAACACAGGTGGCTATTTTTTTCGGTTAATTTTCCTCCAATCCTCATCATGTCCCATTGTATTATGCACCAAACACCGAGACGAGAAATATTTTTTTGTTAATTATTTTTTTCTATGAGAGATAATAGCTTCATTTTCATGATAAAACTTGCGTGTTACCTCATCGGCAGGGCGTGGTAAGGAGAAATTTCACTTTAGTTAGAGTTTTTTCCGCCGAATGGCGAGTTGTTCTATAAGCGGTGCATCTTGATGTTATTTCTGTGCGTCTCCGCGACCATTTTCAAATTTAACCCTGTGTTGTCCTCTATTTCCTTTTGCATTTATTCATGAGAATGAAAGAACAGAGCGGTGGATGACTCTAAGTGTAAAAATTCAGCTCCTGATAGCTTTTCAATCTGTTTCCTCAGCTGCTGACGGCGTCTCGACTGAAAAATTTGCATTTCAAAATACTTTCTCCGATTTAAATTCAGTCGACCTATCCACTTCAAAGCTTCCTCATATCTAGAAATCGAAACAGGATCTGTTTATTTTATTTTATTTTATTTTTTTTTTGGTTGAGGGCAAGTGTCAACATGTGCTCTCACGCTTTTTTTCACCGTGATGATGCAGATGCACATGTCAAATAATGAAGGACAAAAGGAATGTCACCTTTGACTGATGCTCTATCTGTCTTACTCATCTCTTTGCTGTCAAAAAAAGCATGTACTTTCATGAATAAGGATGACCTAAAGTTATTTGAAGCGCAATGCTTGGCGCACTTTGTGGCTGTTCCGATTTTAGTCCCTCTTGGGGCTGTATTCAAAGTCTATTTTATGTCAAGTCAAGAAACAACGTAACTCGTACAGACTTTAAAAGATGCATCCCTTCAAATGTATATAGAGGCGTATATTGTGAAGGACACCTAGAGACGTGTCTTACGAAAATTTGGCCACCTATCACCTTTGAGCCCAGTTCATAATCTTAGGTACATCCCTGAAAAACATGAATTTTCAGCTACATTATGGGTTAAAAAATTAGAAAGGTTCGATTTTAAACTTGGGCTCTGGAGCCATGTTTAAGCTCCTGTCTCGGAGCCGGAAGATGTCAGTATCGGCGAAGCCGACCATCTTCGTAAAATATAAAGCGTCAGTTTCCAAATATCCAAAAAAATCCCGATTCTGTGGGAAGGGGGGGGGGCGGAATTTCGGCCCAAATCGGACGTGTTTAAGGAAATGGAACAGTATATTAGGCATTATCGCAAGACTTTAGAACTGCATTGCTAACCACTCCTACTTTCCATGCATCGCTCCGTCGCAAAGTGGATCGAGTCAATTAAAGAGGTCGGACATGAAATTTTTGCCCTGGTAAAAATTGGCGATAAGAGCTGCGTTTCAAAATACCATAGGAATTCTTATAGCTGGCTAAGGAAGGCTACAGAAAATCATACATGTAGCTGGCTGTAGAATGCGGAGAAAATCATACGGCCGGGCTATACGAAGCGATAAAAAATTATGCAGCCGGGCTATAGTTCCTATCGTCGGGCTTTACACTTTATCGCCTGGCTGTTGCTTTTTCGCCATCGATCATAATAGGCTATAAGAAATTGTGTAGGAATTCGTGTGCTTTGGAAATCATAAAGTTTGATACGGAACCACCTTAATATTTACAAAACAAACTTTATATTTTCCTTTAATATATATTTTTTTTCATCAATTATAATAAGGATAATCCATACAGGATGTGCAAACATTTTAAAATCATGAGTTGAGTAACGCTGACTCCGCCAGATTAAATATGAGAGCCTAACACAAAGCGGAGCGGCGACGCATTGGAGCCTACAAACCTAACAGGGATACTTCACGTAATGCGCAATGCGTGAAGTATCCCTGTTAGGTTTGTAGGCGCCCAAGCGCGTTTCGCGCTNATCTCACTATATCATCAATTATAATAAGGATAATCCATACAGGATGTGCAAACATTTTAAAATCATGAGTTGAGTAACGCTGACTCCGCCAGATTAAATATGAGAGCCTAACACAAAGCGGAGCGGCGACGCATTGGAGCCTACAAACCTAACAGGGATACTTCACGTAATGCGCAATGCGTGAAGTATCCCTGTTAGGTTTGTAGGCGCCCAAGCGCGTTTCGCGCTAGCTGCCCGCCCGCCGCGCCGCTGTGTGCCACGGCGTCTGAAGCAACTATTTCACACCAGAGGTATTGCACAGTATCATACGAGACTGAAGGCGCTCTAATATATTAGGAATGGCAGGCATCCATCAAAAGTACGGAGCTTTCCCCGCAAAATAAATCAAGATACTACGGCCCAAAAAGAGAGCAGTAGTCCAAAAACTCACGAAGTCCTGGCATCCGTAATTAGTAACGTTTAGCATACACTTTATCGCTTGGCTGTTGCTTAATCGCCATCGGCTATAAAAGGCTATAAGAAATTGTGTAGCCGGCTATATAAGCTATTGGAAATCTTACAGCCGTAGGTCTATGGTATTTTGGAACACAGATTCTACTGCCAATTTTTACCAGGGTGACTAAAACTGCAAATTTTCATGTATATTTCGTCACATTTTAAGTTTCAAGGGGTGATTCTAGTAGGAAATTTCACAAGAAAACCAATGAGACCACTATTAGAACCTCGCAGTTTTGTATAAGCAAAGTTAAAAGCGTTTAAAGTTTCCGAATTTCGTCCAACCTCTCCTATTGCCTCGATCCACTGTGCATCGTTTAAGGGTGGCTGCTGATGACTCCTTCCTAACACATAAAAATCACTTTTTCGTATCTGGCAATCAGAAATCGAAACTAAAACGTCGTTTGCTCCTCTTACAAAAAAAAAATTATATTTTCGCAAGGAAATTCGAATACTGATGGGTGTTTTCCTGCTGCGTCGGAATTATTGTCTCGCCACTATTTTAATATCAATTTACAGATCGTTCGCTTGTCTTTCCTCATGCTTGCGCCGAAGACGGAGACGCGTGTGCGCGAGGTGTGTAAATGAGGTGTAATAGCCATTCACATCCCGTCACGTAAGGTAGAAGGCAGCGCTGGTGCTGAATGCTGATGTCGTTGGAGCCAAAATTACAGGATCGCTTCATCTGGAGCGTCACCTAGCATCGGAGATCTAATTAACGGTCGCTCATCAGGGAAAATGCGAAGGCACGACCGGGGAAAACGCTCTGAATTAAATTGGAGGTTTGAGATGCGCCATTAATAGCTCTAGATCAAGGGCGCTTCCATCGCCATCAATCCTCAGGTGGCTGAAAATTTAGAGGAAGCAACAGCAACACTGACACGAACGGAGTTTAAAGTTGCGCGCATTGTTATTTCTCCTTCAATTATTTAGGTAGGCCAGAGAACATCCACCATACAGGAATGCGGTTTGACAGATTTAATCGGACTACAACTGGACTGCATTTTGCAATTTGGAACTATAAATTCTAGCCCGGTTTAAAGACAACGTCTGTGCCATTAGTTTCCCATTGCACATAAGTGTTTTTCCAAAAGAGCCAGAATTTATAGTTCCAAATTGCAAAATGCAATCCAACTGCACGAGACGTTGCCTCGCAAACGGAGATACGCTGTTTCGCACTTTAGCCGTCGATATGCTCATACAATTTTTTCAAGTTTCAGTCTGCTCTTTTGTTTTCTTTTTATGTCAGAAACTACCAGAGAAAATTAGACAACGTCTCATGTCGATGGCCAAAGTGCGAAACCACATATTTCCTTTACGGTTTTTTAAAATATCCGCTCCTGTTTTTTTTTTTTTTTTTTTTTTTTTTTTTTTTTTTTTTTTTTTGTAGGGAAGGAACCCATCTTTACCGCTTGAAATTCACCCAGAATTTTTTCTCTAACATACAAGAATAATCAAGTTTTTAAAGAATTAAGTCACATTCTCTTGTTAAAAATAAAACATGAGAGAAAATTTGAAGTGTTCCTGCCAAACGGAACTATGTGCATGGTGACGAGAGCCCTGTTATGTATACATTCTTATGGGTCTCAGGACCCATGTCTCAATGTACATAGTTCCGTCTGGCAGAAATACGTCCAATTACAGGAAACGTGAAATGCAATTATAAGCTGATTTTGAGCCAATCCGTTCAATTTTACTTGGTCGCAATGGGATACGTTTGGCATCTCTAGCCACTTATTAATTTGCATTATGAGATGCAGGACAATACAAGGAACGAAAAGATCAACGCACACCGAAAAAACGATTAAATTAGGGCATTTGTAGCCCACATTTCGGATTTCGAGGAGGGAGAGAGAAATCCACGCGTAACCTACATTTGATAAAGTTATGGCAATTCTTAACCCTCTCGAAATCTTCCCAGGTTAAAATGAGCTTTAAATTTTTCAATTAAAAGCTTAATAGAAAAAAAACGGCTGCCGTAGAATGAAGAAAAAGACATGCAGTTCACGGTCAACGAACAGATAATCCATTAATGAGTGTGCTATATCCAAGCACGTGAGTACTGCAGTGCTAAGTAAGAACGCCGTATGAACCTTCACGCGTTGCCAAATTTCCTTTGATAAAACACGAATTTTAAGGTAAACTTTTGGATATTTTTCCTCTAATTTTTCAGAATTTTTTGTTCGCAATTTTACTTACAGCTTCTGCAAATTTTAAGGAAAAATATTCATGACTCTCCTCGAAAATAAATATTTAATTGAAGGAAATGCGGCAACTCTCGAATGTTCACACGGCGTTCTTCCTTAACATGGCAGAGTAGAGTGACGCGTCACTTGGGCATTTGATTACAGACCGACGTAGCCACTTTTCAACGAATTTTCCACAGCCTTACACGACGGAGTTGGAGGATTAATATTTGAAAATGTCTCGCGGATGTAACAAAACTAAATGTCATGAATTTGAGTGATACCATCGCAAGAAAGTTCGAGAATCTGCGGAGTGCCCCCAGCCTCATTCCTTCTGGGTTGAGAGCAATGGCAAAGAAGCAAATGTCGAAGATAAATGCATAATTGAAATGCAAAATGGTAATTCAAAACCTGGTTAGCGCAGTTAGGTGTTGCCACGTTCGTGCAATTTCTTCTCTCATTTATCGGGAATCTTTTAGTGGTCAGCATAGGGGGTACTTAGGCGATTTTGCTAGGGGGGGTCTCCCCCGGAAAATTTTTGAAATTTTAAGCCCATTCGGACGCGTTTTGAGGCTTCCATGATGCAGATTTTAGAAAATATTAAATGAGTGAACACGGTGTTTTCATTTGACTCTGCACTAAGAGAGGTAATCATCATCAACGAAGATCTTTTCCCACCATCTAGAATTTGGGGGAGAGGGGGAGCAGATACTATTATCAATTCTAGGGGGCTGGCCCTCTGCCCCCCTGGCTAGAGAATAACGATTGGACGCATTTATTGCTGAAAAGACCTGTAAGCAAATAAAAATAAAACCAAAAGGGAATTTGAGACTTGAAAATCTCATGAGCATCGTTCCTTTTGTTTTAATTTATTTGCACAAAGTTCCGTTCAGCATAATTACGTTCAATTCTTGTTATACATAGATGGCCAAAATAGAGCGATAGTCCCAATAAAACGCTTATAGGGTGAGGACATTTAGGTCCTTTTACGGTAAAGAATATCATCAGGCTTCATACAGTTTTGAATGTCCACTGCTTAAATAGTCAAATTGAACTTATTTTCTTGAGAAAGAGAATTAAACTATTCAAAATTTTAGGGAACAAAGGAACAAAAATTGTTCAGACCTCTTCAAAAAGTGAACTGTGACTGTACATCTTTGCATTCTTGTCGTTGCAAACTGAAATATGTAATTTTACTGTTTCACTCAGCGGCCAAGGCGTACGAGTTTCCATCAGTAGATGAAACTTTATTTCATGCAAAAATAATTTCTGCAAAGGTGCGCCCTTGGCTGATAGCATGGCAAGACGTGAAACACGATACGCAGAGTAAGGACACAAACATACGCGTACTCTTCGATTCCCTTCAGTGGTTGTCACTTTATAATCCGCTGGTTAAAAATATTAGCAGCGTTTATTCGAGACTAAAGACTAGATGTCAAGATCATTCTCATCCGAGGGGCCGTACTCTTTTTACTTCTGTGAGGCATTTGACACTTGGAAGGCAGTGCTGTCATTTTATTTCACCGAAGATTCCGCGATTTCCGGATTTGATTAAATCCGACACCCCCCCTCCCCCCCGTTCACAAAAAAATTCCGATTTTTTCAAAAGAGCCGAAAAATTGCGTTGCGGTGTTTATGAACGCTCCCTTATGTACAGACTTTTTGCATATGGATGATAAGGGTTAATATTTAAGATCCTCGCGTTATAAGTCTACAATGTGACGTATTTAACAATGCACACTTTATGTGAGAAATCGCAAAGAGGGCTTCCTATTTCGGAACTTTTAACGATTTCTCAATTTTTACCTTCTTTTATATTTTTCCCCGTAAATCATGACAGAAGGTAAGAAATTGGACGTATTTATGCTGAAAGGAACTATGTAGCAAACAATCCCTATGCACATGTCCCTATGTTTCTTTTAGCCTAAACACGTCCAACTGAGGTATCTCTCGCATGGTGGCATCCCTCACTGAAAAAAAGTGTGTTAACGTTTACTATAAGTCTACTTGATTTTTTACACAGTGATACTATTAGTGAAAATAACCAGAATTATAGTAGTATTTACCAAAACTCTGGTGATTCTTACCATAATATAAAATAAATGCTACCATATAGTCAGGCGTTTATCACCATACTCGCATCACTATGTCAGAGGATTATAAAATCTACCATATCTTTCTTTCGGTGCTCAATTTCTTGCTTCCTTCATTACTTTATGACAGAGGCCCCTGAAGTGAAAACACCCCACGGGTATCCCTCCATTCCTTACCGTCTCAAAAATAGTTACTGCCACGAGGGTTCAGTGGAATTTTTGTTCAAAGCATGACAAGTTTTTGGAATATAGAACCACTTATTAGACCCTCTTTGAACCACTTAGTCCTGCTGTGATACAGATCGCGTAAGAATAGAGCGAAATAGCATAATTGGGGCAGAGCAGCAAGATCGGCTCTTCCTGCTTCCGCCCTCTCTCAGAGCAGCAAGATCGGCTCTTCCTGCTTCCGCCCTCTCTCAGAGCAGACAGCTATAGGAACACTGCCGTGATAGCGAAGAGAGCACTAAATGCATACTGGGATGAACCTCAAGACACATAAAAGCGTGCGCTAACCATGGCTCAACCAGATATGCATTTGCTGCTCTCTTCGCTATCACGGCAGATACTCGTAATGGTCACAGGAGGACGTGAGTAAGTGTGGCATTAAACCAGCCCGGTGTCAGTCCGAAAACTGAACGACCTCCTGTGCGTCTGTCGGGCTATAATTTTTTGTGGATCAGCCGCCGAACTGACCAGGGTCAATGTCGAAGACACGCGACACCTCTGGCTGTTTGAGATGAAGCTGTAAGTTGTCAAACTGCAGCTGACATGTGCAATTTTTTGTTTTTTTTTTTGTTTCTAAAATAAGAAAGATCATGTGTATCTCAGTATGAAATGAAGGAAGGTATACCGATCATAAAATACGTAACGCTTTAAAAAGAAGGGTGTGCTACATGCGGAAGGAGCGTTCTGTGCTGCACTACATAACGCTAGAATGGACGCTCAACGCCCACGGAAAAAAAGTGTCAGAGGTTATCCCCTAAAATTGTGGTACTACCCCAATTTATTGGATGATATGGACATTTCCAATTAATTTTGGTAGCACCGCAACATTTGGGTTAGTAACCTAATTTATCGGGATACTACCACAATTAATTTGGATACTACCACAATTAATTGGGAATGTCCATATCATCCAACAGTTGGGACTGAACCTCTACCTCTTTTCTTTCCGGCAAAATCACCTATATGCGCGGGGAAACTAATAGTGCATATCGATAGTGAAACTTCCAAACCATGTATCTAGGGGTTGCAACGTTGCAGACTTCCTGATATACTTTATTTTCCAAACGGAGAAAAACTATTCAACGTCAAACCTTGAAATCTTCCGTAAAAATTCTTTTTCAAACGAAGGCAATTCTGAGAAATTTTTAAGGATCTGTTCTCCGTTAAAAAAATAAAATTGGAGAGGAGATTTTTAAACACCGAAAACGAGATAGGTACGTGGTTTGGGAATTTGCACCGTCGATATGGTGTTTATAAAATGAGATTGAAATATTAGTTGTTCTTTCCTGCAGAATGTAGTCTAAATGAACCAATTACAGAATAAAAAAGTGTATAGTGAGTTTTTATCCTTGCATTTCATTCATTTGAAGGAACCTCAACCTCGAAGGATAATTATATACACCAACGCACAACCTTATGCACACAGCGAAAAATCTCTAAAATGAATGCATGAAAGAGATGCTGCTAGAATGAAATACAGTGCAAGACTTAACCCGGATTTTCGAGAAAGAAAAAAAAACCTGAGAAAAAACCATAAAAACGAGTCGATTGCATCATTCGTATTACCAATTATAAGTAGTGAGAAAAATGACGCAATACTCGAACAATAATTAGTATAGTATAGGTACAGCGAATTAAAATACCTGTACGCGAAACATCAATTCATCGTTTTCCGGACGAAGGAACGTAACTCCATTCCAAGGTTGTAAAATTGACTCAAAGAATTCAATTTTTTACAAAAATGCACCCGTGCGATTTTTTTTTAAATTTTTCTGATATTTCCACAAGATCAGATGAAAAATCGATGATATTTTCAGCTAGAAATGCCCCAGATTCTTCGGCCGAAATTGCGATTTACGATAAGAAATTTGGCAACATTGAAATTTAGTTACGTTCTTTCGTTGGGGAACAACGAGTTGTAACACTAAATCTGGGCAATTAGATGCATAGCGTACCGCACACGATTGGAGCAAGTTCGGTTAATCTTATTTTTCTAGTGAAAAAAATGTAGACTACATTAACCGTAAGAATAGTAAGATTCCTTACGGTGGCGGTGGAGCATAAAAATTTATGCCGTCTGGGGCGCACCCTCAGTCCCTCACTTGAGATCCTAAAGTGACAAGTAATAACTACGATTCGAGTCTCATTTTTTGTCTAATCGAAAAGATAGTTAAAGAGACCGCGGGTTGATTGTTGAATCGTTATCAAAATTAAGATCCTGATCGATAAATCCATATCTTAGCGATGCTTTTTATCGATCATGAATTCGATGTAGATTCAACAAATCGAGCCAATGGATCACCATCGAGACGAATATAATAAATTGTTTTTTGCTGGATGAAGGAAAGATAAAGATTGAATAATAATTAGGCAACAAAAAATTAATACGACCGTAAAAAATAAGTTGTCGCTGCTATTTTCATTCCTAATGCTCAAATCGTAATTCCAATCTGTTTTCTGCGTGTAACTAGGAGTTTTTAGCTGTGGGAGTGTAGGAGGAGGATAGGTTCGGGGGATTACGGAGCCGTCGCCCTTTGAACTACGACCAGCTCTACTTAAAAAAGATCCTGTTAAATCCGTCAGGGCTATTTTACTAATTTTATTTGGGTTCCACGATACAGATATATTTAACTTTTGAGAAGTTCCACGTGGTTGGCCAACGAACAATACCCCCTGTCTACAAACTAATGATTTTTTAGAACGAAGAAAAAACTTCGCCATTATTGTAATTTTAAGGTTGGATTTGAAATTTTTTATACGTTATAGCATCATTGAGGTGCTCCCCTGAAGAATTTGACAAAAACTAAAATCTTCAGTTTGTGTGTTTCATACTGTAGAATGCGGCAAAGTTGCTAACTCATTTTTGTCAGGATTGTCAGTTAGACGGTACTGTTTGCGTGTCCTCGACGTACGGTTCCCATAGCTCCTTAATTTGCCCAGGAGATACTTGACGGATCATTTTTGAAAGGCTCCGCCAAAGGAGCTAGAATTGGAACGAGACCGAAAGCTAAAATTTGCCTTAAAATAGGCCTCGAGAACTTCTTAATTCGGCGAAAACCACGTAGGGGGACTAGATAAACAGGGCGAGCATCCGAATTTTTAGGTAGATTTTAACTTGATTTCCTTCCGGGCAAGGTTTTCAGACAAACTTTCCCAAAACACACATTCCGGGAGAGATAACCATTGCTGCACAGAGGATATTTGCTGGCCTACCTCGAAAATTGAAGGCGAAATGCCGATGTGCGTATCGTCTGCACCTCATTTGTGTCAATTCTGCTTCGTCTAAATTTTCAATCAGAAATCGACAACAAGATTCGTCAATCATGATCATAAATACATCCAATTCTTACCCTGACTAAAGGTTATTACACTTTTTCCCTGGAAAAAATGATTTAAAAAGGGGGATATTGAATGAACACTTACCCCATTTCCTCAGTTAAGAAAACAGTCAAAAAGCGCTGAAAAACCGACCACTCAGCGAGAAAAAACCCCGAAAAGAAGCGCCGGTTCCACCAACGAGCAGATGATAATTTTCGCGCGCGTTCGCGGGAGAGGCACGAGATGAGACTGGAAACTGAAGCGCGCGAGAGAAAAAATCGCGGGTAAAAAAAGGAGGAATAGGTCGGTAATGCTCTCCGAAGGTTGTCAGATCAGCCTGGAAATCTTAATTCCAACGCAAGCATTCAAAAGAGCACCTATGAACGAGATGAGGTGAGACAGTGGCGTGGCGTGCTTTGCGATATATCGATTGCTATGCCATTTAAACCTATGGAAAAGGATCGATAAACAGGGTGATCGCAGCGGACACCTTAATAATCGATTCTTTACCATAAGTTTAAATGCCATAACAATCGATACATCGCAATTGACGCCACGCCACAGGACGGAAGATCAGGGTCGCATTTTCGGCTTGGGGATCTGGGAACAAAAAATTTCTCAAGGGAATGGCGAATTTGCATGCAAATTTTTAATTGTTTTATCTGAAAGTGCTTAAAGAGCTAATTTTACGGTATTTTTTATTAATTTTTTCTGATATGGGAAATGGTATAAAAATATATTTAAAAGTGAGGAAATGCACCACCTAGTGACTTCATCTGGCGGCATTTCCCATTTAAACACGTATTTTAGCAGATTAGATCATTCTGTCATATCTTCTCCAACAATTGTTCAATTCATGAATCGAAGGGTATCCTCGTGTTTCGTTGACTCAGCAGTTTGTTACGCACGTTTGATATTTAGTCTTCAATTTTTGAGGTATGCCAGAAAATATCCTCCTTGTTGTTCCCAAATCTTGCCTCTCTCTCAGTAAATTATGTTAAAGTCGATTTTGGTGCTAAAGCACTCTGTTCCTCTAATGGATTAATTTAATCCAGAGTTGATTCTTGAATGTTGGCTACACTGCTTTTCCTCCATTTAAATGTATGTAAAACAATCGATTCTCAATGAGGCAGCTAGAATCACCTGAAATCGAAGTTCTTAACGATTCAAATGGAGCAAAAACAGAGTTGCCAACTTGCAAAATCGCCACTAATTTAACCAGAATCAGCCTGATTACACCAAATGTCCTTAATCTCCTTTCACGTAAAATTTTTTTAACCAGAAAACTAATCGACATCTGGATTGCATTTTGCAAAAAGGAACCAAGAGCACTCCAATGTTGCTAGGATTGTGCAACTTAAATTCTTTGCAAAAAACTACTGAAAACATAAAAAAAATTAAATTTACAAACGTAATTTTTGTCTTGCATTCATAGTTTATTGGGAGTTAGATAACATTTTTTTAGATGATCTGTTCATATCCGTGAGGTGAAATAAATTGCACAATCTTAGCGACATTGCAATGCTCTTGTTTCCTTTTTGCAAAATGCAATCCATTTTGAATTAAAATGTTTTCAGTATACTTACCCTCCCTGATTGAATTTTACAAAAAGTGTTGGTGTGTAACTTGTTTGATTTCCAGTGAAAAAAGTAAAGTTTGAGTGGAAATTAGGCAGCGTGAAATGTTACGCTGCTTTCGGACGAATCCGCTCTATTCAAGCGTCGATGTTTGATAATACACATGTGTATAATAAATAATATTAAAAAAATAATCCACGCTCAAATTTCTTTAAGGGATCAGTGTTCCGGTTTCCCAGTGTCCATTGTTTTCCTATGGAAGTATCCAAACTGAACCCGTTGATGATCGATGATCGATATTTCCCCCGTTGAAGCTAGGGTAAAGAATCGATTATTAAGGTGTTCGTTGCGAACACCCTGTTTATCGATTCGTTTCCATAGGTTTCAATGGCAAATCAATCTTTACATCGCAAACCACACCACGCCACTGGAATGATGTCTTTCACGCAAAGGTAATAAAATCCAAATCTTCACCTCAGTGGAGATAAAGGTGACCTTTTTTTTCTTTTTCCAATGACGTAACCATGCAAATCATAAAATCAGCGCAACTCCACGTGCCACCGGCTGGTGGGCATGGGCCGGTATAGAATGTTTTGCGATTTCAGTTGAAATTGGATGTAACGGAAAAAAAGAACGGAAAAAATCGCGAGGAAATGGTACGTGTTGAATCGCTTTTTACCTGTCTCTCTCTTTTTTCTGAACGTTGCGCTTTGAGGGTACGTAAATATATGCATAAGGCAGAGTGCTTTGAGCGTATACTTAAATATATGCTATTCATTCCAGCCGATATACGAGATGCGCAAATTCCGGCGTGTCTTAAGTGTATTTTTATTTCTTGATAAACACTTCTGACAAAAAAAAAAAAAAAAAAAAAAAAAAAAAAAAAAATATGCTATTCTGGCGTATCAAATAATGAGGACGCACGTACATTCGAATGTTGCCAAATACCTGCATTTTGCAATTTGGAATTGTAAATTCTGGCTCTTCTGGAAAAAAACTTATGTGCATAGGGACACTAATGGCACTTACGTTGTTTTTAAACTGGGCTAGAATTTATAGTTCCAAATTGCAAAATGTAGTCCAAATATCCCTCGATAAAAAATTCAAGGGCTATGTGAGCAACACAGCCGAAGATAGAAGAGATGTAGTCAGGCTTCATTTATAAACTATTCTCCAGAATCAGAGCGACACATCATTGGAACAACAGAGCAGCGCACTGCGAGTTCACGCCTCGCGCCATCGCGCCTTCAATTTTGCAGACGCAACACGGGCATCCATCAAGCACGAATAGTTGTATCTCTGCGCCGTCATCGATGCGCATCCTTCCCTTGCTCTATTACCATACTGATGCTCATTTCGTTTGTTTTATTTGTAATGGTACTTCAAGAACTTTGTGTACAACGCGGCTGAAGGTAAGAGAGACGTCATCTAGCTTCTTTTTAACTTGTGTACCAAATCTGAACGACACCTCATCGGTAGCATAGAGCGGAGCATTTGTGAGTTCACGCCTCGCGCCATCGCGCCTTCAATTTTGAAGACGCAACACGGGCATCCATCAAGCACGAATAGTTGTATCTCTGCGCCTTCATCGATGCGCATCCTTCCCATGCTCTATTACTACTATATACTGATGCTCGTTTTCGTTTGTTTTATTCGTAGTGGTACTTCAAGAACTTTGTGTACAACGCGGCTGAAGGTAAGAGAGACGTCATCTAGCTTCTTTTTAACATGTGTACCAAATCTGAACGACACCTCATCGGCAGCATAGAGCGGAGCATTTGCGAGTTCACGCCTCGCGCCATCGCGCCTTCAATTTTGCAGACGCAATACGGGCATCCATCAAGCACGAATAGTTGTATCTCTACGCCGTCATAAACTCGAGTCCTTGCCCGTGTGCTATTTTCATGTCGTGTCGGTTCCGTTTGTCTTTTTTTATGGTGCCTCAAGAGCACTGTGAGTTTTACTTTTTTAAACTTTCCTTCCGAATCTGAGCGTCACCTCATCGGCAGCATAGAACGGAGCATTCCGAGTTCCCACCTTATATCTGCGATTCTCTCATACTGGTTTGCTTTCGTTATTAGACCTTTTAACAAACTTTGAATGGTACCTACCTCTAGTAGGTATGTTTGAGGTGGCATAGCGCAGGCTCATATCTAATAGGCACAAGCTCGCATTGACTTTACCATAATGTGGGTTCTCTTGATTCCTTTTTAATGGTGTCCCTCAATCCTCGCCACACGGAGCGCCTAAATTAATCTCACACCAGGTTTAAAAAAATCATAAATCTGGCACTGTGTATTATTATGTAATTTCATGACAATGAATGATTTTTTGTGAATGAAGGAATAGGTAAGGACAAGAAATTGTTGCCAGATGTGGCAAAATATGCATGTACACATGCTACATTTTTACATAAATGCATCTTTCAAAACATTTTCACTCAAATTTTTTTCGTGAATTATGTTTCCATTTTGCCTCATTTGAGACTATAGACGAGTCAGGTTCGAAACTTTTTTTCAGCTAATTATTAAATCATCGACAGTCTATCTAGCAATCGCCTTCTCTTGGCCATGATCTTGCAGGAAAATTGAATCCGCAGCAAAAAAAAAGGAGCTCTACAAAACTAATTTTATATATCTATTAAAAGAAAAAAATAAATTATAATAAAGCGCATAGGGAAAAGATCCCCTACGTTGGGATGAGAGTTTTCCGTAACCTGTCAAAGATGCCCGGACCTAAGTTGTCTTGAAAGCGCTGTCTAAACTCTAAAAATGCTACATCATTAATCAATACTAACGAGAAAAAAAAGGGGAAAAACACTAAGAAATGGTCCGAACTGTCCATATGTAACAAGGTTTTGCCCCGAAATGGTCTAAATCCAGCACCATTTCACCACCTTGTTAACCAATACCAGTAACACTTAACAAACAAACAAACAAACAAAAACCAAAAAGCAACGAAAAAAAACCAAAAAAATGAGAAAAAAGAGAGGGCGCGGCAATGAAAAATTTGAGTTATTATTCGAAAATTTCAAGGCAACGAGCTCTCCTATAAAGCCTTTTAACAACCAATGACTCAAAATTATGGAAATTGAACTTGCAAATTTTTAGAGCCAGGTAATGCGGACAAAAATACATATGGGTATTCGGAATCCCGAGAAATTCTGAGAACTTTCAGCGATGATCAAAACGTATATCTACGAGGTCTTGCGTGTGGTTGTAGATGGTTGCGGTCGCGCAAGTATCGTGTCCGTTGCGGCAGCTGACTGTGAGCTGAGGCTGAGACACAATAGCATTTCCGTCGACAAGCACAGCTGCAACTGCCGATTCGAAATATGCTCTCGAATCTTTGCATTTTGTTTCCTTCTTTGTGGAAACGAAGAAAAAAGTCTATTAAAATTTTCGAATTTTTCGCAGAATTGGATACAATGAAATTTGGTCATTGCAAGATAAACATAAATATCCTAAAGCAAGAATAAATACGGCTGGAATCAGGACCACATTGAATTTCTTATTTTTATTAGTCACTAAGTCGCTCCTGCGGGTTTTTTTTTTTTACCTTTTTAAAACATATCGAGGGTGAAACTATACTGCCGTGCTAAAGAAGAACGCCGTAGGATCATTCGAGAGTTGCCAAATTTCCTTCGATAAAATGTGTATTTTTTAGTAAAGATATGAATATTTTTCTTTGAAATTTTCAGGAACTTTAGGTGAAATTGCTAACAGAATTATCTGAAAAATTGGAATGATATCATTCATAAGTTTACCAGGAAATTCATGTTTTATCAAACAAAATTTGGCAACGCCTGAAGGTTCATAAGGCGTTCTTCCTTAGCACGGCAGTATACCAGACCACGTATCTCCTTATTTGCGGTGTTTAAAAATCACCACTCCCACTTCATTTTTTTGAAAGCGGACAAATAAACATCATTCCGTGAAGTTTAAACGGAGTTTTTCTCACACTGAGAATGAAAATCAGGGAAATTTTCAAGGAAGACGATTAGTTTTCCATTTAAAAATACAGTATGAAAAGAAGTCTACAGCTAGCGTCGCAAACCGAGATACGTGGTCTGGTAGTTTCATCGTCGGTATACGTCATTATTTTTCCAATTGATAAGAATTAAAAGTAATAATTTGTCAAACGTTAATTACAATTTGAATGATTTATTTTGTGACTTTCCGAACTCATTTAAAATAACATATCGATGGAGAAGCTCTCAAACCACGAATCTCGGTTTGCGGCGTTGCAGACTTCCTATCATACTTGGATCCCATTTTGCAAAAAGGAACCGGAGGAATTGCAATGATGCTAAGAGTGTGCATTTTAATCCTTTGCAATGAAATGACTGAAACCATGAAAAAATATGAAATTTACAGGGTAATTTTTGTCTTAAATTTACAGTTTTTAGCGAGTAAAATACAGACTGTTAATGGATAATCAGGGTGTTCTTCCAAGACAAAAGAGGTTGCTCGATCTTAGCAACATTGCAATGTTCCTGGTTCCTTTTAGCAAAATGCAATCCACTTCATTCTTAAATAGTAAACTACTCAGCGGCAAATCTTTGAAAATGTCGGGATGTTTCTTATTCTCTGTGTGAAGAAAATTTCGTGAAAACTCCAAGGAATGATGTTGATTTTTTCTCCTTTGAAAATGAAATAGGGGTGGGGATTTGAAAAAATGGCAATCTAGATACGTGGTTTGGGTGTACACCATTGATACCTTTGCACAAAGATTTTGCGTTTTCAACCTGATCAACTTCTTCAAGGCAAAGCGGATCGCATAGTGTTTAAACTCAATTTACATGGACTATAGAGTCCATGCAAATTGACGAGCAACTCGAAAATGAACATGATTTTTGAAAAGAATGTAGGTAATATTTTTTTCTTTAAAATGAAAATAAGAAAGACGCAACTATTTTAAATGAATTGAATGACTTTTTTAAAAAAGATTGAAAATCTAGTGAAAATATAGAAGGAACAAAGTCAGGTGATAAAATAAATGAAAGCAAGTAAAACAATCAAAATAGAAAGATATGTTTTATTTAATATTTAATGAAAACAGAAAAGTAACCGAATAACTAGCATATAAAAATAGAAATAACAAATGAAATAAGATAATCGAGTCAGTATAATTAAATTAGGATCATATTCTTTTCTCTTCTTCGAATGAAGGCACTGGAAAAAAATTACGTTTTTCCAGCGCTTCCTCCAATCATCGTAAGCTAGAGGTTTCTCCCCTCCCTCCTAGCACTCCGTTGGGATGGATATGGGATGGATGCGTCAATTCAAATTTCGCGGGCTGGATTCTGGTTCACCATTCCAAATATTCCTCCGCTTCCGCAGATGATAAGTGAGAGGAATCGACAAAGGAACAAAGTGGAAGGAACTTTTTTTAATTCGCAACTTCGTCACTAGAGTTTTGCCTGTTGACGCATCGGCATGGACAACCGCCGAGTGTCGCTGTGGTTGTGCGAGCAACTTCCGTCAGTCCCGGAAAAATGGCGACCTCAGATTCTAAAGCTCCGTTACGGAGCGTTAAAAGAGTGCAATTTGGGATCTTATCGCCAGATGAAATCGTAAGTTTTACCATATTTCAACCCCTTATTGTTTGTGCATTTTAATTTTACTTAGTATCAACCTCCCAAGCCAGAGACGATTACACAATTTGCATGCAACTGAATGTCTAGGTCACTCCACTCTCTTCTTGGCTTCTACTTGAGAGGGTTCGACGTTTTTGGTGTTTTAAATCGATAAGAAAGGGTTTGGAATGCAATTCATGGGTCTCTTACTTATGGCGCAGTTACTGATTACAATTAGCAGTTATAAATGTGTCCCAGGTAGGTATCTCAATGGTGCTTTGAATGCTGTATCACAGAGCCTACCAGCCTTGGTCCGTCAAGCAACCATTTTAAATGCCATCACTCACAGTTTTTTTCGGTCATTTTCCTAAAAATGGCTTTGCTCTCATTTTTCCCGATACATGTTATGCTTAAATCGTTTAAAAGGCACCGGCCCATTGATGCTTGTACTATATTGAAGTAGGTCAATATTTGTGTAGAGAGTCCATCTGAATGAGCTTGTTGCTGCGATTGTCGTTTACATTTTACTCTTATCCTCTGTCGGGAGTGTCGTATGAACTAATCTCCATGAGAGCCATAGCCAGTTTTAAAATCAGGATTGAGCACTGATACACCAGTTTTTCAAGAAGTGCAATCTTGTGCAAGATGGGACGCTGTAGGTAGATAGGACCTAGGTAGCTGGTTTTACGGCTGATTTGATATTTGTCCAAAGAATGCCATAGATGTTAGCGCATGTCCCGAATGTATCTTCTCCATGCAAATGCACTGATAATTTCCTTGTCATCACATTGTATGATGGAGGAACATAGTCTGCCGGGAGAGGGGGAACCACCTTGTTTAGTGGAACTCAAAATTTTGAAGTTTCCCGAGTGGTTATGTGCAAACTGGTTTTTCAGCTGCAATAGAACTCTCCAGCTCCCTAGAAGCTTTGACACAGAGTTTAACATTAGTCTTAATGTAACTGATCAAGGTCCTAACTTTCACCCTGTGTTGTGACAGCTGTTGTCCGCGTCTAAAATTTTTTCAGTCTGTTCAGATTGCTACACCAAATTTTTAATAGTCCCTGCTGGTTAAGTCTAAGTCGGCTGATTTACGGTTTGTGTATTTCAAACATCAGGCTTACAGTAAGAATTGTTCTCTCTTGAGAAATCGTTTCTGAAACGGGTCCCTCTAGTATTCAACACATGGATTGCATGATCAAGCAGTTCTATCACCACCTTTCGAATTGACATGTCACACATATAACAATACTAACAGCGTATCTCTCTTTGTTTGTTTTTAGCGGCGTATGTCTGTCACAGAAGGGGGCATCCAGTACCCCGAAACCATGGAGGGTGGAAGACCAAAACTGGGCGGGCTGATGGATCCGCGACAAGGTGTCGTAGATCGAATGTCCAGGTGTCAAACTTGTGCCGGTAAGAATCTTTCAATTCAACCCATTCGCCTCATTTGATGAGTATCCTGGTCAGCGCGCACGCACGACATATCTCATTTGACGAGTTAATTCGCAGCATCTATTGGCGTTGCTATGCAATTGTTTTGGTCACGTTTCTTTGCTTTTCCGATTGATGACATCACAAGCATCACAATGCTGACAGACAGTGCAAATTACCTCGTCAGCTGAGATATATCCTAGGCGCTCAATAGAGGTGCGCTATAGGCCTCTGTATATTTTGAGTAGACCTCTGTTATTTTCTACAGTGCACTATATTTTAGCTAGAAGTTCAATATGTGCCCTGATAAAGAGAATATGAAACTACAGACCATATAAATGAAAATAAAGAAAAGAAACTATCTAAGCCTCCTTAATTGCAATGTATGTTTACAATGAGTCAGTTAAATCATTTTTTTATTATGTCACTCGAAAGTAGTAAGTGACCGAAGCTTTCAGTTCTTTTCCTAATTTTTTTTGATGACTGCTAATGGGAGAAAAGTTTATTGAAAGTGCCTAAAATTAGGGTGGCCTAAAACGGCATTTGAACTGTGCGCTCGTAGGTTTCGAATGTACACGTCACGATCAATATGGCGGCGGAATGCATTGTAGAAGAATACACGGCGGCGTCGCATTGGCGGTGTGTTTTTGTTGATCAATTGGAGGTTATATAGGTTACTTTGTTTGAGATTCTTACCCATTGTTCTTAATTCTCTAAGCTTTTCAATCAGAATGCGATACAGATTCATGTAGGATATGAAACATTCACATAGAACTTACTTAACCTCCAAGGAGAAATCGTGATGTCAACAACGGCAGCGTGGCAGTAGTAAGCAAGTTGGCTTCTTAGCCACCATCTTCCCGTCAATGGCGTGTAGATTCAAAGATTCACGGCGATCAGTTCAAACACGTTTTCGAGGACCCCTTAAAAGGAAGGGTTATATCTCCGCGGAGACAATTTTTGGTGAAATGTTAACGTGCGCATCGTTCTTTTCGTACCAAAAACTGGTAGATTTGACTATTTGAAGGCAAATCCCTCCCGAGCTTAACTGACTCATTTGATCGCAACAGGGCAGATGAAAATATTTAGCAATCCTGGCACAGTAGAGTGTCCAGCTCTAGACATTGTTCCAATTTTCAGGAAATCGCTGAAACTAATGCTGTAATTTGTAGGCGTGTAACGATTTAATCATTATGAATTGGACTGCATTTCGCATAAAAGAGCCACAAGCATTCCAATGTCGTTAAGATTGTGCAACTTTTTTTACCTTGCAAATTTAAACTGATCATCTAAACAAGTTTTATCTTTACTCCCCATAAAATATGAATTCAATTCGAAAATTACCTTGGTAAATTTAATTTTTTGCAAGGTTTTACCTAGATATCTTATTGCAAGGAATGTAAGTAGCAACGTTCTAATGCTTTTGTTTCCTCTTTGCAAAATTCAATCCAGTTGGTAGTTCCACTTTAGGTACCATTATTTTTCTGCTATTCATTGTCAACAATGTAGAAAGGTGTAAGTTTACATTGACTCTAAGATTTTTTGCCTTTTGTTTTTCAGGTAACATGTCAGAATGTCCAGGTCACTTTGGTCACATCGACCTAGCGAAACCTGTGCTACATGTAGGATTTATCACCAAAACTATCAAAGTCCTTCGATGCGTTTGTTTCTATTGCTCTAAACTTCTTGTTAGTCCTGTAAGTATCAATGCAAAATACCATTTTAAATCTAAGCAACACCTATTATTATTTAGTTTAAACTCAGCTTTTTTATGCCTTCACTAACATCCTACGAAAATGATGCTTTGTTTTATGTCAATGTGGATCAGAAGGTATTGCTGTAAATTTTGATTTCTTTTTCATCCCACTTTTTTCGTTCAGTCCAAAGCGCTCCACATGTAAAAGGGAAATGGCTGGATTCAACTTCTGAGGTGGTTGTAGATTACACCCTTGATATCGGTCAACTTTAACAGCTACTCAAGTTAGCCAATTACAAAGGAAACTCTAGCAATGTTCCTTGCGAATGTTAGTAGTTGAATCTTTCTGTAGAGTTAGAAATATTTCAATTTCTCAGCAGATATTAATTTTGAATCTGCCAAAATAGAACTCCTAGTGGCTCTGCATAATGTTCCATGTTAGTTTCCTTTTTTAAGAAAACTTGTTAGAAAAAACCATCCTCTTAGTTTGCTCGGAAGTATGATACTAGAATAATTTTAATTATGAAGCGAAGTTAATCAAATCCCTAATTTAGGAAAATTCACTACTACTAAGATTCAAGTACAAGCTGTAAATACAGTTTTTCTGCAAAGCCGCCTCCAAAGAGCATTTGATGCTTTTAGTCCTCGTTGGTATGAAGTATTCCGTCTCCCATGCTGAACATAAGTGCCGGTGGATTTTTCCACCCACTCTCTTCATTATTGACTGGAAGATATTTGTTGTAATCTCTTATTTACATCTTTTTTTTTCTTATTATTTTTCAGAGTCATCCAAAAGTTAAAGAAATTGTAATGAAATCCAAAGGTCAGCCTCGCAAAAGGTTAGCTTTCATTTATGACCTGTGTAAAGGCAAAAATATCTGTGAAGGTGGTGATGAAATTGATATAGCAAAAGAAAATCCTGACGATCCATCAAGAGAGCAGGTAAGATACCTTTTTCACTCGTATTGAGGTTGAGATAAAAATGAGGAAACATTTAATTGGCACATAGTAGCCCCAATCAGAATAGGGTGTCTACAAGTCCGGAATTTCCGGAAAGTATTGAAATAGCACTGATTTTTTAAGGGCAGTCTGGAGGCACTGAAAAAGTGCGAAATTCTACAAGGAGGTTTGGAATTTTTTCATTTTTTTGGTCATTTTCGTCACAATTTGAGCAGGAAATTCATATTTTTGAAATATGCCGAATTTTGTCAATTGGAGGTACATACTGAAAAAGTACCAAATTCTTCTGTACTGAATTTCTCAGAAATGTACTGTAAAAGTACTGTTACTTAAAGTACTGATTTTTGGCCAGCCAATTTTAGTAGACACGTTGATAGTCCTTTTCTCAAGAGCATATGCTATGAAAAACAAACAAATTATTCTTTATTTGCACAAACAATTTGAAAACATTTGACTTAAACTCAATTCATGAGGATAGAAAAAATTTTGAATTTGGATTTTCTGCTCGTAGATTCAAAATAATCAATCCTTCAAGATGCCAGCTCTAAGTTTAACTTAGATAGATACAAAATACTGTTTTGCAAATATATTTACTTAATAAAGTTTTTAATGGAGAACGATTCACTGTTTAAGTGATTGATAACAGCAGTAAAAATCGAAAAATATCAGATTATCAAAAGAAAATATCAGAATAAACAAAAAATTAACATTTCTCCAATTATAAGCAGTTTTCAAGTATTCTGTATGTCACAAGGAGCACCTCTTTTATCTTCAAGTTGAATCAGAGTTGTTCTTTTTTGGAATTTACAGCCAAAGAAACAAGGTCACGGTGGTTGTGGTCGCTACCAGCCAAATATCCGACGAGCAGGGCTAGATTTGACTGCTGAGTGGAAACATGTGAATGAAGATTCACAAGAAAAGAAGATCCCATTAACTGCAGAACGAGTGTGGGAGATTTTGAAACACATCATCGATGAAGAGTGTCTAATTTTGGGTATGGATCCTCGCTATGCTCGCCCAGATTGGATGATCGTCACAAGTCTCCCTGTGCCTCCTTTGTCAGTTAGACCAGCTGTTGTTATGCATGGCTCAGCCAGAAATCAGGTAATTTTAAGCAAAATTATATTCTGTAGTTAAAACAACCAAACGATAGTCAAATTAATTTGACTGCCATGCTAGTTCTTCCTGGCATGTTTGCTTTAAACTGCTTTAAGTATTACAGTAGTAATTATTGTTAATTGCTACTTAAATTAACTTGTTCATAAGACAGTATTAGTAATGTCTTATGAACAAGTTAATCCCAATTTAGATAGTCTCAATGTATTTTTCAATCTGCAACATGTGTAGATGCAAGTCGATTTTTAACTCTCCTTATCTTCCTTTTTTTTTGTAGTATGAAGTCCAGAGACGCAAAACGCACAAAATTCTTAAATAAATCTTATGATTAAGAGTAAAAACAGAAAGCCCAAGGCTAGTTCCATGTTAGAAGACCAAAATTTCAGTATTTTAAATAATTTCAAGTAGTAAAAAATAATACTTACCATGTGATTATATAGCTGTTTGGTACAGTAAATTTTCTGTGAAAGACAATTTCAAGATCTAAGGTCATCAAATGAGAAATCATAAAAAATAACAACTCAATAGAACCTTTTCGATGATTTAATGTGAGAAACCTGTACCCCCTATGGTTTGCCTCGGAGAAGACTTGCCTCAAAACATAACAAACTTCTAATTTAGATTATTTTTTTTTCAGGATGATTTGACTCACAAGCTGTCAGACATCATCAAATGCAACAATGAGCTTATTCGAAACGAAAAAGCTGGAGCCTCAGCTCATGTCATCAGTGAAAATATAAAAATGCTCCAGTTCCATGTGGCAACTCTAGTAGATAATGACATGCCTGGTCTCCCAAGAGCCATGCAGAAGTCAGGAAAACCTCTCAAAGCCATTAAGTCACGTCTGAAAGGAAAGGAAGGTCGGATTCGAGGAAACTTGATGGGGAAGCGTGTGGATTTCTCCGCAAGAACTGTCATCACACCAGATCCCAATCTGCGTATCGATCAAGTCGGTGTTCCTAGGTCTATAGCTCAAAATCTTACATTCCCCGAAATAGTCACACCTTTCAATTTTGATAAAATGAAAGAGTTAGTCCACAGAGGAAATTCCCAGTACCCTGGAGCCAAATATATTGTGCGAGACAATGGTGAGCGTATCGATTTGAGGTTCCACCCGAAATCATCAGATTTGCATTTACAGTGCGGCTACAAAGTCGAAAGGCATATCCGCGATGGTGATCTCGTTATTTTCAACCGGCAGCCCACTCTCCACAAAATGAGTATGATGGGTCACCGTGTCAAAGTACTACCATGGTCTACTTTCCGTATGAACTTGAGTTGTACGTCACCATACAACGCTGATTTCGACGGTGATGAAATGAACCTGCATGTACCTCAATCCATGGAAACGAGGGCAGAGGTGGAAAACCTCCACGTCACCCCGCGACAAATTATCACGCCGCAAGCCAACAAACCTGTCATGGGTATTGTGCAGGATACGCTCACTGCAGTTAGGAAAATGACAAAACGTGATGTGTTCCTAGACAAAGATCAAATGATGAATATCCTTATGCATTTACCAATTTGGGACGGAAAAATGCCCCAACCTTGCATTCTGAAGCCGAGGCCTCTTTGGACGGGAAAGCAGGTCTTCTCACTGATCATTCCCGGTAACGTAAATATGATTCGAACTCACTCAACACATCCTGATGATGAAGATAACGGACCTTATAAATGGATCTCACCTGGAGACACAAAAGTAGTTGTAGAACACGGTGAATTAGTCATGGGTATCCTGTGCAAGAAAACACTCGGTACTTCCGCCGGTTCATTGCTTCACATTTGTATGTTGGAACTGGGTCACGAAGTTTGCGGTCGGTTCTACGGTAACATTCAGACTGTCATCAACAACTGGTTGCTGCTGGAAGGTCACTCCATTGGTATCGGAGACACAATTGCCGATCCTCAAACTTACGTTGAAATCCAGAGAGCCATCAAGAAAGCCAAAGCTGATGTGATAGAAGTCATTCAAAAAGCCCACAACATGGATCTCGAGCCGACACCCGGTAACACTTTGAGGCAGACATTCGAAAATCAAGTAAACAGGATCTTGAACGATGCTCGTGACAAAACTGGAGGTTCTGCCAAGAAATCATTGACTGAGTACAACAATCTCAAAGCTATGGTCGTCTCAGGTTCCAAAGGATCAAATATTAACATTTCCCAGGTTATTGCTTGTGTAGGTCAGCAGAACGTTGAAGGTAAACGTATTCCTTTCGGTTTCCGTAAAAGAACGCTGCCTCACTTCATCAAAGACGATTATGGTCCTGAGTCAAGAGGGTTCGTCGAAAACTCATATCTTGCTGGTCTGACCCCATCTGAGTTCTATTTCCACGCTATGGGAGGTCGTGAAGGTCTTATTGATACTGCTGTCAAAACTGCTGAGACTGGTTACATCCAGCGTCGTCTGATCAAGGCTATGGAGTCTGTCATGGTAAATTATGACGGAACAGTCCGTAATTCAGTTGGACAATTGATTCAGTTACGTTATGGAGAAGACGGACTTTGCGGAGAAGCAGTCGAGTTTCAGAAGATAGCAACAGTTGACTTGTCACACAAAGCGTTTGAGGATGGCTTCAAATTTGACCCATCTAATGAAAGGTGAGAAAACAATTCAGTTCATTTTGAACCATCTAATTATTTTTCAAGCACAAAATGCCACTCTCAGAAAAATTATTACCTTATTTTTTACTCACTCTCAGGGTCTTATTTTCTGTTGTCAACCATCTTCTTAGGTTCAATATTTGTATTAATCACAGTCGAAATTTTAAGGTTTCCAGACGTATTTATCTCAGGTTTATTTTATTCTCATGTAGTATTTGGGCTTCAAGTCAGGTGAAGAGCCACCGGTTGTACTTCCAATTTTTAATTTTCGATTAAAATTTGAAAAATTAATAAAGAGACAGATTTATTAGTTACATTAATGAAGATTTTGCCCAAGAAAATTCATTACAATGATCAGTGCATTCATCCAGGAAAATGTCTGCTTCAAAATGAGAATGTTGTTAAGCACACCATTGGGGATTTTTCAGGGTCTAATCTCTAGTCTCATTTTTATCATGTTGATAAATTTGTTAAATCATACAAATTATTTATTTGAATGTGTACTAATCAAGTATTTGATTTTCAGGCACTTGCGAAGAATATTTAATGAAGACATCTTGAAAGAACTCATGGGCAGCGGTGAAGTCATCTCAGAATTAGAAAAAGAATGGGAACAGCTAAGCCGAGATCGTGAAGCTCTGCGACAAATCTTCCCCTCTGGAGAAACGAAAGTCGTACTCCCGTGCAACTTGAAACGTATGATTTGGAATGTACAGAAAATTTTCCACATCAACCAACGTGCACCTACAGATCTCAGTCCTTTGAAAGTTATTCAAGGTAAAAATTTTAGTACCATGTACTTGAACAAGATTTTTTTCCCAATGATTTATTATTCAAAAACCACTGTTTAAGTCGGTGTTTTGATGAACTGTCATAGTGTTTTAAACTCCCATTAAAAGTAAAATGACATTCATATTACGAAAATATTGAAATACAAATAAAAATTGAAAATATGGTAAATTTATCAACAGTTCTTTGAAATGGAGATGTTGCTGGCAAATAGTGAAATCAGGCATTTTGTCAAATGCCTAGGCAAAATTTTGTGAATTAATGGCTAAGAGCTCACGAGTTTTCACTATTTTTGGAAAAATAACTCATCAAACCTACAAACTCTTTTGGGCTCTTCTTCCTCATAATCGCTTCTCATATTTTTAAATGTTGAAATTCTAAAAATTCCGTATTTAATGACATGCTGAAATTTTCAAGATACTAGTCTTTTCAGGAGCTAAAAATTGTTTAAAATACTATTGTGTGATGCATATTTTTACTGAGAATTTTTTTCTACTGGAGCAATAAATTATTTTGTCTAAAATTAGGAAAAGAATCAGAATTTCAATCTAAGTTAGCATATTTATCTATCTGCCTAGGCATTCGACAAAATTCCTGATTTTACTATTTGCCTGCGACAGAGACATCCTTTTAAAATATGGATCGTATTCAATAGTGGTTCAATGCATCATTTTGTTCAAAACAATAGAACGTAACCTCAAACCACAATTTTAAGATATTTGTCAGAAAAGCAGATACTGAGAAATTTCGGAGCAATTTCACTACTCTTGGCCAATTACTACTCATGTGAATAAAAAATCTATCACGAAAAACCCGTTCCGGCAGATTTCTTAATTGACTTTTGATACAATGTTTATGTTTTGAACCAATCGATATCTATACAATCCAGGGTGGCAAGCGTCAGGGAAAACCGGGAAAACCGGGAATTGTCAGGGAATTTTGAGTGACCGGGAAAAGTCAGGGAAATGTCAGGGAATTATTGCCGCGGTCAGGGAATTTTCGTAGCGCATCAGCGCATCTTATGAACTAACGTGTACATTACGTAGCAAACAGAGTTCCGTCCCTCCTCCACATGGCAACAGTGTTCCACGATCGGTCATTTCCGTCCGACTCCGTTGGGTGTCGTTCCTTTTCGTCGGTCCCCCACTCCTCCGTCATCGTTGTGACTTACCAACCTATGCACACTAAAAGAATGATCCTGTCGGTTATTTCGTTGCGCCCGGCGGCTTTCGGTAGGGGGAACTAACAGAAACACGCGCGGATCGGGAATCGTTGACAACCGTGTACCAATAAAAACAATTTTATTAATAACCTCGAGTCAGGTCCGCGCAGATCGTGGCGTATACTATGCATAGTTCGAATCTGCCGTGTTTTGGTAGAAAACATGTAAGGTTGGTGCAACTGCATGGCTGGGCGGTGAAATCCTCCTAACCTAACATCGTAAATGAAGTGGTGCTGGTGCTGAACCAAAGACATAAAGACGGAGCACTAAAAGCAAAAAATGAAGCTTCTAGAGCTTCTTTTCAATCACCTCTACTATTGGCTAGAGGATTGGCGGCGAAATCGGGACAAGTTTGAATTCAAATGTAGGGCGGGAACTAATAAATAAAATTGCGGAAACAAAGTATTTTAGGTTGATTTTTGCCCAAATTCAGGTACACACTCATATTTTATTAACTTTAGGTTAGTTTCGGTCCGTCGTCGACCGACTGATTTCATTTGGGAGTAACGTAGATCTAGAACTGTAACGGCCTGTTTGAACCTGCAGAACCACCATACGCAGAAGAAAAACTAACTTTATCTGAGATTACTGCCTGTTACCGAGCAAAAGTAGGTGTATTATATTAGGACGCAGACCGAACTTTCTTAGTATATTCGTTTTAGGAATTTAAAATACGTTTCAAAGAAGAAATGTGCATAAATCAAGAGGACAAGTTCAAAGTTCAAATCAAATTTCCGTTTGCCGCCATGGATTCCCGCGCTCATTTACGCACTCACACAAGCGCGCAGCGCCGAACCTAGCTTCACTTTTTCCCCGTGCTTTTAGATACGAGCGCTCCGTCTTTATGTCTTTGTGCTGAACTGAACTGTCCGAATTTCGGGTATTCTTGTTCACTCATACTCAGATCATTACTACTTTTATGATTTCATTGATCTGTTGTTCTAAATGTGTCTCTTCTAAATGCATTAAGTGCATTAATTTGTTTCAATATAAGTGCTAGTTTCTTGATCTCCCAGACCTATAAGTTTATTTGTTCCTTTCAATTTAATAAATTTATGAACTTTTTTCTGTGTTCAAAATCTTGTTTTCTTGCTTTCTGTTTTTGCTCCCTCATACCATGTTCAGCATCTTTCTACAAAGTACTCCCTGAATGGCTAGTGTTATTATCTTAGGACGAAATTTTGTAGCTATTACGGCACAATCTCATAGCTTTTGCAGCTGACCGATTTCAGTGATTTTAATACAGAGACTGATTCATCGTACGCCACTCCTTCCCTTTCATACATTATTAAGAAGTTAAATGAAAATTTAAAATTTTAATTAATGTGTGTAATTTTTTTTTTCTGAATTTTCTTTGATTGTGAAATGGTTATCTCTTTTTATCAAAATAAGTTAAAGATGTGCATTCCAGGCTATAATTCATTCAATTATTCAGCACCGAATTTACCCACAACATTCTGAGTGCAACTGCGCGTCGATGACTTTAAAAAGTCAGGAAATTTAATCGTATTCAGAAAAAGTCGCGGTCTCTTGCCTACAAAAAGTCAGGGAATTTTATTGTAAAGTCAGGGAAAAGTCAGGGAATTTTGAAATTGAACTTGACTTGCCACCCTGCAATCTCACCCGTTTGATGTATCAAATACGATCTATCATAATGGCAAATAAATTAAACATGAAAAAAGAATTTTCCTTTGCATCGGTAGAAAAATTTTCTTCATTTCTTGGTCATTGTCTCCAAGAGAAAACAGTTCCAAGAACCTGTTTCAAGGATTTGTTTCTCATCTAAATTGTTTTTCCCTCTTTAGCTATTTCATTTTACTGATTGTTTGGTGTGTTGTGTTTGCAGGTGTGAAAGAATTATTAGAGAAATGTATCATAGTGGCTGGAGAAGATCAGCTGAGTAAGCAAGCCAATGAAAACGCTACCCTGCTCTTCCAGTGTTTAGTCCGGTCAACCTTATGCACAAAGTTAGTGTCAGAGAAATTCCGACTTTCATCAGAAGCCTTCGAATGGTTGGTGGGAGAAATCGAAAACAGATTCCAACAAGCTCAGGTTAGTATTGTCACATCCTAATCTATGCAAGTTTTATTTCTTTGCAAGTCTCCGCAGTTCCTTAGAACTTTGCAAAACGTTACTATTAGGTACAAACTGGTGAAAAAATATTTGTCTAAAATTTATCGCTAATTTTGCCTGGACCGGTGTAACAAAGTCGTAACAATAAATAGGAGTTACGTTCTACAAGGGATTCTAAATTGTTTTTCGATTTTGTTCAGGCAAGTATTTGAATTTTTTTAGGTTAAGAAAGAAAAGAGAATCTGAATAGTAATGTACTCAAACTCACAAAATAAATTCAAGTGGGTTTAAGTTTTTTAATTTTCCGGTTCTCTTTTTTTTCTTATCCATCCTAAAGCTCTTTGCCTTGTTTTTTCCATTAGTGTCAGTTTTCTCGTCTTGTTTCTTTTGGACGCATACGTTTTAAAGGTTATTTTATTAGGTAGGGATAGTTGGAATGAACTACTGATTAGATTGTTAGGGAAATTTTCTTGTGTTAAAAGAGTGTCAATGAATTGTAAAAGTCTGAATATGAGTTCAATTGCTGCCATTTCATTTCCTGTTTGAATCAACGAAATTGTTTGTCAGTTTGATGCCTTTTTTTGTATTTCTGTAAATTAGAGCATTTTAACACTGCTCACATTTTTCGATAGAATCAGAATAAATCTTTAAAAAACACAGGAATGGTGGGATTTGACTTGACTTGAATTAATGATGTTAAATTTTTGTTTGTTTTTGATTTCAGTGTTCCCCTGGTGAAATGGTTGGAGCTTTGGCTGCTCAAAGTTTAGGTGAGCCTGCCACTCAGATGACACTGAACACTTTCCATTTTGCTGGTGTATCTTCAAAGAACGTAACCCTTGGTGTACCCAGGCTCAAGGAAATTATCAACATCAGTAAAAAACCAAAGGCTCCCTCTTTGACTGTTTTCTTGACTGGAGCTGCAGCCCGTGATGCCGAAAAAGCCAAAAATGTTCTCTGTCGCCTTGAACACACCACGCTAAGAAAAGTAAGTCAATTTGAAACAAATTCTTGTTTCGCAGATGGAGGGAAATAACTTTATTTTTAACTTTGAGGAATTTCTGTTCGCAAATTGTGTTTTCACTCAAAAACTGTTGAGTATTCCAACTGGAAACTTCTATGACTTCTCTTCTGACTGCATGCAAAAATCAACAAAATTTTAAACACAAATTGCACGGTCATACTCTTGTAAATAATCAAATTTTTTTTTTCAATTTGGCAGACTTGGATTCAGTGTCATGGTCCGAGTTGACACTTATTACCTTGATTAAAATGTGACCTTTAAGAACCTTTAATTGAGAAAGATGAAGATTTGTGCACTTTAATTAATAAATAGGATTTTAAAAGAGATTTTCTCTAGAAAATTTAGTAAGCATCACTCACTCATTGACCAGGTAACCAAAATATCGCTCCTGGAGAATTAAGGTTCCTTTCTTTGCAGACTATTCTGAATAATATTTACTCTTTTATGCTTTTTGAAAGAATTGTAGGTAAGAAATTAGATTTTGCCGGTCTGTACTTCATTTTGTTCAATGTCAACAGGTCCTCAGAAATCTCTCTGTCTGTAGTTTATTTTTGGTGTCTCATTAAGTTTTAATTTTTTACGAAACCACCCCACTTATACTCAATTTTTTTCTCCCGCAGGTGACTGCCAACACAGCGATCTACTATGATCCAGACCCTCAGAATACTGTCATTCGTGAGGATCAAGAATTCGTCAATGTCTATTATGAAATGCCTGACTTTGACCCCACTCGAATTTCTCCCTGGTTGTTGCGTATTGAGCTGGACCGAAAGAGAATGACTGGTAAGATAATCCTACTTCAAATTTTTTGTACATCTATTGAGTGGACCAAGTTTAATAGGAACGCACCAAGTTGCATTTGAAAAAAAAGTGAGCCGTGAGTGGTTTTGAATTCAACTAGTAAATTTTCTCCTGTTAGAAATTCAGTTTCGAGAAAAACTATTTTGAATGTAATAGTAGTCGTTGAACTTAGTCACTAATATTGAGTTTAACGGAGGAATCAAACTTCCAACCTCCTTTCCTTGGTCCAACCTTAATACAACTTGATGCTTTTATCTTAAATTTGGGTGCTCAAATGATGTAAGCTATGCCTTTATAAAGTAGAGTTGAACTGGCTATAAGTGATGCCTGAAATTCTGAAAAATTGGTGTAACCATAAATTCTATTTCGACGGTGCATCTAGCAGATTACTGATGCTATGATTAATCTTTATAACTTTTAAACAATTTTAAATGGTGCCTAAGAATCATGCTTATTATGCCCCAGGCTCATCTGGCTATATTGCTCCTAAAATTTTCAGATGAAGTGAGTTTCTACAAATGTAAACATAATTTTTCCAAAAATATTTTTTTACACTCATTATTTTGTTTTTCTATTTTTGAAAATTTTGATGTTAAAAAAATATGAGTTACCTGACAGACGCCAAGTTGATGTTATTTATTCTGATTTCAATGACAACGCATTTCTTCCGTTTTACAGATAAGAAACTGACGATGGAAGCAATTTCCGAAAAAATCAACGCAGGTTTTGGTGATGATCTCAATTGTATTTTCAATGATGACAACGCAGAGAAATTAGTGCTGCGAATTCGTATCATGAACAGTGATGACAACAAACTTCAGGATGAAGAAGACACAGTCGACAAAATGGAAGATGATATGTTCTTGCGGTGCATAGAAGCAAACATGTTGTCTGACATGACACTTCAGGTATATATTTTATGCTTTGTTCTATTTACTTACTTAATTATTTTTTATATTCATACTTTTTCTCTTGCAAAGAATCATTAACTTACTTGTGATTAATGGCTAAGCCCTGACTAACCTCTTGAAACAGAAATTAAAGGAATTTCCTAATTGTATGTAGTGATCAGGTAGTTAAATTATTCATTTTCTGACATTAAATTTATTCTAGAATTATTTGAACAATCATATGAGAGTGCCGGAAATCCTCCATATTGAGATTTTTTATTTTGTTTCAACGTGAAAAAAAAAGCACAGAATATTCTTAATAATTTATCAGATTAAGTTTGATTAAGGATAGCATTTTATTTCTGATTTATTTTAACTTGTCATAGTTTCTCAAAACATGATTCCGCTCAAAATTTGAATTAACTGGAAACGTATCCTTACAATAACATTTTTCTGACATGATTTCTTTCAGGGTATCGAAGCAATCAGTAAAGTGTACATGCACTTGCCGCAAACAGATTCAAAGAAAAGAATTGTTGTCACGGAAACAGGAGAATTCAAAGCCATTGCAGATTGGTTGTTGGAAACTGATGGTACCAGTCTCATGAAAGTCCTCAGTGAGCGTGATGTTGATCCTGTTCGAACTTTCTCAAACGACATCTGTGAAATCTTCGCTGTAAGATATCATTCTCCCCAATCATATCTATACTTCATTTATCTTTTAAAAACATTTTATGTTCAATTGGTTTAACCTGTTTAATGCTGATGCATTATTGCGAAATTGATCTTCGACTAGAAAAACTACAGTTTCTGCTCCTTATGTGAGTCAGCAAAGTTAAGGTGCTGGCGCTGGGCGAATTTGTAGGCGAATTTCGGCGTGCAAATGAATCGACCAGCGGATCGCCCTACACGAATAGCACGCAACACCTGCTCTCGGAGCAGTGTTGCGTCCAATTTGCTGCCGAAATTTGACTAGCAAACGCTTAGGGGAATCGCATCTTTAGAGCGTTATTTCATAGTACATGAGAGCTTTCCATTTTAGTTTCTTGATCTCAACTATCAGTAGTTCTTTAAGAAAGCATAGAACCATAGTGGTTCAAAATGTCATTACTGATGTATAGCTAACGCTGTGTTAGTCTCTGAAGGAGGGTTGTAACGAAAAAATCAATCATATGCATTCAGCCCTGAAGTAACAAGGATGGTGATTTGCGTCAACCAAAACAAGTTCAAATGAGCATTTGATGTTCCTCTTAAGGATCTGCACATATTTTTGAAAGTTCTCCCTGAGTTTTTCCTCTAAGTAGTCTTGTCCTCACTAATTTTGTGCATTTTTCATCAGGTACTTGGTATCGAGGCTGTGCGAAAGTCCGTAGAAAAGGAAATGAACACTGTCCTGCAGTTCTATGGTCTTTACGTGAACTATCGTCATCTTGCCTTGTTGTGTGACGTCATGACAGCCAAAGGTCACTTGATGGCCATCACCCGTCACGGTATTAACAGACAAGATACTGGAGCTCTTATGAGGTAATTTAACGCCTGCCTCGTTGAAACACCCTATGTTAACAATTCAATTGAAGCTATTTTGCAGGGAAATTTATCATTCTAATATTAATTTTATCAGGAAAAGTACAGTTTTAGAATTTCCTGTCATGTGTGAAATTTTCTAGATTTTTAAAGTTAGTTTAATGATATTTCAGAACAATTTAGGGCCATTGATGATCATTTTACGTCACCAAACTTTCAGACTCATTATTTCTGGATATAATCGCTATAATTTGACTATCTACATTTTGCAGGAAAAGTGATATCTTCACTCTAGAATTATGAGATGACAAAAAATGGTGTTTACCAGGATGCTTGAAAGTACCATTTTAGAAAATTGCCTTGTATTTTCCAAGCAAACAATGTTACTGTCTTCAACTCTCAAATAAATGAAAAAAAGGAGAAATTTGCAGTTTCATGAGCCTTAATTTGAAATCATATTTTGATATACACGGATTTGCTATTATCTGAAAAAAAAGAAGGGTGTTAGTGAATATTTCATAAAATATTTTACAGTGAAGGGTGCTCAGTTTTTAATTCCTTTTATTTTTTGCACAGGTGTTCTTTTGAAGAAACAGTTGATGTCTTGATGGACGCTGCATCTCACGCTGAAGTAGACCCCATGAGAGGTGTGTCCGAGAACATCATCATGGGCCAGCTTCCAAGAATGGGAACAGGATGTTTCGATTTGCTCCTCGACGCTGAGAAGTGTAAGGCTGGTATTGAGATTCCAATGAACATTGGTGCCGGCATGATGTCAGGAGCAGGCATGTTCTTTGGATCAATGGCCACGCCGTCAATGAGTCCTCAGATGACCCCATGGAACGTTGGCGCCACACCTGGCTACGGCAGTGTATGGTCACCAGGTAAGATAATGTTTTTATCTTATTTTTTATGGGGGAGTTTGCAGGTAGAGGTCTAGCACCTTCTTGTGCTGGTGTGCAGGGATGACAAATTTCATGGAACATTACAAAATTAAGTTTCATAATTAGATTTCATGAAATGTTCTGCAATGGACTTAGTCTGCCATGAAATGCATAAAAACAGCCAAATCATCATTTTGAAATGGGGAAAAAAAAAATCGTGAAAATAATGATGAAGTCCAACAAATTCTCGAGTAACCAGTGGTTGTTGCATAAGCAGCCCCCTGAAAAATCGTTGAAATTTCGTGGTAATAGACATTTCACTTTCTATCAAAATTAACGTCTCTGAAATTTCATTTTGCATCTCTGAGTGTCAATATATTATTTTTAACTTCTATAAAATGCTTTTTATTATATTTTTAGGGTAGTTAACCAATTTTCATTCTTGACCTAGTTCAAAAAATTTTATTCCATGGAATTACTCAAACCAGAAGAAAAATTAAATGAGAATTGTTCCTACAATCATTAATGTTATTTAAATTATTATTCAGTGGTGGAGAGAAGCATTGTACTGGTTCAATATCATATCTTGTAGAGATTGTCTTGGTCAGGGCCTATTGTGAGAGCACAAGAACCAATTTATTGGAAAAATCGTGTAAATTATATGAAAACACACTCCAAAAATCTGAAGAAGAAATTAAGATATTCTCACTCTTGGAACTTTTTCCCCAAGTTATTAGTGAAATAAAAATTCCCAGAAAATAAACGAAGAAAATAATTTAGATTGAGCAGGCATGGATTTAAACAACAATATTTTTTTTTTGTTTCAGCCGTCGGCAGTGGTATGACTCCTGGCGGTCCCAACTTCTCACCCAGTGGTTCAAGCGATGCCAGTGGAATGTCACCTGGTTACGCATGGAGTCCAACCCCTGGTAGTCCTGGCTCTCCCGGTCCAGCGATGAGTCCGTTCATTCCCAGCCCTGCGAGTGGAATGTCACAGAGCTACTCACCCTCTAGCCCAGCGTACGCTCCTACTTCACCAAGTATGACACCAACGAGTCCCAACTACTCGCCCACATCTCCTTCCTACTCCCCGACTTCACCCAACTATTCTCCCACGTCGCCGAGTTATTCCCCAACATCTCCAAGTTATTCACCAACATCCCCAAGCTACTCGCCGACATCGCCATCTTACTCCGCCTCACCATCTTATTCCCCAACGTCACCCAGTTATTCTCCAACGTCACCTAGTTACTCACCAACCTCTCCATCCTATTCCCCAACCTCTCCATCCTATTCACCAACTTCTCCAAGCTACTCGCCGACATCACCATCGTATTCTCCCACTTCTCCAAGTTATTCACCGACCTCACCGAGCTATTCGCCAACCTCACCTTCTTATTCACCAACTTCTCCCAGTTACACACCCACTTCCCCATCGTATTCTCCTTCCTCTCCTTCATATTCATTGTCTTCACCTCAGTATTCACCATCGTCACCAGCATCCCCGTCTTACTCCCCAACATCCCCCAAGTACTCGCCAACGTCTCCTTCGTACTCCCCCGCATCGCCCAGTTTCGTCTCCAGTCCTCAGTACACTCCGGTGTCGCCACAATATTCACCCACAAGTCCAACATATTCGCCAACGTCTCCGTCATACTCACCAACTTCGCCTTCCTATTCACCGAGCTCGCCTCAGCATTCTCCGGGAGGTGCTTCGCATTATTCTCCCTCGTCACCGAAATACTCGCCGACGTCTCCCACTTATTCACCAACGAGTCCGCAGTATTCACCGTCAAGCTCAAAATATTCCCCAACGTCACCAACATACACACCCACAAGTCCCAATTACTCACCTACTTCACCAACTTATTCACCTAGTGTTCCTGGCTATTCTCCTACTTCACCAACGTATTCACCCACGTCACCAAATTAATCTACCCGTGAAGGTGTGTAAATATAAGTGTATATTTTTCTGTACAAACGTTCCTCTGTTGAGCATAAATTTTATGCCAGGGGTCTTGTGGGTTGAAATTTTAAGTGATGAAATCGACTGAAGCATTTATTAGGACTTGTCCATGTGTGACGAATGCGCCATGGTTCTGTTCTTAACCAGTAATTGGAAGTGTCCATTGTTACTCCAGCCATTGTAAATGGCTTAGTCTATACCCAGATAATATTCTTATCCTCAATTTCTTGATTAGAACTTTAAAATATCGCAAGTTTAAAATAGTCAAGGTATAGATTTAGCTACAGTTAAGTGAAATGTAGTTAAATATTTCAAAGGGACTCATAGTCAATGATGACTTCATAATAAATTATTTTTCAAAAAATTCTGTTGTGGACAGTGCAGTCCGTTTCGAGGTTCTATAGCAAAGATGAGCAAAAATTCGTTCATTTATTGACTTAAAAACACTTTATTTTCACAAATTCATATTTAAATGTTGTATGAAACAATTCTTAAATTTTAACATCTTACAACTAACAAATTCAGATTGTTAGAAAATCAATAGAAGTACAATAAACTAAAATCTTACAAAATCTAATTAAATTATACGAAGGGAGATACTGTTGAAAGAAGAATGGCTGTAAGTAATTATTTTACGACAAATGTACCATTCGCATATCTAAAAATAATCATTGTTGTCTTACTTCACCATTTCTAAAGCTGTTCAGCTGTCGCTTTTAGTGATTTGAAATGATAAAAATATTAAAACTTTTATGCTATTTCATCTCTGTTTTCGCTGTAATAATTTCTTCTCTGTCAAACTTAAAATAATGGTAACACTCTTTCATAATTTTGGGTATTTTCTTTTTGGTGCTTATTTCTTGCAACATACGTTCATCTCAAAACAGAAGAACAAGATGAATTGTTTAAGTAAGTACCCTGAAGAAATATTTTCCAGGGTTTTTTTTCCCTTTCCGTTTTCTGTGAAGAAAAATTCCCTTGTTCCTTGGGAAAGCTCAACATGCTAAAAAATGTTGATAAATCAGGAGAACTCAAGGTGCTGTTACTTTTTGACACAATTTTATGAAAAATTGAGCCTTATTCATTTGTGACCAGCTTTGAAAAATTAATCAATGCCTATGACAGATAGATAACGTTCTGAATAAAGCAAGTTATCTAGTTTGTTTTTGTACTTTTTGAAGTTTTTTGGCTCCCTCTCTACCTCCTTTTTGGCAATCCGTCAATGGCTATTTCTAATCCGTGAATCATATGAATGGGTTTGAAAAGTAGTTTTTACTTTAAATGCCTATTTTATTGCTGTAGACTAAATATATCCTCTTTCTGTCGGAGGAGAAGAAACATCTGGTTTTTTTATGACTGCTACAAAGTTTATCTTTTTTTTTTCTTTTTTTTCAATTTTTTATCCTTATCAAAAAATTTCTGGGTGAAAACCACTCAACTATTCTTTTTAATTTATTTTATTAAATTAGTTAATTTTTGTACTGAAGTCAAAATGTGACTATAGTTTTTTATGTTAAATCTCTTGGACTTTAAGTACTGTAAATTTTTGTATTCATCCTTTTTGTTTTGTACATATTAATTTTGAAAATGTTTTGAATATACTTATTTTAATTCTTAAAAAACCAAGTTTTTGTGATTTACCAAATCCTCAAAATTTCCTCTCTTGCACAAAATACTTTCTTTGCAAGTGCGCATGCATAAAAGAGTGCTTATCAATTCAATTGATCACACCTTCATTTTTAAAAAATGCATAAGTGTCAGGTCTTGTTTTCATTTCAAGAAAACTTCTTATTTTGATGAATTTTAGGGACAAACCAGAAAATAAAAAGCTGTGTTACATTAATAATTAAATGTATGTATTTGCAATTTCACAAATGAATGATTGTCAATTCAACACTCTTTCGATTTTAGTCGAAGGTAACAAAACGATGCAGAAACAGAAGAAGCTACGTATCATGATGCAGTTTCATAGTCTCACTCTTATCTTGGTATTTATATTGAATTTTCTTTTTTTTCGATTTTTCTCTAAAGCGAAAGAAAACAAACAGTTGACGCTTTCACATTTTACACCTATTATTTCAAGTTTCTTTCATTGGAAGAAGAATGTCTCTAAATGTAGCAAAATATTCCTTGCCCCAAGAAGAGCATTCTCCAAAATTATGTGACATGAAAGCTACCATGGCCATCAGGATTCATAGCCTCTTCGTTTTGTCAACCATCATAAATCCGAGTCCAAATGCAAAAGACTTCCGAATTTAGCTTCTGTGCATAACAGCTGAGGTATGGTGAGATTTTGTTCCTGTACTCTTATAATGGGAACAGAGGTTCGATTTTGAGCATGATTAAGTTGAATCTCTCAGTCCAAGACCAGAGAGAATCTAATTGAAGGCTGCATGGACTTGTCGATAACGGTATTCACAAGTCATCTGGGTCGATTCCAGTGTCAACAAAGTCCTTCACTGCCTGAATGAACTTGCCAGGGAGCAGCCTGCAAGAAGAAGGAGAAAATCAAGTTATAGTTAGTTTTAGTAGTGACCTTAGACCGAATTTTTGAGAGGGGGGTCACCAAATCATTGTTTATTTAACTGCAAAAGATTCAAAATCAGTCAAGATCACAATCAGCAAGAAGTCAACATGATCATTATCCTGCACTTACTGACTTACATCAGCTGCATCAATTGGACTACGTTTTGCAATTTGGAACTATAAATTCCAGCCCAGTTTAAAAACAACGTATATGCCATTGGTTTCCCAAGGCACTTAAGTGTTTTTCCAGAAGAGCCAGAATTTATAGTTCCAAATTGCAAAATGTAGTCCAATTGTTCCTTGCTTGAACTGCAAGCATTTCCATTCTTAAAATTAAATCCATTTACCTCCTGGTATCATTGGCTGGATTTCACTGCAAAGTGAGTATTCAACACCTCACCCTCACAATTAATTCTTATCCTTACTTCATTTGAAAACCTGAAAATGTCTTCAATTTTCATCAATGATCTACAAAATATAAGGTAGGGTGAAGGGGTGGTATAATAAAGACACGCATCTCGGTTTAGAGTAGGACTTTTTTCAGCTGCCGTACAATTTCAGTTAGAGAAGCGTTGTGTGTTTTCGGTTTTTCAGTCGACCAGGTCAGTTAAGAGCGCCTTCGCCGAAAATTATCAATAGCATCAAGCAAATATTTTAACTCTCTGGAGACCAAATTGCACACCCAACGAAATGAAGGAAACTTCAGTGCGTCCAGTTCCGCACGGAATCGCTCATGGCTACACCCGCTCCTTCACTGAATGTAGAGATCACCTATAGCAACTATTTTAACTCTCCGGAGATTAAATTGCATACCCTCTAAAATGAAGGAAACTTGGGTGAATCGAGTTCCACGCGGTCTGATGGTTTCGTTAATGGCGCTGCGCGCGCCTTCATTCTATGCACAGTAGCGGCGAGCAACTATATTAACTCCCCGGAGATGAAATTGCATACCCCCCAAAATGAAGGAAATTTCCGTGAGCCCGGTTTTCTATTACTGCAAAGATTGGTTGAGGGCACCGCGTCACTTTGCGCCACTACTACTAACTAAAATCTATTTTTTTTTTTTTAAAGAAAAAATTGTAAACCTCATACAATCCCTCAAGCTACCATATTAATTCCTTGGAGATGAAATTGCATATCTGTTGAAATCTTCCCCATTCTAAGCCCCGTCATATGCGCTTTTTTCAGGCAATCTTTAACCGATTACGTTTTTCGCTTAATACCTAATAGTGAGTTAAAAGGGAACAAAATGAGCTGTAGGTATCCCTACTCTTTCCCGTACATCTCAGGTGCCAATGGAGCCTAAACACTGATTGTGAGTTGCCAAACTTCTCAATTTTTTTCACAAAAAAGTACTGCACAGTACTAATTGAAAATACCAATCATCAATCTCATAATCAAAATTGGACCTCATCTGCATTTGGGAACTAAAATTTCTGTCTCATCCGTAAAAACACTTATATGCGTCGGGAAACTAATGTTACATGCGTTTTTCTTTTTAACAAAAAATTTAGCCTGAAATTGTACTTCCTAATTGCAAAATGTAGTCTAATTCGTCCCTGAAATTTTTACATGAGTAGATAAGTGCAAAATTTCTAAGGCAAAAATGAAAATAATTTTTTTTGTCCTACCACGAAGTATCAAAGCCAAAATAAGTAGTTCTGCTGGGAAAGATGAGGTTTGGTGCGGGTGTGGAATACTGCAGTGCTACGGAAGAACGCCGTATGAACATTTGAGAGCTGCCAAATTTCCTTCGATAAAATTTTTATTTTTAAGGAAAATATTTATATATTTATATATTTTTCCTTGAAATTTGCTGACATTTTAAATCAAATTGCAAGCAAAATTTCCCGAGAAATCGGAAGAAATATATTCAAAAATTTTCTTGAAAATTAGTGATTTGTCAAAGGAAATTTGACAACGCCTGAAAGCTCATACAGCGTTTTTCCTTAGCATGGCAGAATAGTAAATCCTTTTGCTCTTTGATTTTAGCCGGTGGGCCTATGTTGAAACATGAGCTGAAACTGTATCCAATAATATGGCATATTTTTGAGTGCATACCTTGCTATCCTGTCGAGTGTGAGCATTGAAACTGGTATACTGATTTCCTTGTAGTCCCGCCGCATGGCTTTCACGATTTTACGAGCAACAACGTCCGCAGTGAGCATATCCAAAAGGAGCGGGAACCTAGAGGAAACAAATTCTTTTTAGAATAACCGATTGAGCACAGGAGACAATTTCATGAGCGCCGTCGCCCACGGCGCACTATGGTCCAAAACTCAAGAATAGGACGAAATAAGTCGGATAGTGACTGAAAAATCACGAAAGTTTCGTGACTGATGTTTTTTTTGAGTCGTTAATTTCGAATTTGATGTCAAATTGCCTACATTTTAACACCCTGACTTATTAACTGTGGGCAAGTTTATAGCGCCCTGCGGCGCGGCGTGCTGACGCTGCCAGCTCGAAACGCGCACTGACGCCTACAAACCTAAGGGGATACTTCAAGCATTGTGCAATGCGTGAAGTAGCCCCTTAGGTTTGTAGGCGTCAGTGGGCGTCTCGCGTTGTCAGCACGCCACAGCGCCCCCGAAGGACGGGTGATGAACGATTTCTTGCGGGGAGAGCTTCGTGGTGGAGATACTCGTATATCGTGGAATTTTTTTAAATTTTCTTTTCTTTAAATTTTTGACTTTTAAAATTACACACTGGTCGTATGAAGTAATAAGGGAACTCTCAACGCTAGATGAAGTGTAATAATGGAAGGCAGGTCGTGCGCCATGCGCGTTGCGGACGGCGGCGCAGGGCGGCTCATGAAATGCTTTCCTGTTCTCTGTCGTAGAACACCGCCAGATCGAATAGGTCCTTCAAAATTCATACATCAAATTCGCAGGCAAAAATTATCGATTAGTCAATAGTAAATGCACAAATGCATGAGCAACCCAAAATTTCAATGCTTTGAATAGGAAACTCATAGTTTTCAAATATCGTTGATCGGCTCACGTTTTTGTTTTTTGATCGATGTATATTAATCAAATAGACACTGGTTTTTTTTCTTGATTCGTCGATCGAATTGGCGCACAGTGGATCGAGTCAATTAGAGCGGTCGGACATGACATTTTTTATTTAAACTGCAAGTTTTGATGTTTTTTTCCGTCACATTTTGAATTTCAAGGGGTGTTATTAGCAGAAAATTTCACGAGGAAACTAATGGAGCCACTTTTAGGACCTCAAAATTGTTCATGAACGGAGTTATAAGCTTTTAAAATTTCCAAATTTTGTCCGACCTCTCCCATTGACTCGATCCACTGTGCGGCGTCAAAGTATTCAGGGGATTTTTTTTCCAATCGATTCATGTCAATCGAATCCATAATTTCATACCCTCCTGTATTTTCAAGTTTCTTGATATCAGGGTAAAAAAAAGTTAGAGAAGTCGATTCAGGTATAATACATGTTGAAATTCCTTACCTGTTCCTCGGTCGTTTAACGAGACCAGTGTTGACCATGATCGGGTAAACCGTCGTGAATTTGATTTGTGACTTGTGCGCCTTCGAATCCTCCGACCGCAATTCTTCATACAAGGACTCCATCATCCCTAATAGAGAACGGGTGGAAAAGCAGTAATCGAAATGTTAGGACGGAGATGAAACATAAAATGATGGAACAGAAAAAGAGGTGATGAATTATTTAGTATCGATGCGAAAAGCCTTCAAAAGCCTTTTCCGAGTGGGAGGAAAACACTTAAAAATCCCAGTCAAAAATCCAAAATTACTCTGCTCACCAAGAAGATTTATTTTTATTATGTTGCCATTACAGCAGATTACTTGAATTAAAATGTATAATGGACGCAACCTCCGGGGTAAAATTTGTTTAATTTTTAAATATGCATAGTGCGTTCCTAAAAAAAAATAAATAAATAAATAAAAATAAAAAAACCTATTCCACTATGGAATCTGAAGTAATTATCAGGGCTATCAGCTTAAATATCGACAGTGAAACTATAGAAACGCGTATCTCGGTTTGCGGTGTTGCAGACTTTCTGTCTTATATTTATACCTCTCAACGTGGAAAACTACTGATTTTCATTTCCTGAAAATTTTGGTAATTTTTTCCCTCAATATGAAGAATATTCTTTGAGAATTTTCAATTCAACTTATTGTCTCTAAATTTCGATCGCTTACGCTCCTTGTATGTCAAGTGAGGCACTCCTGGAGGCTGGACTTATTGGATACCAGGTGGGGCACCCCCGGAGGTTTTGTTACCTAAAACACGCATCACATCGCTGAAATTCGTACCATATTGCCTGGATCAATGATTTGCCTTCAATTGGCCGGCTATGCAAAATGACTGTCGTGACGCACGAATAGTGGTATCAGAATTTCGCATTAAGATTACGCAGTGGGTTGAAGGCGCTCACCTGTATCGTATCTTAGTGGCCCTGTTCAACGATGTTGACCAGAAATGTTCAGAATTTTGGATCTCCAATCGAGCCGTAATCTTGAGAAATGCCCAAAGAACATTATTTTGATTATTAAATAATAAGATTTTCTTCGTCTGTGATTCTTATTTAAAAAAATAGAGTCCAAACGCTAGGTTCAGATTGTCGTCTTTAAGTATTCTTGCTTTGGTCATCATAATCTCATGCAGAACTGAGAGAGTTGGCATTTATAAGATCACAACTTACTCAAAAGCGATTGTGAATTCAATAAGTTTGGATAAAATAAGCTTTCGGCGATGAACTTTGAAAAATCAGAATTGAACTGGACTTACCTCTGACTGCGAATTTTGAGGCACAGTATGGCACTACATTGGCAACTCCAATGACTCCGCACATTGAGGACAGAGCGACGATGTGTCCATGGTTTTTCTCCACCATGCTTGGAAGAAAAGCCTCCAAAGCCTGAAAGACGCGAACATCATTATTTCATTATTATGTCATAAGTCAGAGGCTCCCATCGTTTCTTTCAAGCTTCAGTTCGAATTCGTTTTTTTGAACAGCAAAAACAAAGCCGGAATTCAAGCACTTTGCGATGAAGGATGAGCGCGCAGAGATTGCCGAGAAAAATAACTCCCAAATTAACTAATTCCTTGCTGGAGGGGAGGGGAATAGGAAAATAGGAAAGATGCTCGTTGTTCATTTTTAATTCGCGAACGATTCTTCCAAACGACAAATTCGAATCCCTTGCACTGAAAAACAATTTTAAAAAATTGAAATGTTATTTTGACTTGGAGCATCGTTTCTTGTCAACAAAATTTGGTTTATTTCAGATAAATCCGTGCGGACTTGACTTAAAGTAAGTTTCTTTCTCTCTTTGAGTTAAAAAAACGTCATTTTGCTATCGTTAAGTTTAAGTTAAAAGAAGGTAGCAAAAGAACGTTTTTTTAACTTAAAAAAAACGAGCCTCAAGATAATTCCGCGCAGATTTACCTCAAAAAACCAAATTTTGTCGATAGGAAGCGACGCTTTTAGTCAAAGTAATATCTCAAGAAATTTTTTTCAGAATGGTTTTTGAAGGTATAGTATTTCATTGCACGCTCTGATTCTCTCCAATCTATCTCAAGGCTTGGTAGTTGGATGACGGAATTCTGAAAACTCGCATTATTATTTTATTGGTACAGCTTGTATTCCTGTTTCGTTCTGCATTAAAAACGTAGAGTGGAAGTTAATTCTTGTCAATATCATGACCTGAGACGACGCTTTTTTAATTTTGGTGACGGTCCTCAGAAAAAGAGACAATTGCTGCCGTGCTAAGGAAAAACGCCGTATAAGCCCCCAGGCGTTGCCAAATTTTTTTCGATAAACACGCAAATTTCCCGGTAAACTTATGACTATTTTCCTTCCAATTTTTCAGATACTTTCGCTTGCAGTTTTACCTAAATTTCCTGAAAATTTCAAAGAAAATAATTTATGAATTTCCTGAAAATTTCAAAGAAAAATATTCATAAATTTCCTCAAAAATGAATATTTTATCGAAGGAAGTGTGGCAACTCTCGAATGTTCATACGGCTTTCTTCCTTAGCATTGCCAAATTTCCTCTGGCAAATTACTAATTGTCGGGAAACTTTTTGAATATTTTCCCGCCAATTTCTCGGATAATTTTGTTTGTAATTTGATCTAAAGAGTCTACAAATTTCAAGGAAAAATATTCATAACTTCCTTCAAAAATAAGCATTTTATCTAAGGAAATTTGGCAACTCTCAAATGTTCGTATGACTTTCTTCCTTAGCACGGCAGATTGACCCCGAGGGCCCGAGGGGCCACAAACAAGTAATAGCATAAGTTTAAAACTTACCCAAAAGTGCGCTAAGACATTGATGTCGAATATTTTCCTTATCTCCTCAGGCGTGTGAGCTTTGAGAGGTCGCGATGGCATGATTCCAGCATTGTTAACTAGAATAGTAACATCACCAACGTCCTTCTTCACCTTCTCAGCGGTTGCTAGAACCTCCTCTCTGTTTGAGACGTCCAACCTAAAAAAAATGGCACGATTATTAAGTCGTACCTCTCTAATCCCAATCCACGAATAATCGAGGAAAAGTTAAATTAAAAAAAAGAAAAGTTTCTTTTTTTATTTTCTCAAAAAAAAAAAAAAAAAAAAAAAAAAAAAAAAAAAAAAAAAAAAAAAAAAAAACTGAACGGATTCATAAAAAAAATCTTATATTCCTAACAAAATGTAGCACCTAGAGATGGGCGAAAATCCCTGGAACGGCTCGTAGTGGATCAAGTCAATAGGAGAGGTTGGAAAAAATTTGGAAACTTTAAACGGTTATAACTCCATTTATAAAAAGCTTTGAGGTTCTAAAAGTGGTTTCATCGGTTTCCTCGTAAAATTTTCCTCTAGAGACACTCTTTGAAATTTGAAATGCAACGAAATAAACGTCAAAATTTGCAGTTTTAGTCAAAAATTTCATGTCTAACCTCTCTAATTGACTCGATCCATTGTGCGGCCATTGTATTTGCACTTGTGCGCTGGTCTTGTCTCATCTTATTCACTCTAAATGAATAAGTAGAGAAATATATCTGCGTGACTTAACTAGGCACAGTGCGTCTTGAAGCTAAAAAAAAACCAACAAAAAAACCGACAAAAATGTACCAAAAAGCGGGTTGCAGGGGGTGAGTTTATGATACGTGTACACTTAAAATTGCGAAAAATAAAAATTTTGGCTGATCTTGATTTTGAGGTATCGCAATTTCAAATTTTCATAGTAAATGCGAGTAATCTCAAAATAGAATACACTGCGCTACAAATTTCAATTTGTGGTGTTGGCGCTTCTTCAGTCTGAGTTTAGGCTAAACTTCCCACCAAGACTGAAAATTTGTAGCGCGGTATATTTTATTTTGTATTTACTTTTAGTTTATGGTGAAAGTTCTTTGAGAATCTCCCATAAAAAGACCATAAAATACAACTCTCTATTGGTAACGATATTAATTAAAGAGCTAAAATGTTTTTCAACGTTTATAATGCGGTTTTTTTTCAATTCGCCTTCAGCCGCGTCCGCAGCAATTGTTGTTACGAATATGTTGTACGTGCTGATCTCAACTCATTACATACGTGACTCTCTGAAGGCGTTTTATGTGCGAAAGTAGAGCACCCTGTCGGAAAACAGTAGAAGTGAGATTGAATTAATCGCTTAATCCCTACTTCCTTGGTTCTCCGAAAGATTGCGCCACTTGCGCACATAAAACGCCTTCAGAGAGTCGAATATGTAATGAGCAAAAATCAGCACGCACAACATAATCGTAACAACAATTGCTGCAGACGCAGCTGAAGGCGAATTGCTTTCGGGCATAAAACGCCTTCAGAGAGCAAATATGAAATGAGCAGAAATTAGCACGCACTACATATTCATAACAACAATCGCTGCAGACGCAGCAGAAGGCGAATTGTTCAGTTAGAAAAATTGGAGTCTGCATGTGACGAGAGGGTATGTATTTGATCGATATGAATCGAACGAAAAATAAAAAACTTGAACCGATCAACATCGATTTAATGGAAAAATAAATAAAAAAGCGAATCAAAGTCAGTAGAAACCTTGCATTAACTATACAAATTTCAAATTGCTGTAGGTTGAAATAAGGATCATGCTAAGATTTTGATTTTTCCAAGTTAAGAGAGCTTCATGAGTCGGAGTCGAAGCAATGTTACCAGGTTGTGCGAAAAAATGTGTTTAAGTGGAGAAAAGTGCTGATTTTCTCTGCTTAAAATGGTGAGTACAAACTCATATGAATAGAATTTCAACTCATATGAATAGAATTTAACTCATACGAGCAGAATATCTCTATCATCCAGTTCTCGCCAACTTCTATGACTAGAGATTCCAACTCACACGAGTTCAGCGTTGAATCTACATTGTCCGATATCTCAGAAACTAGTCACCGCAACAAAAAAGTCATAAGAACAAAATGATTTTATTTTTCAAATGTGCATAAAATGTCGGTGTCTCCTGGTCAGAAACAGCACTTCTAAAAATGAGAAAAAATTGAATTCATATGGGTTGAACTTTTCTGATCTTATGAGTAGGATTTCTACTCATATAAGTAGGAAGTTCTACTCATGTGAGTTGGCGAATTCTGAATAGCCTACTCGTCATTTTTAGCAGGATTTCAGCACTATCTGGCAACAATGAGTGGAAGCTCTCATATCTGGATTTGAGGTAGTTGAAGTGAGCTCGGTAACTTACTTGTAAGTCCAGACGTCTTTGCAGCCCCTCTTGGCGAGGAGCTCTTTGGTCTCGTGGTTGCCTTTTTCGTCGATGTCCCAGCAGACCAATTTCGTGCCGTGACTTGCAAACTGGAACGCCAGCTCCCTCCCAATCCCGTGACCTGCTCCTGTCAACTGATCAAAAACACTCAACTTCAGTCAAGAGGTATTACTCAGCGGATCACTCTTCAGCCAGGTGCTCATTGCCCGCGTTTATAGTCATTTCTCAACTAGCTTTTCGTATCGAGGAGACTTCAATTGGACGTATTTCTGCCAAACGGAACTAGCATACGCGCTAGCGGAACTGCATTACGACATGAGCCCTGGGACCCATGAGAATATATGAATAACAGGGCTTACGTCATAATGCACATAGTTCCGTTTGACAGAAATACGTCCAATTGATTTGCTTTGTGGTTAAGAGGCGTATTCCGCCATGCTAAGGAGGAACGCCGTATGAACCTTCAGACGTTGAAACATTTCCTTCAAAAACCTTAATTTACTGAGAAAACAGTGAATTTTTTTCTTCAATTTTTCAGACAATTTTGTTCGCAATGTCGCCTAAAATGTGGGAAAATTTCGAGGAAATATATACACTTGATCGTTCTCAAAAATGCGTGTTTTATCCGGGGCAATTTGGAAACTCTCGAATGTTCATACGGCGTGCTTCCTTAGTAGGGCAGCATTCATAGTCGTTTTTTAAACAGCTTCTTTCCTTTTGGAGGCTCCAAACGGTTTACATAGCATTATTCTCGAATAGGTCTCGATACACCATCAAATTCCGGACCAATTCTGATCTAAGTAGACCACTTGATGACTGATGGTCACCATGCAACGCGGACTAGCTTTGATCAAAATTGGACGGCCCGTCCAATTTTGATCAGAATGGAGTGCCACCATTCATCATTTCCTGCCACAAGAAACATTTCGCCCAAAGTTTTCATTTTAAAATTAAGCAAATTAATGATTTTAATACTGATGACTCCCGACACTTTGATGGTAATTGGTTCGGGAATTTGATCGTGTATCGAGACCCAATGAAAACTTGGCAGAAAATGTTGTAAGAAATGATGACTGGTGGCACTTCATTTTGATCAAAGAAGAATGTTGCACGGCGACCAACAATCATCATATGGATTACATTTTGCAAGAAGGAACCACTATCTCTGGCTCTCCCATAAAAGCACATATCTGCGTAGGGAAACCAATAGCATGTATGTTGTTTCTAAAATGGGCCAGAAATAGTGGTTCCTTATTGCAAAATGTAATCCAAATAGTCTAATTTGATTGGGATTTGATTTGTGTATCGACGCCTTTATAGGGGTTCTTTACGAGGCTTTATCACATACGAAACTTATCACGGTTTTCTTCTATGTGTAACACACCGTCACGTTACATAACTGATAGGTGCTCCTCTGTATGATTATGAGGCAACTTGGTTCTACGGGCCGGGGCCGGCTGTCTTTGGGGAGCCTAATTCGAGGACATGCCTTGATTTAATGTTCCGCGCAGCCCCTCCTCTTCCTCGAGTGTCTTAACGCGCTTATTAAATTTCGGCCCTAAATTAGAGCTATCCATCGGCCGCCCCGATTGCGAAAACGCCTGAAATCACGCGCCCAGGATCTTGCGTGCAGTAGAACCGGATTTTGCGATCACAAATTTGTTGCCAAACCGGGGAACCCGTAGCTCGCCCGCGAGCCGCGGCACAAGTGCATACTCCGGAAAATACCGCACTGGAAAGAAAAAACACATTGGATCTAGAGTCCAGACTCTTGAAAACATTGACAAGAAAAAATACTCTTGATTCAATCAGATTTTTGCTTATATCAAAAGGAAATCCGCTCGGATTAAGAGGCTTGGTTCTTGATTTAAGCAAAAATCCGATTGAATCAAGAGTATTTTTTCTTGTCAATGTTTTCAAGAGTCTGGACTCTAGATCCAATGTTTTTTTTTTTCCTAGTGAAACGGAAAATGATGTGATTTTTGTTGATTGAGACAAATATTTACAAAGCAACCCGATACAATGGTAACATGACAAAAAGCGAGGGGGGAAAACGGGAAACAAGGCTAAAAATACAACACTAAGAACCCGAGACGTTCCGACGCAAAATTGAGTCATTTTCAGTCGGAAAATAAATTAACAAAATATTGCAGATAAACTGAATAGGTTCTCTGAATCAGGTTTCCCCTTGTTTTTATGTTGGTTGAAACCGTGGTTGTTGTACACCTAGGGGGAACGGAACATATCTAACTGTTCATATGGTCTCTATGTGGGTTACCGAAAGTTAGTCTATTACTTTACCTCCTACTTGATAGCTATGGCGATTCCAGCAAGTTGGGAACACTGGTAATATTCCATTTAAGTCCATTAAATATATCGATTCTAGGTGAGGCTGCAGCCTATCTCTCCTAGAATCGATTGTTTTACTTACAATTAAATGGAGGAAAAACAACTTTGTTGCTATTTTTAAGAATCGCCACTGATTGATAGACAAAGAAGACAAAGGAAAAATGAATCAATTTTGTTGGTTGGAGCCGGCGGTTGTTATGTACGTGGGGGGAGGGGAGAATAATGGATTAACCATAAGGTCTCTCGTTGGTTGCCGTTGGCTTGTCTATTACTTTACCTACTTCATACAAGGCAACAACCCCCTACTATCAAATAGGATTGCTCAATTTTCTCTGTCCTTTTTGTCTATCTATCGCTTTGTCCATCAATTCCAATAATCAGCCTGCAGCTGCGTTTGTGTAAGAAAAGAGGTCCGCCTGTTGTCAACTTTTTTTAAATTTGAGCGCCTTGTATATTCTAATGTTATATGTGGACCAGGCGACATTCCTCAGAGACTTGAACGAAAGGACAGAAAAGTAGCCCGTCCAATTCTTCGTGGGATCGATTGTTGAAACAGAGCTGTTATATCATTTCGCTGGTGTTTTCTGCCTCAAAAGAGTTCCTAAAATCTCATAAAAATATTTCATACGTGTCCCAATCTAACATACAGGGTATCCCAAAGGTTCATAAATACGTGACGCCCTGAGGACGCACGTCACAGAAGCGTTACAAGGAGGGAGGGGGAGGTTAAAAATGCCGAAAAGTGCGTTGCGTAAATTTTGTCGCGAGACATATCTCGTCGTCTTCTATCGATATTTTTTCATGAGAAAACGTCAGAAAATGTCAAACCAAATTGCATGTTGGTGAGGGTTTCATATGGTTATGATGGATCAAAGTTTGAAGTTCATAAAACGTAATTTCGAGGAAAAAAAGCTGTGTAAATTTATAATTTTTCATTTTTAGGGTGCAAAATTATTGAAGTATTATTAATGCATGAAACGCTGTCTATGGTGCAAAACCACTGACTAAGAAATCACTTGCAACTTATTTTTCGAGACACCATCAATGAGAGGTTCCCGTCGAAATTCTTAGTCCGATTTTTCGACGTATCTCCGCAAAAAGTACTTCTCTGAGAATTTTGCCCACGTGTTTGGAAACCCTTATATCTGCGGACGGTCAAAGTTTTCGGTTTGTTCTCAATAAAGAAGCAGCGTTTTAAACGATGTTAGTTTTTAGCTTTTATAACCTCATTCTTAAAAAAAGAAAAAAACATGTGAAAATGGTAATGTGATATCAGATCACCGAAATCTTAACTTGAGCTCACTGCCCGGAATCACATGTTATCGGCGCGGCTGGGATATGTTACGTCAGCTTGAACGACGGACAACGACTTAATGGATACAGGCACGCACTTAATGTGCACCTGTTTGGCCTACTGGGAGGAGATTAGTTGATCTTGTTTTCTTTCTGTTATTGTACTTTTTGTAAAGAAAAAAAAAAAAGAAAAAAAAAAACTCAATCCTCAAATTTAATTGCATGAAATATAGGCTAGTTGTTTGATTGCTTTAACCAGGGGCTGCTTGCTATTAGCAAGATGCACCAAAGTTGATTGTTTCAAACAGGGAAAAAGAATAATCGTGTATTGCAATTCACACCCTTGTTCGTATCTGCTTAGGTTATTGTCGAAAGTACGGATAAAGACGAATTTTACAGGATTGACTCGTGCCATTTTTTGGTGAACCTTAGGATGGGCGAATCATCAGAAATGGATCTTTTGGTGATCATACCATATCTTCTCTATAAAAGTGTATGAACACTCAAGGTGCAGATGTAGGCTGAGCGGGGCGAGGGGGGGAGGGGTGTCGCAAGGGGCGACATGGAGGGAACACAGGGCACGAGTCTCCCCTTTCCCGACTTACTCTCATAGCGACGGCTACAGCGCACAGTGGACGGAGTCAATTGGAAATGTCGGACAAATTGCGGCAACTTAAAAAACTTGTAACTCCGTTTTTACCAAAATTTGAAGTTTTAGGAATGGTACCATCGGTTTCCTCGTGAAATTTTCCTCAAGAAGCAACCCTTACAATTTAAAATGTGACGTAATAAAAATAAAAATTTTCAGTTTGTAGTCTTAAATTTCATGTCCGGCCTTTCCCTTCGACTCGATCCACCGTGCGGCGGTAACGTACGGGTCCGCTACGAATAATTGCCGGCGAGCAATTAACATTTGCGCAATGCCTGTGCCGGTGTCGGATCTCGGATCTGCATCCAGCCGTGCACTCCACCACTCTGCCGTCTTACGGAGGAGAACAGTAACTCCATTTGGACTTGGACCGCGGTTCACTACTGTTCACATGCGCTTCGAGGCTCACTTCATTGAGGAGTTATTTCTATTTTCCGTGACAAGGCAGCATTGACCGTGCCGGCTCCAGATTATCACCGCACCGCGCGGTGCCCCACAAGCGTATCATGATCTCGTACCCTTGATTATCAAAATTCCATGCAAGGAGACGAAGGAGTTTTGTCTAAATTGGGCTTTTTAAAAATAGACATTCTCGGGACGACTTCGACGGAACCAAGCGAGAGTGTTTAGGAAAGACGTACGTGCAATATACTGCCGTGCTAAGGGAAAACGCCGTATGGATATTCGAGAGTTGCCAAATTTCCCCTGATGAAACATGTATTTTGACGACATTCATGCACACTTTTCTTTCTTTCTCCCGGTAAATTCGGGTTTTATCGAGGAAAACTGAGAGCCGTCTGAGGGCTCATACGGTGTTCTTCCTTAGCATGGCAAAAACGCCGTAAACGCCGTTTTACATTTCTTTAGAAACAATGTATCATAGCAAAAAAACTTGTGCACCTTAGGACTATGTTTTTACAGAATTCTTTCGCAAATTTACTATCAAGAACTTAACCTGAAAGTTTTAGGTACATGGGTAAACCAGTTTTCATTTTATAAAGTGTTAAATTCCAAAAAACGAGGGAAAATCTTGATGGATTTACGGCGTTCTTTAGCACGGCAGAGCTGTGCTTTGATATTAGCGGGGGGGGGGGGGGGGCGAGGGTTGAGGTGTTTGAGGCAAAGAGGCGAACTTTAAAGGTGACGGTTACGGGTGCATGCGGTTTTTCGGTTGACGGAGGGTCTGCAGCGTAACCTTGACACGGTGCACTCGCGCATGCGCGTTGACACCACCGACCATCGCGGCGCGCAACGACGAAAGACGGGACCCGGCCACTAGGACATTCACATCCTTCTAATGATAGCCTTGCGAAATCCGTTGCATTGTTGTTCCATGCATGCCGCTGCCCAGACGGAATCCCGCACATGAAACCCATCTCGTACAGGATCGGGTGAGGAACGATACTGTTATTACCGTGTCACTAAGGGTCGGAATCTGCCGTGTTATGGAAAAACACCGTATGAGCCATCAGGCCTTGCCAAATTTCCCTCGACGAATTACGAATTTTCAGTAAAATTTATGAATGTTTCTCTTCAGATTTTTCGCAGAATTTCATTCGTACGTTGAAAACAAAATCTCGGTGCATTTACTAAGAAAATGGTAAAATTACCAAGAATTCAGGGTTCTATTTGATCCCAATTTTTTCTTGGTAAAATTACCTTTTATGGAATTGGTAATTTTACCGAGAAATCTTTGTAAAATTATTGAACTTTCTCGGTAATTTTACTGGACCTTGGTAAAAACGCCAATATTTTTTATCGACTGTGGTAGAATTACCGAGATAAAATGGCAAAGTTGCGGGGAATTGAATACCAATAAAAGTGATATTCTTACCTGAAAAAAAAAAACAGTAAAAATACCGGTTTTTAGGTTAACTTGCCAGTCTGTCCTAGTAAAATTACCAATAATTGGTAAAAAAAGTGAGATGGTAAAGGTTCCGACGGACCTTGGCAAAAACGACGAGAATTTTTTTTCAGTGTAATTTGTCCTATTTCTGAAAATTTTGAGGAAAAATATTCATAACTCCCTTCAAAAATAAATATTTTCTGACAGGAAATTTGGCAACATCCGAAGGCTTGTACAGCGTTCTTCCTTTGCACGCGGCAGTAATCATCGTTGTATACTCTAAACTGCTCCATCCATTAGGCGCCCATTTGTTTCGCACTGCAATTAAGGGAGGTTCAAGGAAGCCCTTAAAATGGCATCATGAAAAGGACATTTTTTGCCGACATCGAGTGACATTCAGTAGTATGCCTTTTGATATGGATCCTTGCAAGGGATCACAATGATATACCACGGCAAAAAGCACAAAATACGAAGAAGAAATTCAATGAGTTAGACAAACTTTAAGGTAGGTGCGCAGGTGCGTACCAACCTTAAAGTTTACAAAACTCGTAAGATATTTTCTCCCGTATTTTTTATTTTTTGTAGTGGTGAATCATCGTAATTCTTTGCAAGGATCCATTTCAAAAGGCATACTACTGAATGTTACTCGAGGTCGGCCAAAATTGTCCTTTTTTTGATGCTATTTTAAGGGATTCCTTGAACCTCTCTGAATCGCGAAGAAATTATAAGCACTTCAGCAATGAATTTCTCGTCATCATAACACGCAAAACACGTTGAAGTTATGTATCAACACTCCCAAAAATAACTTACAAGTTAGTTAACTTTCGCAGTTTTTACTATAATCATCCCTTTTGCAAAAAATCATGATCAACGTTGAACAAATTAAGCATTGAAATCGACGCATGAGCTAAGCAAATAGCTAAAGCTTGGTGTCGCGCACATTTTCCTCTCCTTCTTCTTCTTCTTCTTCTTCTTCTTCTTTAACAAGGTATCCTTAATCTTGTCAAATGGAGTTAGCACTCAAGAGGATTGCTCATCGTAATATATGCACTAAAATCAGTTTAGTGCTAGATTTGACTCGAATAAGTGAATTAACTTAGACTCTGTAGTCTCCTAAAGTAGCAATTAGATTTGAAATTTTTAACGCATCTAGCGGATTCTACGTAATATTTTGTAAAAATTAAGCCTAAACAAGGGTTTTCAAGCCATTTTTAGAGAAGAATGTTAGAAATGATGAGGAAAACAATTCCAAATATTTGTGATGTTGGAGAGTTAATGTGATGCGGTAACTATCATAATAATATGAGAAAAATTCGGAACAGTTAAGTCGAAAGCTCGGATCTTTGGTTTGTTTTCAGCGTGGCATAATTTGGCAAACTGGTGTGAGAATGTGAATTTTGTAATGGAACTCTGAAGCGACGATGGAGGCTGCTGGAGCGCTGAGAGTTTCACTAGGTGACGCTCCGTTGCACGGTGAAACAATCTATTGGAGCAGGTTGGACATGGAATTTTTTACTCAAACCAATGTTTATTTCGTCTCTTTTTTAAATTTCCAGGGGTTTGTATTTAAAATAAATTTTGCGAGAAAATCAGAGTTTCAACTTTCAAACGTCTGCATTTTGTATTGACGAAGATATGCGTTCTTGAAATTTCCACTTTATGTGTCCGACTTCTGTAATTGACCGAGTCCCTTGTGCGGCGGCTTCGGATCTGATGCAATGGCACACGTCGATCGTCCAAGTCTGGCTGAACTTTGGTGCCCCCGAGCGATCTGTCCTTTTTTCGGCCATACTCGCACTCGCAGACATTCCTAGGCAATTCTTAAACCTATGTCCCAACCCAACTCGGCATTCTCGCATATCAACCAGCTCGAGAGTTGTATGTTTTCTAATCATTAGTCAAGAAAAAAACATCGCCGAAAAAACAAAGTACACGAATAAGAATCTTGGTTAAAAAAGTTTCGGTTAACCGCTTATTCGCGATTTCAAATATCTGCGACTGGGATACTAATTCAAATTCAAATTTAAATTTACTTTATTTTCGTTTCAGTACAAATATAAAGCATATACAAGCTTATAAACAAAAAACAAAAAAAACGAATGTAACACACCCACCAATGACACCAGGGCATTGTGTAGGGTGCAGCCTCTTTCAGATGGATTCAGTTGGATCTAACAGATTTGGAGGCCAAATATTTTTGGAGGTGCGTAAGTTCGCCTCAGGTTGAAGAAGACATCAAAACTTTTTTTTAAAAAAAAAACTCTCGAAAAATACCCTCAAATTAACTAAAACTGCATCATAATTGAATCGGTAAGAACGGAAAGGCACCACCTCGGTACTCGATAATGATTAATGTTCATTACAGACAGTCAATTTTCAAAAAGGTCATCGAAGTTAGCGCTTCTGTTCCACCTTTGACCTTTAAAGTGTCCTTACGTACTTGTCTTTCTGCACCAAAAATATTTTTCTTACAGTAACTTATTCATTCACCCAGTGTGTAGTTTTGTGTATGTGTCTTGATTATTTTCAGATTTTCGAGTTGGTGTGTTTTCGTTCTCACTGATTCAATTCGTTAACTTTCAAATGCAGTGGAGGAAAGGATCTGACCATGCTTAATTGACGCTCGTAATTCACGGATAATCAAAAAATTTGTCTTGCGTGCCTCGAGCATTAATATGAGACATTCTCAGAAAAATTGGTCGCGAAATCACGTTATTGAGACAAGATGATAGATACTTATTCTCTCTTCTAACTACATAAGTAGTTCCAAGACTTCGCTTTCAAATTTTACAATCTCTTCATCTTTTTGTTGACGAAAATACAGAAGTTCAATCCTAATTGGACAGTAATCAGCGCAAATCTATCAGCGACGAGATTCCTAAAGAGCAACTTGTAACCTTCCTCAATTTTTTCGATATTAAACCATCTAGCAAAGTACTGCATGAAGCTCGGAAGGGGACACTTTTGGAAAAATAAGTTCATCGCGGGGAAAATTTAAATTTCCGCCCGAACAATCCTATCCTTCATTTTGTCACATTGACCTTCCAGCCAAAGTATCACAAGTGCTATGCGACGTTTCAAAATTTTCGCCACCATTTTTTTTCTACAGAAAAATTCTTCAACGAAGCTGTTCGAAAATTTCACTGAAAGCTTCCTTATGCCGCGGCCGCCAATAAAATTCAGTGACATTTTCTGACAGCTTCAACCAACAATTTCTTTGTAAAAAAATAAAATGGCGGCGGAAATTTTGAAACGTCGCATGGCGCTTGTAACACCTCAGCCGGAAGATGACGATATATGTGCCCGGGTCGCCACAGTCAGGGAAAACCGGGAAATGTCAGGGAATTTTAAAAAGTCAGGAAAAACCAGGAAGTGTCAGAGAAAATGACGAAAATGTCAGGGGAAATCACCTTCATTTGCTTTCTAGAACGAGTTAAAGATTTCGAACAACAAATTTTACCTGAAAACTATTCAATTATGCCTTCTTAACCATCCGTGACATTTTTAATAGTTAGGGAATTCCACCAAAATGTGTCAGGGAAATCAGGGAAATGTCAGGGAGTTTCATTTTCTAAATTCTGTGGCAACCCTGAATTGTGCTCTCGAGGAGAAGAGCGATCTTGTATCTGAGTCTGCTCGCGCGTAACTGGGCGAACGCTCGAATAGGCACGGTTTTTTCTCGGATTTCACTGCCCATTTGACAACACTGCAAAGTTCACAGCATCGAGGAAGCAAGTTCCATTGCCTAAGCTGCAAACTTTATTCCTCGCGCATAGTCGCGTCTGTAGTCTGTACTTGCACCTTAAATAATATCTTCCTCCTGGGGTCCTCGCCGTATTGGCTCACTCCGTCCGTTCTCTCCCCCCTCTCTCCTTCTTTCTCCCCCCCTCCTCCGTCCCTCGTTCTTCACATTTCCCTCTCTCTCTCCCGCTCCTCTTCCCGCCTCTCTCTCTCTCTCTCTCTCTGTCGGAATAAATTACAGCTCAAGCTCTCACGCTGAGCGGTGTCTCTCTCTCAGCGTCATAAAAGCTGCGTTTTTTGTAACTCAGGCCGAGTAGGTTGCGATGTTGTCAATTTTAGGCAGTAATAAGGTTTAATATGTAATATCAAAAATATAGGAGAAAAAACAGGAAACAAGGATAAAAATTACACATATGCCCATATCCATGATGTTTTTCAAATTTTAACTTGGTTTTTATTCTTGACTTTTAGCTGCAGGTTTCTATTCGGAATTTTTTTATATTTTATTTTTATTCTTCCGACTGAAAATGGCTCAGTTTTGGGCCGAAACGTCTCGGATTTTTATGTGTGATTTTAAGCCTTGTTTCCCGTTTTTTCTCCTATGTCTTTGATATCACCATTGTCCCGGGCTGCTGTTTTAGAAATGTTAACATTTAATATGTGACTGTCCCCGCACGATTTCTTTTTTTTTTTTGGTGGAGCAATTATTTTTGTCAAGTGGGTCAAAAAATTGAAATTTCAGTTTTCAATGGACCCCTCTCCTCCTCTGGAATCCTAGAGTATAAGTTATGGAAGATTTAGTTTGTCTTATGCCGGAGTATAGGATTTATAGTTATATCTGGCAATTTTTTACTCTTAAAGTGGTATAGCTTAGAATATGAAATATCTTCCTCCCAAAACTACGTTTTTCAAGAGGGAAACTTAAAACCACCATCGCACCGGTCTGGTTTGGCATTCAAAAGCGCTTGATAACCCCGAAAGTTAACGCAGCGCTCTTCTGTGCTGTAGTGTGACTCATCCTATCCCAGATGAAGGAACGAATAACATTTCAACGTTGTAAATTCTAAGGAGGGGATGCAACACATTTTTAAAAGATTTTTGTGCTTCTTTTATTCATCGAAATTCAACCTTAAATCTGTACCTAAAAAGAAACAAATATATAAGTAAAAAATAAAAAATGAAATAAAATTCGTGCAACGGAGGGTTATGTACGCCTCACTGAAAGTAGCGATCGCCTCAAGCAACTATTTTAACTCTCCGGAGGTCAAATTGCATACCCACTGAAATGAAGGAAACCTCACTGCATCCATTTCCGCGCGGTTCCGTTTAGGGCGATGCGAGCGCCTTCACTGATTAACTGAGCAACTATTTAAACTCCCTGGAGATCAAATTGCATACCCACTGAAATGAAGGAAACCTCACCGCATCCATTTCCGCGCGGTTTCGTTTAAGGCGATGCAAGCGCCTTCACTGATCAACCGAGCAACTATTTAAACTCCCTGGAGATCAAATTGCATAACCATTGAATTGAAGGATATATCAGGGAATTCGGTTTGTCTGGAATCAAGCCTGTTTTTTAGTTTGAATGAGGGAAATACTCGAAGTGGCATTACGACGTGGCAACAGCGCCGTCCGGCAAGGAATGTAAAGGAGCTTGATGATGAACTTTCAGCCTCGGTTTCGGGTGACCGGGAGCCGAAACTCGCTTACCTACATTTCATTAGCAAAATATCCCTCCGTCGCGCGCGTGGCCTCTGACTTATTATTTTCTAACCCTCGTAAACGACGAGATCACGAGAAATCTTGCAAAAGTTCTCTTGCCCCGAGTTTATGGCGTCTGTTCTGTTGGATGCGTCGCATAACGAAGCGATAAAAGCGTGGATGGTATTTTCACTCGGAGATATGGACTGCATTTTGCAAAAAGGAACCAAGAGCATTCCAATGTTGCTAAGATTGTGCAACTTAACATTGCGACAGATTTCTATTTATTGTACAATAATTTTGATTGTACGGATATTTTGGACGTATTTATGCTAAAAGGAACTATGTGCAAGTGGAAAGATGAAATGTGCTAGCAGTGAGCTGGCTAAGAAACAATGTAAAAGTGGATATAGTTCCTTTTGAGATAATGGAGTAGCGGGATTTTCAATTAAATCAAAAGTAGCCGAGCGCCTACTCGTGAGCCGTGGACAGGTGACAAGAGTGTTGTGGACAGGGCTCATGAGTTAAGCCGGGCAAGAACGACAATGGAGACGGCTTCGTTGCCGCTGACGTCACTGGCGCTTTAAAATCCCCATTCAGTCTTAAGGCCCGAGCACTGACGAGCACACCTCCAGACCAAAAATGTCGATGTTTCCAAAATATTCATTTAAAGGTTAAAATTTGATATACATCAACAGTACCCAGAATGCATTGAGCAAAAGCTGAAGTTCCATCTCAACTCGGCAGTCCAAAAAGTGCATAAAAGCTGGCAACGTTTAGCACCTGATTTGCAGCTAATTGTAAGTTCATTCAGCTCACTGGCATGGCGTCTTCTGCCGCTAATACCGAATCCATCGTCAACAACGCTTACCGGTTTCACACGTCCAGCCTCAGCCCGAGAACTGACCGTCCTCAAGCTAAAAATACCTCACCCATTTCGCGCGAAATCGTTACCTCTTTAAAGCGGCTTTATTCTGTCCCCAGACAACACCACCTGCTTAAATGACCAGGAGTGGGTCACTGGACCGTGCTGCCACCGGGAAATTTCTCCTTGTTGATTTAATGACTCGATCAAAGGAAGGGCCTTGAAATATCGAATGGTCCTGACCCGAAACAACAATTCATGACATTTGTGCAATTATTCGATAAAAGGGCATCCAAGCCTTGCTTTGCTGCTGTGATTCGATGCATCCTTTGCGTAACCGAGTCGATTTGGGATAACTTTATAAAACTTTGTTCAAACATGTTTTTCTGGTAAAGTACCTCTAATGTTTATTGGATAGCAAAAAGGAACCACCGCGATTACAGTGTTGAAAAAATGTTGCTTCTTCATAATTATCTAAAATGTTTCGCAGAATAGAAAATATGTGTTGCTTTCCACCAAAAAACGTTTAATTTCATAGGAAAATAATTGTGTAAATTTTAATAGGTACATATATTGAGTATTTTTATAAGGAAAGAGGAAGTTGCACGATTTTGAAAACATTGTGGTCGCGCTGGTTCCTCATTGCAAAATGTGATCCAATTGAGAGTCAATCACTGTAGAATTTGGGATTTTGGTCGTGACGTCATAAAGGTTTCACGCCCTTCCATCGAAAAATGGCTCATATTTACATGGTCAAATAGATATCGAAGTTCCCGTGTTATTCTATTTTGAATTCTTTTATGAATTTGAAGAAAAAAATAATGCAAACCTAATGACATAACTTTTAAAGTCAACGTTAAAAAAGCCGTTACATCAGACTCTTTTCAATCGATTTAACGTTTAAGCCAATTTTCCTCGAAAACCTATTCTTTGTAGGTGCTGTGCTTTTCCTTAGCTGATGGGCAGTGTAATCAGTCACAGAATTAATAATGGATGTATACAATGTAACGGCAGTAAGTGATTTGCAGTGTCACTTGTCTACTCGCTGTAAGCACGTCTGGTGTATCAGATGGAAACATGTCATTTAAAACTCACGTCAATTAATACGGCAATTTCGTCCTCGTCGTTAACTCAACAAGTGTAATACTCACGTCTAGCAATGCATGTATCAAAAGCCTCATCTGACGTCTGCAGGGAAAGGAACTTTATGGCCACATTTATACTGACAAGCCTATATCAATTCTTTCCCTCAAAAGGCCTCGCTTAACAAATCTTTAGGAAAATTCAACAGAATTACTTTGGAAATAGACTCTTACAAGACCAGAGGACTGGACTAGGTGAGAAATCTTGCGGGCTGATTGTTGATACCCTGGTAAAAATTGGCGATAACAGCTGCGTTTCAAAATACCATAGGAATTCTTATAGCCGGCTAAGGAGGGCTGCAGAAAATCATATAGCTGGCTCTAGAATGCGGAGAAAATCATACAGCCGGGCTATACGAAGCGATAAAAATTATGGAGCCAAGGCTATAAGAAATTGTGTAGAAATTCGTGTGCTTTGGAAATCATTAAGTTTGATACGGAACCACCTTAATATCTACAAAACACACGTTATATTTTCCTTTAATACATATTTTTTTTTCATCAATTAAAGCGAAAGTAATCCATACAGGGTGTGCAAACATTTCAAAATCATGAGTTGAATAACGCTGACTCCGCCAGATTAAATATTAGAGCCTCATACAAAGCGGAGCGGCGACGCACTGGCGCCTACAAACCTAACAGGGATACTTCACGCATTGCGCAACGCGTGAAGTATCCCTGTTAGGTTTGTAGGCGCCAATGCGCGTTTCACGCTGGCTGCCCGCCTGTCGCACCGCATCGTGCTACGGCGCTTGAAGCAACTATTTCACACCAGAGGTATTGCACAGTATCATACGAAACTGAAGGCGCTCTAATATATTAGGAATGGCAGGCGTCCATCAAAAGTACGGAGCTTTTCTCGCAAAATAAATCAAGATACTACGGCCCGAAAAGAGAGCAGTGGGCCTAAAACTCACTAAGTCCTAGCATCCGTAATTAGTGACGTTTAGCATACACTTTATCGCCTGGCTTTGAAAAGGCTATAAGAAATTGTGCGTAGCCGGCTATAGAAGCTATTGGAAATCTTACAGCCGGCCGTAGGTCTATGTTATTTTGGAATACAGATTCTACTGCCAATTTTTACCAGGGTATTGATAGACAGAGCTATAGACAAAGGGGACAAAAGGGATATGGAGGGATCCTATTGGTGGAAGCAGGTGGCTGCAATGAACATAGGAGGTAGGTAATAGACTAACTAACGGCAACCCACGAGAGACCCTTAGTCCATTATTTAACCTCTTAGTCTATAAGAACCACCAATTTTAACCAATAGGATGGCTCCATACTCCTTTTGTCATCTTTGTCTATCGCTCTGTCTATAAAAGTCAACAATCAGCTTGCAGAGGTGCTTGAAAAGTCGCGAGCAAGGGAAAGACGTGATCAACAATCGAAAAAATATCCTGACGTCCGTTCATGGGAGACTCCCTATGAGTTTGTATTTTATTACATCATACATCTTTCAACCTGTCTTTTTAAATGTGTGACTAAGAGAGTGGTACATTAGCGCGGAATTACAAAAAAGGCAAATATATATAACGAAAAAACTTGAATCGGCCGAAATTACTCCATAAAAATCACCTATCTTTGACCGTTTTTAAGTTGCCAAGACCACAAGGAGCATAAATGTGGTACACTAGCCAGAGCCTTTGAGAAAAATCCCGATTTTCAATTCCTCGCCAATACCTCTGAATAGCAGCACTAAAAATGAAAGAGCACGAAAGAACAGGGCGAAATACACTTTATTCTTTTTTTCGAAGTGAATTCCGAGTGCTGGGTGTCATAAAAGTAGAACCGCATCATTATGGTTGGTAAATTAGTCTAATTGGTCATGCATTTCGAATTTACATACGAACTGGTCCTCTCAAAATTTATTGCCAGCAGAAAAAATTGGTGGATTTCCCAACTAGACCACTCTCAATTAGCGGAAAAACTGAGCGAATATCTAATCAAGTGGTATTCGAAGGACTTATGACATCATCGAAGGGTCTCACCGCACATCCACTTGCTCGCGCATCGCGCAAGTGCTCGAATTACCCGGGCCTCTTTTATGGTCTTCGCGTGCCGGAAACCACTCAGCAGGTGTGAGAATTTTTTTCGAAACTGACTTAAAAATAGAGCACGATTCAGCGATAGCGATTCTTTCAGTAACTGAAGCTTTCAATGAGATGGGAACGTGGGGGTCTCGATGACAAAGAAGCGCCTTCAGTTACCCAGCTATGCAAACTGCCCGACAGGAAAACACGAATAGTCGTATTTTTTTTTTTTTTTTTTTTTTTGACAAAATGCGTTATTGAAAAGTATGAGCATTTTTGTGTAGCTACCTATGAACGGACTTGTTGGCTTCTTTTTGAGATGTCTAAACGTCAAAAGGGATTGTCCCCCATTTCGGAATTTTTTTTTATTTATTTTTTTTATATTTTTATTTTTAAGGAATATGCATTTATACGTACAGAGAATGGTTAGGCCCGTTTCGATGAACCATTGACTCTGTTGTTGGTTCCTTTCTTCTGTATGCGATCCATTTAATATACCTAGGCGTGCATTGTTAAGAGATCTGACACTCACCAGCACAACTTCACCTTCGATAGACTTCTCTTTCGGTGGGAGGAACATTCTGTACAATGACTCGCAGAGAGACATGACTAGTCGAACCACGAGAACTACCAGCTCTATGCCTAAGATACATACGCCGGTGAAAGAGGGTGTCCATGATATCGAGCTGAAATGAAACAGAACAAATAATTTGATTTGATTCATTCCAACCATGATGGGTATTCCTTTAAAAGAGTGCTAAGTTCATTCGTAGACATTGGTGGGTCCAGCGAATTGGCAACATTGTTTTACTCTATTTAAACCTATGGAAATGTATCGATTCCTGGAGGGGCCAGGTGCTCCGACAAGAATAGATTATTTAACATAGGTTTAAATTAAGGGAGCCCGGTGTTGCCAAAGTGCTGGATCCGCTTCTGTTCCTGGAGAGACACGAGAGCATATAACAAGTGCCATGTAATTATCACCAAATCGCTTTTGTTTAAGCGAGCGAGGGTTTTGAAAATCAAAAAGTTCGGTCTCTACATTTCTTTAAATTTTGATGACTCGATTATAGTGAGCAACAATAATTTTGTCGAGATAAGGTGTGACTTTCGTGAGGTGCCATGGAGTAGGAGAAATTGAGTACGTTCATAATCTGACAATTAATGTAAAATTGAAATGTTAAATTTGACTCGCCGTAACTCGCTTTATTGAACTTATCACAAAATGAGGAAATCCTGCAAGACTAATTGGGTTGCATTTTTTCAAAAAGGAACCAAGAGCGTTTCCAATGTCGTTAACATTGTGCAACTTTTTTTTACTTTATTCCAATTTATAAAATGATCATCTAAACAAGTTTTATCTTTGCTCCCAATATTAATTACCCTTTTAAATTTAATTTGTTGCATTATCTCAGTAATCTTATTGCAAAGAATGTACCTAAGTTGCACAATCCTAACAACATTGGAATGCTCTTGGTTCCTTTTTGCAAAATGCAATCTAATTGTAAGACTATAACAAGTTACTAAAGTTCATCAACCGAATAAATGTGCAAATTGCTTTCCACATTACCTTCAGAAGTTCAACTTTTATAAGTAAAGTTCATCAACCGAATAAATGTGCAAATTGCTTTCCACATTACCTTCAGAAGTTCAACTTTTATAAGTAAAATTAAAGCTTATTTTTATAATTCAGAGTTGAAAAGTTTAGTTTTCCATGATACTCACTTGATATTGAATTTTTTCCTATGAGTAATGTGTTCTTTGTTTCCTATTTGATGGTTTTTGTTACTGGTGGTATGACTTGTGTTTCTTTTTGTAACTCCATTTATGGTCGTCATTTTCCTCTGTAACACACGATACACAAAAAGCATAATTAGTTGTTTATTCAATGCTGAGAGGTCTTCCTGACCTATTATTCATAAAGGCCTACATCTTTGAATAAGGTATAGGACTCTAAGGTCAATATGAGCACTCCTTACGTCACTGTTGAAACAAAAAGGACTGTCACAATAAAAGTCAAATGCATATTTACTTTTACCCTAGTAAAGTGCTGGTCACATCAAATCGTTCACAGGTTTACCCGACGCTAAAAATTATTTTAATGCTTTACGCTGCACTTGTATTGAGCTTTTAAAATCAATGAGAGGACCACATTTTTGCTTACTTTTTGGCCAGAAAGATGCTAAAAAAACCTGCCAAATTTTGTTTACGTTGTGAGACACTATCTTGTCCCACAAGATAAAATGGTTAAACTTATAATGAACCATAAAACTAGATACCATTTTCAATTTTTTAAATTTTATTCTTTAAAAATCATAAAAATGTCGATCAGCCCTGTTTTCTTATCGGAGGCGCTTCAGTTATATAATTTACCTAGGATATCCCCCCCCCCCTCAGGTATTCGCAGGTCAAGCGACAAGACGTCGAACTTAATTTACTCTCATAATTTTGAGCATACCTCGTGCAAAAGCTAAACCAACTTATAATATGCTTCACTAATTACAGTGCATTCCAAACTCACCGGAACGTTAACACTTTATTAATTACTTTGAATTACCGCAGCGCTCGTCACCTGCGATTGACTGTATGAATATGTAGGACCATTCTAAGTGCCGCATGCCGTATAATAGTCCAGTCTTAGGCGCTGTGCCACACCCCCAACTTCACGCTAATCAAACATCGGAATTTGCGTTTCTTTTATTTTAATCGTGAGATTCTGCGCAGAAAGAGCAATTTTCATGGAATTTTCCTCCGGCAATTAAACGAATCGTCGTTTTTAAATCTCAGGCATAAATAATCGTACTTAAATAATTGACCGGGTTAAAATATTATATTGCCGAAAAGTTGACCACGGAATAATTACATAAAAGTGTTTATATTATATAATGAAGAACTCAAACTGAATCATCTTTATTTTCTATTGTTAGAGTATTTTGATCTATTTTCTGATTATCATTTGACGTTTACACGGGTTGATAACAAGCGATTTTACTTGATGTGGAAAATATGAGGAGCATGAATGCTAATGACTGTGGATTTGAAGTCACATTTCCTTTCCTAGTAATCAGGACAACGCTACTTTAGTGGTAACAACTAACAATAGCTTTGTACAGAAAATAATGTCTATTGTTACCGGTACCAAAATACTTGTAAACACTTTATTACTGAGACTACTTCTAGGAAAGGAAAATTGACTTGAAATCTTGTAAAAACATAGTAGGATGAGTGATTATTTTGTCTTTATGGTCGACTCAAATTCATAAAAACCGTTGCACATAAAATGTTTCCCTAAACTAAATCCTTTTCTCTCATGTTCGTTTCAATTTTACTCCTCAATAGTACCCCGAAACATGGTACCTTGCAGAAATGTTTTTAAAACATTTCGGTTTAAGGAATACTGGAAATCTAAAACAAGGAGCATTTTGTGGCACGCTGCACTTCGTCAAGAGACACTTTTAACCTGCTTTCGAAAACAAAGAGCAACGGGCTCATCGCAAGCATTGTCACGCCACGAACTATCCAAGTGAAATCGACCCGAGCTTATCTAGATCCGCGCATTCTTTGAGGAAGATATCCGTCAGATTTTACTTTGAAAGTCTGGAAGATTAACGTGAATCTTCAGCGGTGCGATGAAAAAATTTTCCTCACATGCAGGGGGCGCTTCCGCTGCTTGGAGAAAAATTTTCAGAGTGCATAAAAGAACTTCCCGCTAATAATAATATCCTCATAGAATTTCTTTTCGATACATCCGAAGACAACGGCAATTCCGGTTGTTTCAAAAAGAAATTCGATGAAAATACTATTGACGGAAAAGTTTTTCCTCGTGGAACTGAACTGAAGACGAGGGTACCCTTGGTTCATAAATTGAACAATTATTGGAGAAGACATGATAAAATGATCTAATCTGCTAAAATGTATGTGTTTAAATGGGAAATGCCGCCAAATGACATCACTAGGCAATGCATTTTCCCACTTTTGAATCTATCTTTATACTGTTTTCTGTATCAGAAAAAAATTATGAAAAATACTGTGAAATCAGCTCTTCAAGCACTTTCAGAGGAAACAATAAAAAATGTGCATGCAAATTTTCCATTGTCAGGGAATTTCACCAAAATGTGTCACGGAAATCGTGGAAATTCATTTTTCAACACGGAAAAAACGTTATAGTGCTGAGCACTAACTGTTTAGATCAAATAGAGCCAGCTAGTATGGCAGTAGCGCTGAGCCCTGAAACTGTAGGGTCCATCCCTACGTACTGTAGGTCTCAGCGCAACTGCCTTACTAGCTGGCTCCATTTGATCTAAACAGTTAGTGCTCAGCACTACATCGTTTTTTCCGTGAAATTCTGTGGCAACCCTGAACCACTACGGAAGCGTTCTACTTTCACTGTGTGCATCGATTATCCGGCCGATGAGTTCGAAAAACTCCCAAGTTTGACAACCGCGGAATTTTGCTCGATGCGAGCGATGAACGGATCCGTTGTGTGGAGTCATCGATCATGCGAGCTAGCGGCGAGAGTGAGGTTAAACGAGTTCCCTTTGTCGAGAGCAATGCAAAGACGTTACGACGGCCGACGTCTCACAGACTCCGTTTCATCGCGGGTAATCTATGCCTCCCGGCTGCCAATTCCTCCGTTTAACCTCATCAGAGGGAGCAAATACCCGATCGAACGCCGTGAATGCAAATCCAGGCTCCGTTTCCGACGCATACGTACTCGAAATAACTACCTTGCGCATGCGCAGTCGAATCGACTTCTTCGGCTGAAGTGAAAGGCGCAGAAATGGACTCGTGGTAGTTGAGTTTTGACAGGCTGGTAAATGCTTCAGCCATGGATACATTCAGTGTGACGTCATAGAAGCGCGCGCAGTCAATAAGTTTTGGTCAACGATGTTCTCATTGACTGCACTGTCGTGCTAAAGAAGAATGCTGTGCGAGTCTTCAGACGTTACCGAATCTCCCAAGATAAAAAACGAATTTCCAGGAAAACCAACGCCCTCTCCATAGGAGCGCGGTTCAAGGAACTTCGGGCGAACTTGTTCGAGGCGCTTGTTATAGCTCAACTGTGCTGGTTCCTGAAACCCAAAATTCGTGGAACCAATTCGTTCGAACCTCAGACTGAATTGAAATTGATAGACACAGCGATTATGGAGCGATACTATACTGGCGGTTCTTACAGACAAAAAATAAAAAGATATGATAAATATAATAAATGATGATGATAGATAAAATGATGGACTAACTGTCGAGTCTGTTCGGTTGCTTTTCTCTTTTGACAACGCAGCGTAGATGAATTTTTATCGATAGTTAAGTTGAAAAGAACGTACCATAATTTGCAGCGTAGCGCATCCTCGATGCTATTATTTAGGAAAAGGGAACATATTAAGAGAGGATAACATTATGTCGAAGCTGGCCTAAGAGAGCGTGAAGCGCCCTCTGGGGTTTGGGCCGCGTAGCGGCCAGGGGGCATAGCCCCCCAGTAATTTTTATCCCGGCATTACTTTCAAGAAAGCTCTGTGCGTCAATCAAATAATAAACCGAACTCCAAGACCATAAACTGCCATAAGTTTTTTTTTTTTTTTTTTTTTTTTTTTTTTTTACAATAATAAGGTCGTATGGATTAGCATGGCTCATCAAATTTTGACATAAAAAAAAAAAAAAAACTATCAGGAGACATTAGATGATATGAGATCAAAGCAGTGATGGTGTATCACGATTCGTTTCTTCCGGTGGCTCTAAAAAATCTGCGGCGAAGTTACGACTGTTAAATTCGTTGAAGCGAGTATTTTGTAGCAGCTTCACTTCCAAAGGCCTTGAGGCGATTTGCGCTTTACGGAATGTACGTGGAGTATCGATATCCGGATAATTTAGAGCGGTTGATGACATGAATGTTGGCGTACTTCCGGTACCGGTAACAATTTAATTAGGACAACAAATCCGAAATTGAAGAGGTAAAACCTTCTTGTTCCATGATGTTTTAATGGGTGTTTAAACTTATGTCGGTGAGGGAAATATGAGCGAATATTAAAAATATGTATTGATAGAGAAAGAAAAAAAAGGAAAAAGTTCGCTCATTCCATCGCTCCAGCTTTAGTGACGAATATTTTGAATACTGTTGAAATGTTACTCTCTTTTTTCGACAGTCTTCGGTCTGAATTCACGCAACGAAAAAACGTTAAATATCTCATTTATGAATTATTTTAAGCAATTTTCGTTGCCAAAACCGTGTTCCACGTTGAATTTCAATTGGGAGACTTGTATCAGAATGCTTTAACTTTTGCCTTGTCCACTGGGCCATCGGGATGTTCTTTGGAGACTTAAACGCTAGGGTAAGAAAGCAAACGACCGCTTTGGTACAATGAGAGACAATGCTGGGGATGCTGAGAGGGATAAAACCTTCAGTTGTACTTTTCAACACTATTTATATCCTTTCCCAGCATTGTCTCTCATTGTACCAAAGAGGTCGTTTACTTTCTTACCCTAGCATTTAAGTCTCCAAAGAACATACCGATGGCCCAGTGTATGGATAAGGCAAAAGTTAAAGCAATTTGATACAAGTCTTTCAATTGGAATTCAACGTGGAACACGATTTAGACAACAAAAATCGGTTAAAATAACTTATAACTGTTGAAAAGTACCTTTTAAGTAGTAAAACCTGCCAGCTCTTAACCAAAAGTCTCGTCACCGTGCAACTTTGCAAAGGTCGGGTGAAACAAGAAGATCAAATGGACGTATTGCCAAACGAAACTATGTGAATTAAGACATGAGCCCTGACACCCATAAAAATGTGTGTATAACAGGGCTCACGTCATGATGCACTTAGTTCCGTTTGATAGAAATACATCCAATTTGCACGAGTTGCGCTCTGCGGCCGCACCTGAGAGATCGACAGAGGCCCACGCTTTGTATCGGAACCGCACCGTGCAAGGTCATGATGCGTTTTGGCACTTAACACCTCACTCATTGCTCATTCGGCAGCGGTCTCGCTAAAAAACTCTACCGAGGTAAGAAACAACGTCATATAAGCAATCACATGTTGCCTACTTTCCTTACAGAAAATATTTACTTCTTAAGAAAGTTATTACTATTTCTCCTTGAAATTTTCAGGAATTTTAGGTCAACTTACGAATTATTAGACTCCCCGAAAAATCGGAAGAAAATATGACAAACATTCTTGAAAAATCGTGATTTGTCGATGAAAATTTGGCGACACTTAAAGGCTCATACGTTGTTCTTCCTCAGCACGACAGCGGGTCGATTGTTGAATCGTTATCGAATGCTTCTGATCGATAAATCCCTATCTTAACAATGCTATATATCGATCAAGGTCATTCGATAACGATTCAACAATCAAGGAGCAGAACTGCAGACAGACCGTGGCTACGAATTTGCCCATTGAAGTCACGTATCCAATTAGGAGGAAGGCCGCAGACACAGATTCAATGTTTACCTCATTTATGAGCTTTAACGTAAGATGGGGCTCACAGATGCAACGTGAAGTTTTAAAAGAACTTTATTTTTTCTCTTTTGGCAAAGAGAGCCTCATGAAATTTTATTGAATTTGCAGTGTCTGAGGATGACATCTTTGGGCATAATCGACACGGATCGGTAATTTTGAGAATAGCTGAAGGGTTCGAACGTGTAGAGTACTAAGTGACAGGGTATTTAGGTTATTGAAATGTTTATGCAATACTCAGTTTTAACTGACAGGTTGAAAGGAAAATAATGTAGGAACTTTTCAGCGGAGGTTACGAGTGTAATATAGAAAAGGTGGTTGATCATTTCGGTAAGAATTTCAATATCTGCCAGCCGCTAATCCAATTATTTTTAAATTGTATATATATCCATCTCTCTCTTCATTATATAACGAAAATGTATTTTTTTACGCAACTTCGAACGTTTATGGTGCAGACGCATAGGCCTTCAATTTATTCAAGCCACTTTCGATGTGCAACTCTCGGGACTTTTTACGATAATCATGGTGTCACTTACTAAACGACTCCTGCTATACTCCTGTATTCCTCTCACATGTTCTATCTGACGTTCAAGTTCCCACTTTTGTCACATCTAATTCTAACGTCAAAACGAATATTGATGCCAATCAAACTGTTTTGAGTGCGTTTACAGAAAGTGTATTTTCACGTGGATCATTGTAAATTGTTTTTGTAGCAGAATTGGTGGTGACTTCAAAGTTGAAATAAGGGGGCCGGGGGCTCTCCATTCAAAAAACCTCACGATATAAAGTCGGCGAGTAAAAATGAAAACCCGAGCGGAGATTTAGAAACAATGCTTTGGAGATACGCGGTTTCTAGCAACGGGCGCACGCGCACAGTGGATCGAGTCAATCAGAGAGGTCGGACATGAAATTTATGACTAAAAACTGAAAATTTTGATGTTTAATTTGCTATATTTTAAATTTTAAGGGGTGCCTCTGAAAGGAAATTTCACGAGAGAATCAATGAAACCACTTTTAGAACCTTAAAGTTTGCATGAATGGAGCTATAAGCGTTTTAAGTTTCCAAATGTTGTCCGACCTCTCCCACCGGATCGATCCACCGTAAGGCGCCTCGTTTGAGAGGCCGGCATCGGGTGTCGCACAGTGGATCCAGAGAGCACGTCAGATATAAATATTTTGACCATAATTGCAAATTTTTATGTACAGTTTGTTCAATTTTTAATTTCAACGGGTGCTCCTGAAAGAAAATTTTGCGGGAAGGCCAATGGTCCCACTTTTTAAACCTTAGCGTTTCGAATTCACGGGCATTGTAAGCTTTAAAAGTTCCCATATTTCGCTCGACTTCTTCAATCGGCATGATCCATTGTGCGTCGTATTCGCACAAGGATGAGCGAGCAGTTGAGCACCGTGTGAGCTTTCTCCACGCGGCGGCGGCGGCAGTGGGTTCCAGCGGCACTTCCGCTGTTCCTCCTCGTCGAGGCGCGTCGCGACGCCGCGCCGCATCGCGCTGGGCGCCGCGACGCGAAACTGCATCGGTCGTTCACGAGCCGGACGCTCCGGTGATCGGTGTCGGGCGCCGAGAGCCGACTTCATTTGCCGATCGGTTTCGTCACTAAACGCCTATTTCTCGACTCTTTCGCGGCGCACACTGGTCAGAGTCAATAGGAGAAGCCAGACAAAATCACGAAACTTTGAAAGGTTATGTTTTCGACAATATGATTCAAAAAAGTTTAAGAGTGGTTCAATCGAAACTCCAGTGAAATTTCCTATCAGAATCACCCTTTGAACTTGAATTTTTGACGAAATAAACATACAAATTTGAAATTTTAGCCGAAAATCTCATGCCCGACCTCCTGTATTCGTTCGTTCCATTGTGCGGCGGCTCTGTAAATTCAGATCAGCGGGTCGATTATTGAAATTGATAGGCAAAGCTATAGACAAAAAAGACAGAATAATATGGAGGGATCCTATTGGTGGAAGCGAGTGGTTGCTATAGACAAAGGAGGTAGGTAATATACTAACTAACAGCAACCTATGAGAGACCCTATAGTTAGTCGGTCATTTTCTCCCTTAGTCGATAGGAACCATGCATTTTTACCATTGGGATCGCTCTATACTCCCTAAGTCTTCTTTGTCTACAGCTTTGTCTATATATTTCAATAATCAGCCCGCAAATGTGCTTATTCCACCGTTCCTCTGCGCTGCTTCATTATTTAGATGCACTTTGAAAAAATGAATGAGCGATTTCGACTTAGCTAACCCAAATTGGTGTTTTACACCAACTTATTGGCACTGCACAACAGACTCGTTAGGATTGTAACTCAACTCAATGGTGTGGCACTAATTACTTAGAGCACAGCTCCAATACCTTTGCCGTTCAGCGCCAAAAAGTTGATGTACAACATCAATTGGACTACATTTTCCAATTAGGAACCACATTTTCTGGCTAATTTTAGAAACAACGTATTTGTCATTAGTTTCCTTATGCGGATAAGAGCTTTAACGAACGAGCTGGAAGTCATAGATCTTAATTGCAAAATGAAGTCAAACTTTGGTTAGCTGTGTCGAAATCATCCAAAACTTTTTTTCAGTGACCAAAGCATAACCATCAGTATGTTAATTGCTTGTCACTAAGTGGTATTTTTGTGACTAGATTTTAAAAGATCGAGTTGCAAAAAACAAGATAGGCAGATTTTACCAAGCTTCCACTCGATTTTTGACAAAGTCATACAGTATGGTAACTTTCACCCATTTTTAACTTTGAAGGTTGACCTAGGCTCTCATTAAGATGGTAATCTAAAGACTAAAATTTCAGTTCTCCAAAATAAATCCTCTCATGCTGGATGTAGATCTTTACTATAAAACAACTTAGCACATTAAAAAAAATCCTCGCAGTTTAGTAATCAATTTAAAATCCCCAAATGTAGGTTGCAACTTTTGTTTACGTTTGCATAATGAACGTAGACTAACACTTCGCCTCCTCATCTAATAGAAATGAAATGATTGGGGGCGTGCCAATAAATCTGTATCCACCATAGCGCATAGCTCAATTCTCCCACGACGCTTGTTCCTATGTTCACATGGTGGTTTTAATCGAAAGAGATGATTCGCTCGTAGGACTCTCATCGACAGGTAAAGGGAGCGTCTTTTCAATAAATTAGACGGTTCAACACCTTCGACACTCCTTTTAAATTAAATAGGTGGGAGCATAGGACCAGTTCGAGTTGGAGTTATGCAACTTGTTTCTCTGCTACGAATACTGGCCGCAGGGATCTAGTCCGTAGGCAGTCGAAAAATGAACACGTTGCCAGAAGAGACGTATTAATGCAAAAAGAAACATGTGAATTTGAATTCAATGCAGAGATGTAAATACACAGCATATCGACGGTGAAACTACCAAACCACGTATCTCGGTTTGCGACGTCGCAGACTTCCTGTCATACTTTATTTTTTAAATGAAAAACTATACTTAACGTCCAGTCTTGAAAATTTCTGTGATTTTTCCTCTTCGTGCGGAGAAAATTCTGTGAAAATTTCAAGAAATGATATTGATTTGGTCTACTTCAAAAAAATAAAATGCGAGCGTAGATTTTTAAACACCGCAAACGAGATACGTGGTTTGGTAGTTTCACCGTCGATATGTGTGCTTCATAGCTCTTTTTGATTTAATCAAGCTCATAGTACCTGGTAGCATAAATCGCACGAATGGATTTTTATAAATTGGACTATTTATGCTGAAATGACCTATTTGCATAGAGTTTGCATGCAGCATAATTCTTTATGGCATAAATACGTCCAATGTAAATCACTTTCTTGCATGCAGCGAGTATTTTCATTAAGTCACTGATCCTTCTAAAACATTTTATGAAAAAAACGAGGGCGATGATCAGTTCAGGCCCATATTCACAAAAATACAATACGAAACCCTCTTTCGCCATGAATTGGATGTAAATCTGCTAAACGGAACTATGTGCATCAAGACATGAGCTCTGAGACCCATAAGGAAACATGCATTACAGGGCTCGCGTCGTAATGCACATAGTTCCGTTTGGCAGAAACACGTCCAATCGTCATATTGAATATAGAGCGGATTCTATCATTGACGTTAGGCTATCCACCTTTATCAAGACCTCTTGATGGGCTTTCTTTTACCTTAAAGTTAATTTTAGAGGAAGCAAGTATCACCCACGTAATTTTCCCTAAATTATACCTATGATATATAATTCCCCCGATAAAATAAAAAAATTAATTATAAGAAAAATCCCGCTGCAGTCGAGAACTCCATAACATACCCCAAAACGAAAATACGAAACGGCAAAAAAGGATTAACAAAGCTAGAAAAAAAAAAATTCAAAAAAAAAATTCAAAAAATTAAAAATTTTCGTGAGTTTTTTTGGTCAGCATATTCCTAATTTTTGGTTTCCATGGCTACCAGGAGGAATTAAAACTACTCCAAAACCTCTCAAGCATTTTATCGAGTATTTTTACCCTTTAAATTTTTCGTGTATTTTTTTGTTGATTAATTATTCCGGCTGTTTGTGTATTTTATTCTTATTTTTAATATAAACGTATAATTAGAGGAATTTCATTGTTCCTGTTCAACCGACGTTAATTAACTGGTGCGCGTATGAACGCTTACAAGTTATTTCCTCTCGGATCCGCAAGTGCTAAAACTTCGCAGACCGTAGAATTCAAGGTCGAGTGGCAAAATTCTGAAGCTTGTGGAGTTTGTGCGCTAATGCGCCTTGGTATCTAAAGGGCCCTAATAACTGCCAGAGGGAAGATTCCTCGAGTAGATGATTTCGTTACTTTACCTTGAAGGCAAAAAAAAACTAACGCGGCGAATGTTTCTGCAAATTTTCTCGCCGATTTGGCCACTCAATGCCAACAAAGTCCTCAGACTACATTCTCGTTCTGTTGTATTGAGGAAGAACGCCGTATCAGCCCCTAGACGTTGCCAATTTCCCTTAAATAAAATACGAATTATGAGGGAAACAAGCAGTTTCAGTTACCGTCCTTTCAAGTTTTCGAAGAGTTATGCATTTTTAAAATTTTGTCTAAAGTATTTCAAAATTTTAGGGCACAATATACGTAATCCTTCTCAAAAATAAATATTTCGTAGGGGAGAAATTTAGCTATATTCAAATGTTTATACGGCGTTTTTCTTTAGCAGGGGGCTCCGTGCTGCGAAATCCAGCTACCCCCGTGCTGGGGGAAAACGCCTTATGTGCATTGGAATCCTGAAATATTTCCTCCAGTAAAATTTTTATTCCTGCACGGAAAAAATTAAATTGCTGATTTAACAATTGAATTGCTAAAGAAAAGTGACTGCAATATATCAGCGTAGATTTCACATCACAAAAATGCTACTTTAACCACCATTGTAAGCTAATTTTATACGGGGGTGGTTAAATTAGCATTTTTGTGTTGTGAAATCTACGCTGAAATATTGCAGTCACATTTTTTTTTAGCAATTTGATTGTTAAATCAGCAATTTAATTTTTTCCGTGTGAGAAAAGTTTGATACATTTTTCGTTGAGACTGTAAGATACTGTCAAAAATATGCAGTTGAGAATAAGTTTCGGTGAAAAATGTGAAGATCGAATCCACAAGATTCATATAAAGCTCATATTTTTAAGAGAAATTTGGCAATGTCTAAAGGTTTATAGGACTTTTTTTCCACCATGGTAGGGTAAGACACTCGATCGACGAATGCCCGGAGCGTTGAATTGCCACAGCATTGACAGTCATCCACTTGACTCGCTTCGCCGTCTACTCGTTGCCCCTCTAACGTATGGGCGTAACTCAATTTCAACATGAGCCCCGTTTTCCATATAAATCCATGCTTTCTGGGGCTCATGCGGAAATCGACATACGCCCTTACGTCATGAGAGCTACGTACTCTGCGGCTTTCGGTCGGTATGCTGTGCTACTGTGCCGGAGGCTATTCTCGCAGATTGGCAACACTGTTTTCCTCCGTATAAATCCATTATCAATAATCGATTCTAGGTGAGGTAGCCTGTTTAGGTAAATACTGATTGTTTTACATGAATTTAAATGGTCGAAGTCCGTCGTTACCAAATTATTGCTGAAATGTCGTGGTTGAGACCATGTCAAAATAATTTTACACCATTTTAGAATGAGAAACTTGATCTGCCGCATGTCTTGGATTTAATTTCAATGCTGAACTGAAGACAAATGAACTTTATTGCTCTCTGGAAGTGTGTAAACTTAGATGCCGCAGACCCTCACACATAACGCCGGAGGAGCTTTCGAATTTTGCCAAATTTTATCGAATGCGTGGTTTATTTTTAAGAAGTACCTCGAATTTTAGGACATTTTTCGCTAAAATCATCCCAACTGTATTTTGCATCACCTAATTTGCTCTCTTTTATTTTTTTATTTTTTTGCCTTTATACAGGGAACCTAACAATATTCTGCGTCGAAATTGTGTGAGTAAAGAAAAAAAAATCAAGTTTTTAGCAACTCGATCAATTTTTCTCGTTTGATCTAGGCCTTTTGACACGGAGGGAGGGAAGGAGGGCAATTGTCCCCCTGCTCTCATTGGCGGATCCAGCAAATTAGCAACATTGTTTTTCTCCATTTAAACCTATGGAATTGTATCGATTCTTGGAGGGGTCGGTGCCCCGACAAGAATCGATCATTTATCAAAGATTTAAATGAAGGGAATTCGGTGTTGCCAAATTGCTGGATCCGCCTCACATATGTTGCTACTGATTTTAACGATTGTTTTTCTTCCAATGAAAAGCCAAAAAAACGTCAGAAATCCCCCGAGGCGCGCCTCGTCGTGTTTCAAGTTTCGGAATTTCATCATCGACACTCGTTCGAACCTGACGCGTGCGCTAGACGAGCGCTCAATGACCCTTCATTCATGAATGAAACACACACTAGTATTATCCCGAGCTGTGATTTTTTTATACTCGGGTGCCACACGAAAAAGCAGCCCGACAATCACAGTGCTGGATCTCGATACCGGCCCCAAACCGTGAGTTTACGTAAGTTCACATCCATCCAGAGCCGCTTTGGCTTGTTAAACCTCGCGTGGCGCATTTCGTCATCGGGCACTGGGCATCTGGGGGGGGGGGGGGCATTGGGGGTATTATTTTACCCGATGAGGAGTAACTAGTCGAGGAGCACCTTGTTTGGCCGTTGCGTACATCATCTCAAAACTCATCGGTACCTACTGTCCAGTGCGAGCTTGCCATATCGCACCTCAGTGGAAGAAAAAATTCTTGGATATTATTTTGACTTAAAGGGTCGTTTCTTGACGACAAAATTTGGTGTTTTTGAGTTAAAGAAAAATTGTTTCGCTATCGTGTTTTCAACTTCAACTTAATGATGACAAAACGGCGCTTTTAAAACTAAAAAAAAACTGATGTTCAGTTGAATCCTCACGGATTTAAGTGGACAAAAACCAAATTTTGTCAAAAAGAAATGTCGCTTAAAGTCAAAATAATATCTTAAGAAAGGTTCTCAGAAGCTTAAGGTTTAAGGCTTTAAGAAGGGTTTTCAGTGCTCGTGCGACAGAAATCCTTCCTCTCAAAAAAGGAGTATCAATAGTGGCCACATTTGGGTGCTTTCTAGCTGAATTCCGTCAATTCTACGATTTTTTTCTCATCAAAGGTGTATGTTTTACGAAATGTGTCATGATTTGGTTATTCTCGGTTTCTTTTTAGGTCTAATACTGGTCAAAACCTGGGCTGAAGGCGACAAACCAGCAAAACTCGCGTATTTAGTCGCAATCGGCCTTCAGACCCAGGTTTTGGCCAGTATTAAACCCTAAAAGAAACCGAGAATGACCAAATCATGATACATGCCGTAAAATATACACCCTCAATGAGTGAAAAATCGTATAGTTGAGGAAATTCATTGTTAATTCAAAAAACGGCCTCTATTGATACCTCTCCTTTTCAACCTATCTGCCCTTGTAACATGTATTGCTAAATTTGGACCTTAAAAACTGTAAACACATGTTTAAAATGTATAGCTGAAAGAGAACCCTTTACATTCTGATTTAGGTATCAAACTAATGTAAAATTTATGGTAACAGAAAAATGATGAGAAGGAATCGGGATCAAAATTTAGATTAAAGTTGAAGCCGCCAGTAGAATATACAGAGAAATTGTGTTATTTACTAGCATTCAGGCAACTTCCATGACGCTCGTGAGTAACACAATTTTTATCAAAATTTTGTTAAAATTCAATGTCATGTACAAAAAATTGGTATTAATTCATCCGCCTTGGGATCAATTAATGATGACTGGCTGAAATGAAGTCATAACAGTGTAATCGACTAGCGAGAATATCATAACTGGTGAGATTTAGATCAACCATTTGATTCTCACATTTGAGACTTCAGTTCAATGATGAAGAATACTCAGAAAAACTTCCTCTCTCTCCCCCCCCCCTTTATTTATCTTTACATCGCTTCCCACATCACGGTGTTTTTCTTTTGTCTCTTTTCAAGTATACTATGCGGTTAAGATGCGCCTTCAAGACCCGCAGATATCGCGTTTAATTATCTGTCGCCAAAGTGAACTCATTCAATCCATTTTGTTGCCATGTAGTTGAGTTTTAGTTAGAGATAAAATAACTTAGAGATTAGAAATCTCAAACGTCTGCGACTGGTGACTGTTTAAGTTGGTACAAATCAACTGCTTTTAAAAAATATATTGTTATTCAATAAGAGGTCATGTATGTTTTCAAGAAGCCATAAAAAATATTGAGTGTTTAAAGTTATCTTCTATGAAGGTACTATCCTTTTTGTGAAATGTGGAGACTTTAATATTTTTTAAAGTTAACGTATTACTAAGCAAAACTATCCATAAAACAATCTGAAACGATCGATGGTTGGCACTTTCATTTTTGTATTTGGGGTTTGACGTTTGCCGTTTGACTTGAAATTTTTGAGGAGCATTCACATGGATTGCATTTAGCAAAAAGGAACCAGCGCGATTACAGTCGTATTTTCAAAATCTCGCAACTTCTTCTTTTCTTTTAAAAATACAAAATATACGTACAGTATTCAAATTTACACAAATATATTTCTTTAAAACTAACAATTTTTTGGCAAGAAGAAAAAACAATTTGCTTATCTGGGAGCTTTCTAGATACTAATGAGGAAGCAAAATTTTGACAACTCTGTACTCACGGTGGTTCCTTTTTGCTAAATGCGATCCACATCAGTACTAGGGTAAAATATGTCAAAAATTGGACATATTTTTTTTTTTAACCGAAGAGGTATGAAAATCGTTGTGATAACTCTTCTTTCTTCATAAACTTGATGTGCTCCATCCTGCATGCGTGGTCATAATAAACTTTAATTTGGCTCTATCGAAACAAAATGGCACCGGGATACGTACAAATTAATCCGTCGCGGAATTTGGGAGAGGTTTTTTTTATCTTTAAGCGCAGTTCCCCGTGATAAATGAGTGGCCAAGCGTGTCATGAAAGAGCAAGACCCGCGACAAGGTGGTGACGAAAAGAAACCATATCCAAGCGGCTGTGTCGTAAAATATTTGGTCCAGCATTTCATTTCGAATGACCGGTTCTTTCGGTAACATCGTGACCAAAAATTTCTGTCGTCTTCGTTTTGTATGGGCAGCCTAAGATTTTTGCCTCATCTCACGATGTTGCCGCTCACATTTAAACAAAAATCAACCGTAAATATTTATTTTGACCCGAGGCACAAAATTTCATCGAACGACACATCGTTACCCTCCGGCCAAAGTATCACAAGCGCCATTCGACATTTAAAAATGTCTGCCCTCGTTTTATTTTTTTACCGAGATATCGAGGGTTGAATCTGTTTGCAAATTTCACTATAACATTTTTTGTGCTGCCGATAAAAATTAGTGAAATTTTCGGACAGCGTCGTTGAACAAATTCTCTGTAAAAAATAAGAAGGCGGCGGAAATTTTTAAGCGTCGCATGGCACTGGAAAAAAAACACATTGGATCTAGAGTCCAGACTCTTAAAAACATCGACAAGAAAAAGTGCTCTTGATTCAATCAGAATCTAGCTTAAAGCAAGAACCAAGCCTCTTAATTTAAGCGGATTTCGTTTTGATTCAAGCAAAAATCCGATTGAACCAAGAGTATTTTTTCCTGTCAATGTTTTCAAGAGTCTGGACTCTAGATCCAATGTGTGTTTTTTTTTCCAGTGAACGCTTTTGTGACGCAGGTCTCGATTCTTTAGCAAGTAAAAACGAAATGGCGTAAGGCTTTCCTCGACCCCCCTCTCCTCTAGAGCGTAACGTAATTTACTGACGGCCCCTAAATTATTTCCATTTCCAGGTGTTTTTTCTATCCTTTCGTTTAAGTCTCCTTGATCAAAGCGTTTGAATGCAACTATTCCAGCTCTGCGGATGACCGTGTTGCATACACGAATTATTGTAGGCGCTCTGGCTTTTCTGATACTTACAGGCACGCGCTCAACCACAGACAGCTTTGTATATGAGAGCGAGAATTTTGAATGGAGGAAAACGTTAAGAATTATTCTTTAAACACGTGATTAACGTCGCAACGCCATAATGAACGCTTTTTGACCATTCAAAAGTCTCGCTCTTATATATGATGCCATTCGTGGCTTGGCGCGTGCCTCTGAGTGTAAGGAAAGCCTGCGCGTCTACATATTTCCGTGTATGCAACACGGTCATCCGCGGAGCTGGAATAGTTGCATTCAAACGCTTTGATCAAGGAGACCTAAACGAAAGGATAGAAAAAACACCTGGAAATGGAAATAATTTAGGGGCCGTCAGTAAATTACGTTAAACTCTAGAGAAGAAGGGGGATCCAATGTGTGTTTTGTTCCAGTGGGCGCTTGTGATACTTTGGGCGGAAAGTGACGACATGCACTCGTAAACCCTCGCTGCACATTAGATTTTTTTTTAGAATGACAGAGCATGAACAATTGCGAAGCTTTCACGGTGATAAAGAAATTTTATCGGGCAATTAAAGCCTCAATCTTTGCTACTTAAACCACCTTCGTGAAACCACTATACATGAAAAATCCAAATAAAATCACTTACATTTTTAAAAAGGTGTATTGGTAAAAAGGGAGACTACTCCGGAATTTTGATGCTGCAGCTCAGAATCCAGCTCTAATTGAAAGCATTTGGTATGCTGTTCCCTTGACAGATCTGAAATTAAGAAAATACAAATTTTAGATCAAAACGTCGAGTTTCAAAAGAAATATACAATCTAAAATCACCAAAACAATATCCTGTGAGCAGCGCAACTACCCAATCCATTTGGACAAGCTTAACATTCTGGATGAGGATTAAGAATGATGTGTCTTTGGAAGAGTGGAAAACCATGATCGATCGCAAAAATTCGCTTGATAACAGACTTTTGGGAAGATGAGGATGGATGAGGACGTTGATGGAAACAAAAGTGAAATTTCAGATGCGTGGCGGCAGAGACATAGCAGCGGCCAACGCTCCCCCCCCCCTCCCCATGACCACGGCGGTGGCAAGGTGCAAGGACGGTTTTCGCTTTCGTTACGAGAGAGCGAGTTTAATCGCCACCCGGTTGCCGCGTTGAGTCGCCGTGTTTACCCGTGTTTACGGTGCAAACAGAAAGGACTCCGGTATATGAAGTATGAAGCAGCTTCGAAATAACTGTCGTGCCGGCGGCGCGAGAAAAGAGGTCCATTTCTCGTTGCTCTTTAGGTTTAAGGACCATGTCGTTCTGTTGTGAGCATCTTATCGCAGCGCGACCTCTCGTAGGATCCTCGTGAACTCAGAGGATCCTTCCCCTGAGCTGAGACAAGAAACCCTCCACTGGCCTCTTGGCGACAGGTGGAAGCTTTACTTTGGGGGATTGAACATTTTCTTATGGACATTATAGGGGGGCAACAGTCATCACTCTTTTTTTTTTGCCTGTTGACCTACCTACTAGGTGAATGATGAGTTTCGGTCAACGTCATGAGCCGAACAAGTTTCCCAAACTTTGGTTAGTTTGCATAACAAAACTCTCAAAACGTAGCTAATCATTCACATAGTAGATAGGTCAACAATTGAATGCTGAAGTCCCGATAATAAAAGCTTCCGCCATTGCCAAGCCACCAGTGGAGGGTTTCTTGTCTCTACCCTCCAAGTCACGACTCATCCATTGCCTGCTCAAAAAAAGAGGTTAAGCCAATAATTAAAAAATAACCCGGAAGGTGGCTGAATTCTCATGATATAAGTACGTTTTCGTCGTTTTCAGAAACTTTTTGACAAGGGAGGGCCCTAATCTTCATGAGAGGGAGTGAAAACCCGATTTTTGGCAGTTATACACGATCCTACGGTTTTTTTGTGACGCCCAACAACTGATAATAGCAATTAGTTGCGAGGATTCCACGTGAGGTCGTAGCACTAGTAACCGCTCGAGTCCAGGGTCCTATGGAAATCGTTCCTGAGTGTGACTGTGGATGCTATCTTCGTGGAGGGTAATCTTGGAGACTTAAACGAAAGGATAAGAAAGTGACCGGTCCAATGTCTCGTAGCAATGCACTGAAAAAAAAAAAATTGCTAAAACACGGTGACAAATCACCAAATTAGTAAAATCAACCCGGTGTTCTTAATCTATTTTGATGAGTTGTCACCTTTTTTCACTATTTCATGTGTTGATTTTAGCAGTTTTTTTGTCAGTGTGATGGTTAAAATAGAGCCATGATATCATTTCATTGGTATCATTCAATTCTGCCTACAGCCTTACACTCTCCATTAAATATTTCACATGCGTCTCTTAAGTGTGTAACATCAACATATGCATTGTGCAAACAGCAAAAAGAAATGACTTCTGTACGAAGGAGCTTTGAAATAACTATGCTGTGTCAGTTGCGGTTGCACGAAAAAGAGGTCCACTTCTCGTTGACATTTAATTTTGAGGACAGTTTATTTTTTTTGATGTTTTGTCCTGTAATGGCGCTTTTGCCTTGGTGAAGGGATGTGTGTGCTATATTCGTGTAGGGCATTCTTCGGAGACTTGAACGAAAGGATAGAAAAGTGACCGGTCTAATACTTACTTGTACGATTGATATAGTTGATACCGAGCCATGATATCATTTCGAGGTGTCGTTCGATTCCGCCTCGGAAGCCCCCCTCTCCCTCCCTCATCTCCTCTGGTTTGTTTGATCTCTTAGTGTCCGAAAAGTCCGGTAGACCCCATTCAACATTATACCTAGTTCATCCTTTGAAACAAAACTTTACGGATGTTTGGATCATTGTAAGCTACTTTTGGGGCTCTCCTTAAGGAGGTTTGTGAGCACCTCAGATATCTTTACATGGCTTACCGCCGTTATAGGTTCAAGGAAACTAAAACATTTCCTCGGAATTTTCCACGTCCCAGAAAGCATGCCTCCGGCCCCCCCTGTTCGCCTTCTATTTTCGCGCACGAGTACTATTTTGTTTTACTTTGTTCCGAGGTTCAGCACTTAGTTGTGGTTCCAGTAAAATTGCCTCTAATATTTACATTTGCTTGATTTTCCTCGTTGAATAGCAATTTTGTGGGACGGAACCGAGATCCCTAAATTGGCCTAGGAGACGTCATTCTTCTCTGAATCCTTGAGGCGTACAAAAAGCAAACCTCCATACCTGAGCGGCCTGTGAAGAATCCTCCACCTCCAATTACCCGTCAGACGTGTTTCCCCAATCTAATCACAGTGTTTAATGATGCTCACGTATCTCTGTTGACTTAGCCACTTCGGTGGGAGCTCTGGTGATCGGGCTTGTCACATCGCACTTGACTATAGAGTCCATACTGATCCAAACTGATCCATACTGATTCATACTGATAAGAGGATTGCATTTTGCAAAAAGGAACCAAGAGCAGTCTAATATTGCTAGGATTGTGCAACTTACTTACATGCTCCGCAATAAAATTCCTGAAGTCATGCAAAAAATTAAATTTACAAAGGCAATTTTCATCTTAAATTGATAGTTTATTTGGAGTAAAGATAAAACTTGTCTAGATGAGTAGTTTATACTTGCAAGGTAAAAAAATTTGCACAATCTTAGCGACATTGGAATGCTCTCGGTTCCTTTTTGCAAAATGCAATCCATGTAATTTAAGTAAATTAACATGTCATACCACATAGGTTTTGCATCTGCGAGCTTTGTTTTCGCTGAATACACGATTTAGGGTATAAAATGTATTGGTTTGCGTTCTCGGGAGATCGCTAAAAGATTTTTAAGATGATTGAGCCTTGCCAGTATCCTAAGTTTTGAATGACGAAAGATTGTAGAAAATACTGTATGACAACAACTTAAGCTGAGTTCCGTCGCCCTCAACGAAGAAGCCGTAATTCCATTCAAAATTTTGCAATTTTCTACGCTCAATGTTTGATCATAGGTATAAAATGACGAGTCATTCTTTATTCCAGAAACTTATGACGAGTAAGTACTCTTTGGTTTTTTTAAAAAAAAATTAAAACATTTTGCAGAAAAAGTAGTATGGAATGTCCAAAGTGGAATTACAACGTTTTTGAAAAGGTGCCGTAACTCCATTCAAAATTTTGTATTTTTCTACGCTCAATGTTTGATCATAGGTATAAAATGACGAGTAATTCTTTATTCCATAAACTTATAACGGATAAGTAATCTTTGGTTTTTTTTTTATTAAAAAAAAAATAAAAAATAAAACATTTTGCAGCAAAAATAATTTAAAAAATCCAAAATGAAACTACAACGTTTTTTCTTTGGATGGCACATTTAGCGACAAATTTGCCGGGCTTCTCCCATTTTCCCTCGTTCCAATGTTATTGGTCCTTGGAAGCAACGCGATTTTATTTTTTCGCGCATCTTTTTCGAGTACAGAAGCCAAGCGGGTCGGAGGCATGACGTCACCGATGAATGATGCAGCAGGTGCCGAAATCCCAGACGCACATAAACACCGGCTAATGCGAGATTGTCAAATCCGCGCGGGGTTGCTCAACGGCCATATACCGTCGCTCCTTTGACAAAAGGGAGTATCCCGAATTCTGCATGAGCCCGAAAAAGCATGGTTTTATACGTGAAATAGGGCTCACGTGAAAATTGAGATACGCCCTTACGTCAGAGGGACGACGATACGTACGTTCAGATCAAACGTCGAGTACCTAATTAGTCCCGTTATCCGCGATTAAACAAATTACACCGGTCAATGTTGCATTGCGGTTAAAAATAGTATCACCAACGGATTTCAACACTCATCGCTTTTTATTGCCGGCCGAGTCTGTCTTCCTCACGCTAGTTGCGCGGCGGCAAAACGCTGTAAATTGGGCAGAACACTCGCGACCAGAAATGTGCAGTGTTTTTCGTGAAGTTCCCTTCATTTTTTTAAATTTACGATAAACTATGGATCTTCTCAGCAGGGTGTCGAAATTTCATGAAAAATAAAATCTTGAATTTCAGAAATTTATCAAAGATATGGAAGAGTTGAGGTTCCTTTCCATATTTCGCAAAATGTAAAACTTATGTGTCTTTCTTCTATTTTTGTGTGTTTCAGTGAGGGTTGCATACTGTAGCCCCTAAAAAATGTGAAATATTTCACACCCTCGTGTTTCATGAAATATTTCACTGAAATTTCCAGGCCTCCATTTCTTTCTTTTTTAGTTTCATGCCACCCCGTAGAAGAATAAGGATTCATGTAATTTCGAAACTTCAGACAGATATTTCGAGAAATAGCAAAAACTGCTCTTGACCGCCTTGTCTTTTAAGCCCCTTACAAAAATTTTCAATTAATGTCGGCAATGGACTAAATGAAAAATTTATTGTGGCCAAGAAAAATAATAAATGAGTGCATTTCTGAGGACAGATGAAATTTGAATGTTCGTGGATTTTTTTAAGCACGGTGAAGTTTCACTTTTCACCTTTGAAAAGGGGTCGGAGCCATACGTGGATTTTCGGTGAAATCCGGCAGCCTGGCCACAGTGATAAAGTCTTGGGCGAGTTGTTGCACTGAAATGTTCACAAGGTAATTGGTGGGTGACGTGAGAGCAAAACGCACACATCACCCCGAAAAATGACGAAACCCAGCCTCCTCGTCTTGTTTGCGTCACCCAACTTTGGTCAACCCAGCAGCAAGTTTTCACGTCCTGTACTCCCGTCCCAAGGAAACACATATTAAGTTCATGCGGATATTGTCAAATCCCTCCCTTCCTCTAAAAAATTTCCTTTAAAATTCTTTTAAGAATTCGAGCAAACATAAACGCAAGTTTCTGGAAAGATTTATATTTTATCAGGAAAAATTTTGCAACGCTCGCCTACGGAAAAAACACAAACTTAATAACACAGTAAACCCCAAGTACGTCTAATGAAACTGGAGTCAGAACAAATGAACCGCGTTTAGCAGAAAGGAGCCAAGGAATTAGCTATCGCCAAATTTAATTGGGCAATTAGATTTTTTACAAGCGAACGTTCGTGCGGATTCCTTTAAAAATTTTGAAGGATTTGCTTCGTACTCGGTAGACAATTCACTGAAATTTGCACCAAAATCTGCACAACCGTTTTTGTGCGACAAATTCATTTGCCGAATAAAATTTGACAATAGCTGATGGTTCTTTTCCGCTTAACGCGGACCAAATTGAAGGTTGCTGCTCAAAACCGCAGTTTTAAGAACAACTACTAAACATTTTAATCCACAATATTTTCGATTCCGAATTGTTGAATGTTGGTATGTTGCTTAGTTTGGGCAGGCCCAACCACGAGAAGAAATCAAGCATTCTGAAATTCGATTAAGCCGATTTCGATTAGAAGCGTCCAATCACAATCAAGGGATGATGCCAAAATCGACTGCGTTGAACTTTTAGGCCCGAGTGTATTATTAGAGCCCTTCCTCCTTCCTTCCTGTCTTTCGTGTGTTGCGCCCAGACGTACCCAAATATCGCAATGGAATTAGATTATGAAATTACTTGGAGATAAAAAAAATATTTGAAATGTAAAAATAGTGATGGAGAGCTACGGTAGAATGTTTTAATCCGAATGAATGCAATATTATGTTGCTCATGTGATGAATTCATTAAAAAAAATAAGGGAAAAAAATATTATGTAACCCAAGCCTCGTATCAGAGAATTGGAAGTATTTATGCTGAAAGAAACTATGTTGCACACAAACCCTATGCAGATAGTTCTTTTTGGCATAAAGACATCCAATTGATTTTCTTAATCGTCGCTCTACATGACGAAAGTCCTAGGCATTTTACAGTCCCAAAAAATCAAGACTTAATGACCACAGATCCGCGTCTCGTTAGGTCGGAATTGGGATGGGGTTTGAGAGTTGAAGCTATGCGTGTGTGTGTGTTTTTTTTTTAATTTATTTATTTAATTTGTTTAAGAGGCAAAAATGTGAGAGATTTCCTTTCAATTATCATTTCAAATAAAATCTCACTTATACAACCTTCCAGATGACTCATGGAAAAAGTATGAAGCCGAGACAGAGATATATAATTCATTGCTAAAGAAATTAGCTCTTCTTGAATCTAAAAACAATCTGAGGGATTAAAATGACAGTATGTTGGAACCGCAATTAGTTTGTGTGATTACAATGAGTTGCTTGAACGCAAATTTCATGCGTCCATTGATCTCAATTGTTTTTCGAGTCTTAGAGAGAGATCTCAAAACATATCGCAAGAAAATCCTAGTTAACATAAATATATGATCAAAGGTGTTTAAAAAGTTGTTCCTCTTTTTTTGAAGACCAGTTTTTTTTTAATTTATAATGTTAAAATGGACAGATTTATTAGGAATTTGCCAAATTATATCAAGCGTTGCCTATTTTCTCTGATGTTGTATTTTTTTTATCATAAAACTAAACGACATTGGAACTTGAATTCCTGTGAGTATATTCTTAATATTCTGCGATAAATGTACAGAGAGTTAAAATTCGTTGAATTGTTGAGTTTTCTGGTACCTATTAGAACGAAACGCGAAATGCAGTTTCGTTTTAATAAAACAAAATTGAGAACCTATCGAACAAATCAATAACATTTTTCTAGAATTGATGCCTTTTCAGTCGAATCAATATTATTCAGGTCATCAGGCTGATTATTGAAATTGATGGATAATGCTTAAACGAAGAAGACAAATAGGATATATGGTGAGATCCTACTGGTGGAAGCGGGTGGTTGCAATGGACAAAGGACGTAGGTAGGTAATAGACTAACTAACGGCAACCCACGAGGGACCCGATAGTTAATCCATCATTTACCCTCTTAGTCTAAAAGAACCACCCATTTAAAGCAATAGGATAGCTCTGTACTCTTTATGTCTTCTTTGTCTATAGCTTTGTCTATACATTTCAATAATCGGCTCGCAGAAGAATGCATCATAGTCTAAATTATCGTATCTTTGCGAACGTTTTAAGAAGACCGCGTGAATGAAAGCTCATGTCAAATTGGCTCATTGCGTCAATTCGCAATGTTGAGGCAATTCCCCGAGATCTCCACCGGTCTATTACCAAAAACTAATACATTATGACGGGCTTTTTGTTATGCTGGACATTGTCCCGAAAGTATATCACGCATCCAAGCGGACACGACGTTACATCTCCGCGAACGAAAACCGCATCCTCAGACCCAGAATGACCATAAAAGTCGGCTCGTTCGTGCGTGCTTGAGCTTGCGCCTGTAAAAGCTCCATAAAATACGTTGCCCAACGCAGAATTTGTCACAGGCCGCTTCCCGATTATGTGCTTCCATTTTGATGTACTCGCTTATCGCGATGAACGAGAGAAAGGAGAATAGCCCCAAAGTTGCCACTTATCTTGCACCGAGAAAAAACTGGAGATAGCTGAAAGTACCGATAAATCGACAATATTTTGCCATAAGGGACTAATACTTTACGCTTATTTAAGAGAACAGCATTTGTGCTTTTGATTTACCCATGCCAACAGGTGCTTCTTCTTCTTATATTAACCTTCGCCTTTTACCTCTCCTTCTCCAACTTTGGACACCAAATGTTCGCATTGTTTAAAGAAGTGGCCCAAGAAGCTGCCACCATAAATCTTGTTGAAATGCAGTTCGCAGAGTTCCATGTTTACATAATTCTTTTTTTTTATCAGGTCATCTCATTTTCAATTTGCGTGTAGAATAAACACAGGCGGATCCAGATACTTCAAAATCGGGGGGGGGGGGGGGGGCTGGATTTTGGGGTCCTCCCCCAGAAAATTTTCGAAATTTTAAAGCACCTAATACGTAGTTTGAGTCAATTTTGTCATTAATAGTTACCATGTATAAACGTTCTATAACTTTTTCTTTTCTACGTTCCTTCTTTCTTTCTTCCTTTTTTCCCCTACTCTTTTCTGCCCCCCCGCCCAGTTTGCCCGAAAAAAGGAGGAAGAGGGATAAAAAAAGGAAGTAAGGGAGGAAAACGGAGGAAAAATGAAAGAAGGACGCTTTTTTGAGATTATTAATGACTTAATTTCTGCCAAACGGAACTATGTGCATTATGATGTGAGCCCCGTTGAACATGTATTTTTATGGGTCTCAGGGATCATGTCTTGATGCACATAGTTCCATTTGGCAGAAATACATACAATTGACTGAAATTGCATATGAGATGCTTGGAAATTCCGAAATTATTCTAGGGAAGCCCCCTCCCCTTTTGGCATAATATGTATCCCATACCCACCAAATAACCCCCCCCATGGATAGGGTTCAGAAAAATTCTGCCCCTCCTGTTCGAAGTGCCCGGATCCGCGTAAGAGGAGAACTTGGAGAGTACCAGGATGACGTGCATGACTACTTCCAAGCTGGGCTCGTTGAATCAGAACGAGTAAAATTTGTCCGCAGAGACAGAAAATGAATTAAGTTTAATAGAACAGGATGCATTTAGTGAGTCGGCGAGATCTGCGACTAGGAAATTCGCGTGTTCTGCAATGAACGGTTGTTTGCAATTTAAATAGCCGTAAAAATGAGAGTTGGCGCGGGACCTGCTGCGGGATACTAGGTGGGCTGTTGTCGGCGAGTTTTACGTAACGCAAGCTACTGGTCCGCGCAGACGCAGACGAGGAGGGGACCTAACCTAAAAACTAGCGAAAGGAACCGATCCGAGCTTAACTCAACTGAACTGAGACACCAGAATTAACTGCTACTCGAGCAGACCCGGTCATGACCTGATGCTGGAGCTCCCGGCTGCAATGTAGTCGCCCGTGTTGTCTAGTTGCATCAGGAAAAAGTTGGAGCCACTAGGAAATCTGAGTATTTTGCGGTTCGGCTGCATGGATTTTTTGCGCAAGGGGCAGGTCCATTAAAACGTTTCAAAATTATCAAGGACGGACGGTTGAACCGAATTCTATCAAGGTTTTTTTGCTCGACTATGAGTTTTTGATAGAAGATAACGTGCGGCTATAATGAAACTCAGAACTAACTCTGACTCATGCCCCCCCCCCAAAAAAAAAGGTGCCTTGTACCTTTCTGTAGTGTTTGGTTTCATCTATTTATGGACAACTGGGGCGATTTTTTAAGGGGCGGACATGGAGGGTGCGTTCTCTTAACATTCAACCAAAATCAGTATTATGTCCTTCGGATACCTTTTTCGCTACACCGTTAAAAAATTATGTAATGAACTCTTTTTTGCAAAAAACGATTCTATTAGGGATTTTATTCGAACCGAACTTAAGGAACTAAATTCACTCGTCAGAATCAAATTTTTTACTGAAAGTGGATGATCACAAATACCAAATATTAAAAGTTGAGACAAGTATGACCGAAATTTTTCCTTTTTAAATAACGCCATTTAGTTGGGTTTTTTTTACAAAGGACGGATACATTGCAGTATGGTATCGGATCCCTTGCCTGGCTAAACAATAATTAAAAGCGTTTTGTTGTAATACAGGTGAAAACCCATTTTAAATCATTTTTGCTAGAACAGTATAATCACTATTTAGTTAATTAGTTTTTGGGAAGAGTGAGGGAGAGAGGGAAGGAATGAGATATGATAGAGTTGGTTCAGCCCCGGGTCAAAAAAACGCGGTACAGACACGTGGATGAACTCGTAAAAACCGCAGGTATCCTTTTTTCATAAAAGACACTCGCAATCAGTGATAAACGACTTCAGAATTCACGCTTACCGCTGCCATGTCTATGTTCAAAAACTTTTTTTTCACAATAAATGTTACTATTAGCCAATTCTTGACTTTTTAATATCAATTTGCATTTAAATCTCTCGTACGAGACGCCCTTTTGGGACACCCTGTATGTAAAATAGGGAGGCATGTATTTATGAGAGATAGTCAGACACTTCTGAGGCAGAACTGAAAGACTCCGCAACTATCAATCTTGCAAGGAATTGGGCCGGTCACTTTCCTACTCTTTCGTTTAAGTCTCCAAGGAATGCCTTGCACAAAGATATAACATACAGTAAAAAAAAGTCCATAAATTATATTCTTATAATCGAAACTTAAAAAAGTCAAAGAAATGGACCACTACTCTTGCACGAAAGCAGCTACAAGTTGATTATCGAAATTGATTGACAAGGCGATAGACAAAGAGGACAGAAACAGTGAAGATACGTTTAGATGAAAGGGAAAGGGGATGGTTGCAATGGACAAGGTAGGTAAAGTATAAACTAACGGCAACCCACGAGACCTACTGCCGTGCTAAGGAAGAACGCCGTTTGAACACTCAAGAGTTGCCAAATATCCCCGGATTGAACGAGTCTCTTTGAGGAAGGTTATGCAAATTTTCCTTGAATTTTAAGATATTTTAGATTCAATTTTATACAAACTTGTCTGAAAAATTTGACGAAAATTATCCAGCAGTTTTCTTGAAAATATTAAATTATCGGAGAGATTTTGGCAACGCCTGAAGGCTCATACGGCGTTTTTCCTTAGCACGGCAGCAACGGTTGGTCCATAATTTTTCCCTACTTTTATAACAACCGCATCTGTTTTTACCGACAAGACCGCTTCATTTTTCCTTCATCCTCTTTATCTAAAACTTTGTCTATCGATGTCAATAATTAGCCCGCAGGGGGGTTGGGAGCCGTAATTTTAAGGTGGTATGTTTCACCTTCGGGCTGATTATTGAAATTAATAGACAAAGCTACAGACAAAGAAGACACAGGAAGTACGGAGCGATCCTATTGATTGAAATGTGTGGCTCTTATAGACTAAGGGAGAAAATGATGGACTAACTGTCGGGTTTTTCGTGGCTTGCCGTTAGTTAGTCTATTACCTACTGTTTTTGTCCATTGCAACCTTCCACCAATAGATTCCCTCCATATCCCTTTTTTCATCTTTATCTACAGCTTTGTCTATCAATTTCAATAATCGGCCCGCTGTGCCAAGGCTTGCAGGCTCCTCGATTTCGCAACCAATTTGTGATGCTCCGTGTCTATCGCTATGTCTATAGCTTTGTCCATCGATTCCATTAATCAGCCCGCCGGGCATCATTTTCGCATTTTATGTGCCAAAATCTGCATTCAAATTATTTTGCGCCGGCACCAGAGCGTGTGAACCTGACGCGTTGCGAAGGAGAGGCGGGCGCGCGCCAATGAAGCGTCGCGGCGCCTGGTGGCAGCGGCGTCGCGACGCGGCGTGGCGGGCGCAGATGCTTGAACTGCCGAACTGGGTCAATGTTGGTCATTGTTGAAATTCACTGTCTCGCGGTCACCGCGCTCTAGCCGCCCCGCCGCCGCTGCCGTCTTAAAGAACAACACCTTATGAACCTTTCGACGTTGCCAAATTTCCTTCGGCAAAATACGAATTTCCCGGTATTCTTGTAAATATTTTCTGTCCAATTTCTCACATAATTTTGTTCGTTATTTAATCTGGAGTTTCTGAAATTTTCATATAAAGTTCTTCATTTTTTCCCTCTCAGATACATCTTTTATTGAGGGAAATTTGACAACATTCAAATGTTCTTACGCCGTTTTTCTTTTGCCACTCTGATGAGGAGTCGCGTCGTCATCGGTGCAAATCTGACACCCGAAATACCCTGGCTCCACGCCTGTAATTAATGTTAGACGCCGATTGCTAAATTCCCCAAATCAGAAACGTACCTCACTCCATGGGTTTCACTGGAACCGCAGAGCTTGGGCATGGAAAGGTCAGCCTAGGGTTTGGATCATTCCGAAAATAAAAGTCTGCCTTACAACTTTTGGGGCCTCCCATAAATGGACGTCATCATAAAATGCGAGACCACCTGAGTCAGGAGTTTTGAAAATTACTATTTTGCAATAGTTTAGAAGTGGTGACATATGCTCAATGGGGACACATACAAAATCCAGAAGGGGAACAATGTTCCCTAGTTTTTTCCTGAGGAAATGTGACAAGGAATCTCCGACGGTACAATTCAAAGCGCGTTTTTTCTATTTTGTTTAAAAAAGAATAAGAGGGAAAGTGATCGTGAGTTAACTTTTGCGGCTAAATTTTGGAATTGATTCCATATTTTTCGTCATTGAGCACTCGCAAAAATCTAATTTTTTTGGATACCCGATGACGTGAGTGGGAGCAAAATGTTTAACTTACAGTAACCCTGCCTATATCTTCTCTATGAATCATTTTTAATTTTCGTTTTCGAACTCATATCGTCAAAGGTAATGAATAGTTGTGCTCTTCGTCAGTCATTCTGACTGAATGAAGTGAAAAAATTTTCACAGGAGGAAAAAGTGAATTTTCAGATTCCAACTAAGTGTGATCCTGCGGTGATGCCGTTCAGGAATAACGTACATGGGCGGTACCAGCATAATCAATCTTCAAAAAAAGATAGCGTTTAGCTTAATGAAATGGATATTCGAAACCGATTTTTTCGAAACCTTGACACTAGGTAAAATATGACAAAAAATATAAAACGCAATTTTACAGTAATATAAAAAAATGTTTTTCTATCTGCGAAGCGTTTCGGCTCTCCAGTCATCATATGTCGCGTCCCAGACGATGGCTGGATAGCCGAAATACGTCAGAGGTGGGAAAACAAAAATAATTTGTGCAGTGAGTAATAGTGTTCTAGATTTTTTTATCCCATGTGAAATTGACTCGGAACGGAAAAAATAGATGTGAGTGATCATTCGTCCATAGCCCCATGGGGTTTATAGTAAAAAACTAACTTCAAATCAAATTTTTGCACACTAAATGGAATTAATAAAATCAAAAGAACTATCTACAATATGCATTAAGGTCTGCAAATATGTATTTTTATGGGTCTTAAAGCCCAGGATACAATGAGGATATTTCTTTTGCTTTTAATACGTCCAAATATCCTTTGCTATTTTGGCCAGCGAAAATATACTACACAATGTTTTTGAAAATCAGGATTAATTCTTATCTACTAGGAATGCACGCAACGGACGCAAGAAAGCGTCCAGTATGCGTATATTTGTTTGAATAGCCTTCATTACCATATAGTGGCACGGAAATCACGATAGTCACATTGACAAAGTCTAAAATCCACTCCTTCCTTCGCGATTTGCGTGGTTTGGAACAGACTTTTTCAAATTTCCCGCTTCAGGTGGCAGTTTTCATGTCAACGGAAACGACCTGACTGCAACTTTAGGTGGTCTCTGTGGTTGCGGGTAAATGCCGGTAGTTGCCGGTTTGGTTGTTGTTGTTGTTGTTTTTCATCTGCCTAAAGTTGTTAGATTGTATCTCATCGATCTGCAGGATGCCGGCCAGGTTGGCCTAGCGGTCAGCACGTTTGACTCTAGACCAATAGACCCCAGTGGGGCGATTATTGAAATGTCATCGAATCTATGTCGCCGCTTACGACAAGACATAGCCCTATCTTAACCGTGCAATATATCGCAATTCGATGTCTTATCGGGCTGGTTTAAATTTCAATAATCGGCCCGCAGGTCCGAATCCCGGTGGTGGCGACAAATTTTCACGGAATTGACAAGAGGATCTACAGGAACAGATTCTACTCGGCCTTAATCCCTGAAAATTTGAAAGCCACAAACCACAAGAATTTAACCACCACAAAATTAGAGTCCCTTTATACTGAGAGTTAAGACAACACCCCCTCATGGAGTCCACGGCGAGTCAGAAACGGGAATAAAGATTATACAAATTGAAAGTTGTTTGTAATCTTTGATCGGCCCATTCTCACTCCGTTCCTTCTCTCATTCCGTTTGTTTCTTGCCGAACCCGTAATTCCCCGATCCATCCCAGATTATAATCTTTGCAATTGGTGCAATTGTAATCTTTATTCCCGTTTGTGACACTGTGGCAGCACTGTGGAGGCCTAAAATACGGGAACCAATCAGAGATGGATTCACATCGTCTTAACTCTTAGTATAAAGGGACTCCACACAGAATCGGAGGATGAAAATGATTGTGCAAAAGGTGCGAAAAGGAGGAGTACGAAATCGGCGATGGAGGAATCCAAGTAAGGAAACGAAACGGTGACGTAAGGACGGCATGAGGTAGCTGGTGATTCTGTCAAATCTCGGCCAAGTCGGTGGAATATTCCACGGCTGACATCTATAGGTCAGGCAGATGGACCCGGACCGCGACCTCAGGGTCGGGAACTGGCTATGAAGTATGAGGATGGGACACGATGTTTGCATATGTTTTCGTGACAAGTATGAATGATCGCCCCTGCCATCTTTCGTAAGAGGAATCCGGGCGCTGTGAAGCACCTTACGGCAGGTGAAATCCGGCCTACGGATTTCAAAACGCAAGCGCAAGCAGAGCAAACGGGGAAAATTAAATGGAGATGTTGCATGTGTGAGGAATTACAATTTGACCATTGATTCTTAAGTAAAAGTTTGCGAGAAACACGATGGTACCGCTGGTTTTCTCTGAATTCAACTCCCAAGCTCAAAAGAAGCTCTCAAGTTGAGGCCAAAATGGAGGGGATATTCCACCCTACCCTGAGAGCCCACCTCTACATCAAGACAAACTCTCCATGTAAAAATAGGGAGCAAATACATTGACAGGGCTGCCGCTTTATTTGGGGACTCCAAAACTGAAAACACGGCAACCCTGCTAATGTATTTGCTCCCAATCTTTGCATGGAGAGTTTGTCTTGATGTAAATGTGGACTCTCAGGGTAGGGTGGGATATCCCCTCCATTTTGGCCTCAACTTGAGAGCTTTTTTTGAGCTTGGGAGTTGATTTCAGAGAAAACCAGTGACACCATCGTGTTTTTCGCGAACTTTTACAAAAGAAGCAACAGTCAAATCGCAAATTCCTCACACATGCTACATCTCCATTGCTGATTTAACAATCTTATAGTTAAAAGATGAAAGAGTGTGCGTCAGATCATGGGAGGCGAAAATGACATCATATTCAACGTCATGACCAGACAGCTTGTCTGGTATGGTCATGTCAATAGAATGACGGCCGAAAGGCTGCCAAAGAAATTGCTTGATTTGGTTCCTCCTGGGAAGAAGGGGACGCTCAGTGAAAGGGTGGCGACAGGGGGTTTTGGAAGAAATGAGAGTTTTCCAACTCCCCGAAGAGCTTTTGGAGGATAGGGGACTTGGGCGGCTAGGTCGGTAGGTGTCGCAGAGCGCCAGAGAGCGCTATAAAAGCGGCTTTACACATACATGGTTTAAAAAAAAGTGTCCCACTTGTTTCAATGTAGATTTTATACTAATGAAATCCTGATTTAACCACCCCCGTGGTATTTAGCTTGTCACTACTACAAAATGTACATTAGAAATATGTAGGACTTATTTTTAGCCATTTAATTCTGAAATTAGCGATCCATTTTTTTCCGTGCACGTTTTTCATTTTTAATCTTGTTTTTTTCACAATGAATTAAATAGTCTGAAATTAAATCGGCTTCTTGTTTTTTGCTGGCAAAGTGGTCTAAATTTGGTTTTCAAGGAGCCGCCTTAAATAAGCGTAAAGTCTCCAATTACGTAAATAAATAAGGGGAGGGTGGGGTCCTCAGAGCACTCGCATTAGGTTATAAAAGAGCTTTTATAAATACCGGTGATCTGTCACACTCACAAAAAAAGCATTGTGCCCGGATTCTGTCGGCAAAAGCGGATATCCTTTCATATGTTAAAGATAAATCACGACCGCGCTCAAGTCTATGCTAGGGCTGTAAAGAAGTGATAAAAATCGCGCACTCACTTGCGCTAAATTTAATGCAAGTGAGTACGCGATTTGTATCACTTTTCCACAAAAATTGTCTTGTGACCGTCCCCTACAAAAGTTTCTGTCCTAGGGCTTCTGAATGATTGGTTGATAGACAAATTTCAGCTCATTGGCGGATGTTAAATTCCAATGTAAAAATGCGGACAAAATTTAGCCCTTGCACAAAGTCTATCAGGAGTACGCCATGTTTAAACGGCGATGAAGGATAAATTGACTTCAATTAACTGGGGGAAATAACTCCAAAATGGAGCGTATACACGCAAGAATTTGCGATTTTAGAACTTTCTCTGGTGTAAAATTTTGCGACACACCATCGTATTTTTCGCGAAATTTTTCAATAAAAAAAGTTCATAGATCGCAAATCCCTGCGAGGCATGCAAGAGCTTTATCACCCGGAGAAGTCCGAAATTGTCTGTGTGTAAAGTGATGAGTCAAAATCTTATAGTGCACGAAACGCTCATATCTTCTACCGTGCTAAGGAAGAACACCGTATGAACATTCGATAGTTGTCAAATTTCCTTCGATAAAATATTTACTTTTGAGGAAAGTTATGAATATTTTTCCTCGAAATTTTCAGAGCTTTTTGGTGGAATAGCGAACAAAATTATCTGAAAAATTGGAAGAAAAACATTCATAATTTTACCAGGAAATTCGTGTTTTATCAAAGGAAATTTGACAACGCCTGAAGGTTCTTACGGCGTCCTTCCTTAGCACGGCAGTATTGCTTAAAGTATACTCTTTTTTCAAATGAAATGGCTGATCAACGAGGAATCCAAACGGAAACGAAGAAGTTTGGTGTCTTGATAGTTCCGTCTGCAAACGGCGCGATTCTCGAATTTTGCAACATGTATGATGTTTGACGAGGAATCCGAGAGTGACATTGAACCGAAAAGGAGACTCGCTCTTTCGGCTTTCACTGCAGCGAGTGGATGGTCTTCAACATTGAATCGGTGAATTATTAGCCCGGAGCATCGCTGGATTATGGGTCAAGTTTTTTCGCAAGTTTTTAGAGTGAGGGGAAAAAATCGCGATGGATTGCGAATAAATCAAGGTATGCTCTTGGTGCGAACAATCAACGCATTTAAAAAAGGTACAAGAGCTGCTGAACTCTTGTAGAGCTTATGTTTTTCTTCAATTAAGCCGTTCTTTTAGACGAAATTAACTCAGTCTAACTATTGTCAAATGTCTTCCCAATTTTTATTTTTTGAAGAGAACCCTGAGCAACATTCTCAAATTTTGTGAGAAATGCTGTAGAGGCCAATGCGATGAATTTGCCGAACTTGAGTCTCTATGGCGAGATTATAGCTCTAATGCAGAGTCTTAATGTCATGGCTACGCTCGTGCATGATCACAAATTTGGGTCAGATACCAATTCACAGAATTTTTCAAAGCAGTATTTCGCATGATTCTCTTGATGAAAGGAAATTAATAAAACAGGAAAGGGCATTAAGACAATAAGACATTAAAACATTACAAATGTATTGGAGGCCTTTTTAAGGCCAACTTAAAATCACGCGGAAAATGACACAAGAGTGAACTACTCTTGAATGAGTGTTGCTCATTGACAAAATTGGCCAAAATAATTATTTTTTAATTATTTTACTTTTATGGGTTTGAGGCGCTGCGTGCTTTTGCACCTTAATGTGGACTCCGAACGGTGAAATATTTAGCATGGAGTGAAACTGAGCTAAAACTAATGCTTTGAAAACATGAGACATTTAGCAAAATCCAGGTGGGGCCGAAAAAGTTACTCAACGTCACTATTCCATTCTGGTCGACGAAAAATGATGAAGCGCCTTCAATTCTTATGTATGCAACGCGGACAGCGATGGAGCACCAATAGTTGCATCAAGGCGTTTCATCATGAATAGACCACTAGACGAGGCACGAATTTCAGCATTCTGATACAATGTTCTTAACCAAAATTTCACGTAAAACACGATGCGCACAACGAAAATTACCGAAATCAACTCCTTACGAAGATATTTAATGATTCTTGATGCGTGAATTCAAACCACCCGCTCATGAAAACTCATTGCTCTACGTGACTCACATAGCCCACTAAACGTTATCATGACAGTCTCCGCGTTTTAAGAATCTGGCAACCTCAATCTTGACGCTTTGCCTCAGCTATAGCAAGTTGCTTATAGTTTGAACAACACATGGTGGGAAATGAACATAGCTCGATTGAGAAGCTTGCTGAAACCGTTGTAGTGCACAATTTGACTCACGTAGAGCTTTGAGTTTTTTGTGAGCGGGCAGTTCAAATTCCTCGTAACCAATGTGAAATGAAAACGTTAATATCTTCGTTAGAAATTTATTTCAGTAATTTTCGTTGCGCAAATCGTGTTCTAAGTGATATTCTGGTTAAGAATCATGTATCAGAATGCTTAAATTCGTACCTTATCTAGTGGTCCATTCTCTCTGCTGTTGATCACAACACCGGCCGAAGACGTATTTTTTTCTTATTTTTTAGTACAGTAACCCTTAATTATTATATGCCAGGGTTTTAATATTTTTTTGACCGTTCAAATACAAAGTCCCATCGATCTCTCAATTTATAGCGTTGAGATTACATTGTATTTTATTAAAATATGTATTTTTATCATCTTATATATAATGGAAATGAACGTTGTTGAGTCCTGTAAGAGTCCTGAAACCCTTCAAAATGGGTAGCATTTTTCAACGAAAAAGTTGCCATTTAACGAATTAAGTATACGGTATTATTCAATTTTTATCGCAATAAACTTTTATCTTAGAGCCTATCTTAAGTTATTGTGATTTTTGCACCGTTACCGTCACAGAAAATCGATGTTGATAAGATGGATGTGTTAAAGGGATTTGATCGCATAGCTAGCAACATATTGCAAGTTTTAAATCCGACAATATTTCCGTCCATGCATTATCGTCAAATCGCAACAATCTTTGGATCGCACAACATCTTATGATCTTATCGCTAAACCGCCTTTCCAATATCAGTACCAATTCATGACAATATTCTGCCGTGCTAAGGAAGAACGCCGTATGAACATTCGAGAGTTGCCAAATTGCCTCGGATAAAACAAATCTTTAAAGAAAATTATGCGTATTTTTCTGAAAATTTTCAGACATTTCAGATTACATTGCGAATAACATTGTCTGAGAAAATTGAAAAATAATATTAACAATTTTCTTAGTAAATTAAGTTTTTATTGAAGGAGATATGGCAGCGTCTGATGGCTCATACGGCGTTCTTCCTTAGCATGGCAGTATAATCTATTAAAAAAGAGGAAAAACGAAATTCATCCAACCAGACCTAAAATTTTAGAGGAACTTTTGTAGTGCACTTTTTTGATGAGGAAATAATCATCAGAATTTATTGATTTATAAAACCCGCTATTGATTGCTCGTTATAACGGAAGGTAATTACCCGCACTCAGGTGGCATTTCGCGGCCAATGAGTTGCTTATCAGGATATAATGAGTCGCTTATTAACCATTCGCTTGGCTCTGCGTAATTAATATCAGTCTCCACTATAAGAAGGAAAGTGAAGTTATGGAGATGTTGCAGGGTTTGATAATCGGGTGAGGACACCATCTTTTTCTTTCTCGAAAATTTTAAGAGGACGATGAGTATAATCACACGGATTTGAAGAGGAAACAAGAAAATACATATTTAACTCTGAATTCAACGAAAAACAGAACTGCATTCAGATAAAGCGCGTACTTACACGAAGGGTTTATGTAATTAGTATCTATTTTTTACTTACGCACGTACGGAGATGCATTATGCATGGTTTTTACACAAATTACCAGGAGAAAATATAGCTGAGCCACGGAATTGTTAAAATTAAATTTATTACGTAAACATTTCAGAGTATTAACTCCACCTTCAGCGTATCAAAAAATGACAAACCATAAACTACAATAATAATATAGAAACATATCAGTGCATGATTGACTAGCAAGAGAGAGAGAAAGAATGTAAAAATAATTGATAAAAATGGAAAAACAAAAGTAAACAAATCGATCACAAATAGACGAGATTGAAGGCTAAATTTGAAGGCATAATTCCTGCAACTTTTGAAAAAATCGAGATAGATACTTGAAATTTTGTGAATTCTTCAATGTTAGAAACTGCTTTTGGGACCCTTCAAAATTTCATGGGATCTCCCCGGAAATAGGTAAAAACCTTGAGGTTTATAGTAGCGGAGCAGGACTTCTGGGTCACCCTGTATGTACGCATAGTCTTAGATTCGATTTTGTTCTAAAGCTCATAAAATTAAAAACAACCTTAGATGACGTCGGACGAAAATCATAACGAGGAATTAAAGAAATCGGGGGAGCGCAATTATGCCGTCACTAATGTACTGTGCCAAGTAAAAACGCCTTAAAAGCGTTCAAATGTTGTCAAATTTATTCTCTAAAAATATTCATTCTTAAGGAAAGTTATGAATATTTTTATTTCAAATTTTCAGAATTTCTATATCAAATTGAGAACGAAATCCAATGAAAAATCGGAGATGAAATATTCACAAATTTTCCTGAAAATTCATGATTTGTCGAGGGAAATTTGACAACGTCTGATGAGTCATACGGCGTTCTCGCGTGCACGGTTGTGTGGTACATACAGCTTGATTTCATAATCCAGTCGTCGAATTTTTGTGCCCTGACGCACAAAGGATCCAGTCAATGAGAGAAGTCGGACATGAAATTTTTTACCAAAACTGCAAATTTTGATGTTTAATTTGTCATATTTTAAAGTTTTATGGGTGCTTCATACGGGAAATTTCACGAGAAAACCAATGGAACCACTTTTAAAACCTCAAAGTTTTGTATGAATGGAGTTATAAGCTTTTAAAGTTTCCCTTAAAAATATTCCAAATATTAATGTCCGACCTCTCCCATTGGCTTGATCCACTGTGCGACGCAGCGAGTGTATCTCACGAAATGTGAGTCTATGGCCAAAATACGTGACGGAGAACGCTCGGCTTTTAAAGTAAGAGCTCTCCGATGAACGGATATCGATCCGAGGGCCTTTGGAAGACGGCAGCACGTGATGCAAGTAACCGTTGCCATCGGGCGCAGCGTCCAATTATCCTCACTTTGTAGCTGAAATAATGTTCTCCGAGGGGCTTCCAATCGCTGCTATTCATCGGCAGCTCGCGCACCAAGCTCCCGACGTTGCCGCGTTATCCATAGATTCCTTGTAGTGAGAGTTAAGACGTGTGGGATACATTTCTGATTGGTTCTCATGGAGTCACAGACTGTCGTTCGGATTTCGCTTTCAACGACGCCAAAAAAGCATTATAGATAAACGAAAAAAAAAAACACTAAGAAGTGGCCCGAATACTGTATGTAACAAGGTGGAGAAATGGTGCTAGGTCCACACCATTTCGCGGGGAAAACCAATCCGAGAAATTCCGAAAATTATAATTAGAGTCAAAAATAGATTTTCTTAACTCTAATTCTTCTAATTCTCGGTCTTCTTGCTGTATAGATAATAAGATTAGTCTTTTTAACCTGAATTGTTTTATATGACTTTAACTTCCTTAAATCGAGTGATTTCAAGACTATTTGAAATTTATGATCCACATGGTTTTTTTTATAATTTTAGGCTCGTTTCAAAGTTACGAGTACCCTTTTTAAAAATCCTATTCCATAGGCTTAAGTGGCAGATCAATCAATACATCGCAAAGCACGCAACGCCACTGAAATAATGTACCTGAAATCTGACCACCGTGCGTTCATAATCAGCTTTTATAAGAGATCGGTCCTAGTGTAATCCGATAGCGCAATTCAATTTACAGCCTCATTCATGGAGTCAGCTGTGAGCACACTTGATACATCACCGATAAAAATTTCCAATACAATGACCGAATGTATTCTTAGGAGATAAAAGCTGAGGACTATGAATGCGTAAGACCCTGCATTCAAATACTTTGAGGCTTTACTTTGTTGAACCTTAGATGTGAGTGCACAATTTATTCGCGGACTTTTACTCCTCGGTTAGGAACAATAATGACCGAAAAATGCATCACGGCATTTACAGATGCCCTTTGAAAATTAGCAAAGACATCTTATTTGCAAAATAAAAATGTGCGAAAAAGTTTAAGAACATTCTCAAGATATGCTCACCAATGGATGTAAGTCAGCCTGACTATAATCTAAAGGATTTACTATGATGCACTCACTTCAAGAATTACTTTGCTAAAGTCAAAAGAACAGTCTAAACTAATTCATAGGGGAGGCCAATAGTAGGTGAGAGTAACACAGCATATCAGGAAGGCGATTGAAACTCAATTAATAGGCGAATAGCCAAGAGACTTAAACGCAAGGATAGAAAAGTGAGATAAATGTCAACCACAGGGTGACAACTGGATTAGAGATTTGGAAAACTTACGCCTATAGGACCAATCTCAGTAAAATTATCCGAAGCCATCGCAGATTTTTCGATAACATGGGCTCATCATTCCAACCGCTCAACCCTCCCCCAGAGAGGGCGGAACTCATTCGTCTTAAACCTTGAATAATATTACCGCAGAATTCACAATTTTCAAAAATTTTTGGGCTCTCCTTTTTAACGCAAAATCAATTCTTGGGTGATTTGTTTCGAGGAGCTCAGTAACTTTCAAAAGGATGATTAAACGCAGACACAACTTGTCTCCTACCTCAACTAAATTTGGACGTATGCTTCCACTTCGATGGCCCGTTCGGGGAAAGTAGCGGTGGTCGCTAATTGAATTCTCGATCTTTACCGACACACTCGCATGCACGCGGACGAGTTTGTATCGCAAGTTGTCACAACCTAGATTTAATGTTTTGACTGGAGAGTCGCTTTAAATATAGCTTTCTTATCATTTGTCCACTATTATGCTCACACGTGTATCACCAGACCTTTATCTATACGCAAACATTGCTCAAACTTGCATTAAAAAATTGTCGACACTCACTAAGCAATAAGTAGGGAGCTGTGTTCTATTCCCATCTGTCGATTTCGTCATCTCCCTTTTTTTGTATCGATGAAAGCATTATTCGTAACAAAATTTACAAGGCTTGATGGAGTCCAATATACTCATTTCAGCTTAAATAAGAGTGTTTTGCTTACTTTCGCTAATCGATTGTACGATACTTTGAAAATGCAATTAAAGATTCTTCTCTGAATATTAGACTGTTTTTAGGTTTTTTCAATTAGTTTTCAGTCGTTAAATGCAGCATTCACATCAAAATTTTGTAAACCTACTTTTTTGTTTCAAAAAACATAAATTATTCACAATTATACCATTTAGATTTCAATAAGAACATAACTAAGGGTAAAATGTAAGAATGAATCAGTTAGGTATTTGACATAAGAATACTTTCAAAACATTAAAACGTTTTATTTTTAAAAATATGTTAAACTTCCAAAATTTGATCGGCATTTGTCAGAATTCCTGACCATGGACCTGCGACGAGAAGAAAATTTCGAGCTTATTTTCTTCATTAATTGTTGCACTGGAATAAAGTCACTTGGATCTAGAGTCCAGACTCTTGAAAACAATATCAAGAAATAACACTCTTGATTCAATCGGACTTTTGCTAAAATCAAAAGGCAATCCGCTCAAATTAAGAGGCTTGGTTCTTATTGATTTACGCGAAAATCGCGAATCAAGAGTATTTTTTCTTGTCAATGTCTTTAAGAGTCTGGACTCACTGGAAAAAAACACACTGTATATAGAGTCCAGACTCTTGAAAACATTGATAAGAAAAAGGACTCTTGATTCAATCAGATTTGAGCTTAAATCAACAGGAGATTCGCTCAAATTAAGAGGCTCGGTTCTTGATTTTAGCTTAAATCTAATTAAATCAAGGATATTTTTTTTTGTCAATGTTCTTAAGAGTCTGGACTCTAGATCCAATGTGTTTTTTTCCAGTGCTCTAGATCCAAGAGTTTTTTCCCCCAGTGTGATTTTGAAAGGTAAATAGTGGGATGAACTCACTTTGCTAGTCTGCTCACGTATCCTTGCGAAAAATCGAAGCTCGGAAAGGGAGCGGAATTTTAATCCATTGGAGCACTTGAAACAAGGCGTGTGCGGAAAACGCACTCGATCCCGAAAAACGCGAAAAATCGGACAGAGCGTGCGCGCGCGCGGAGGTTCGAGCGGACACTGCTTGCGAGCGGGACTGCGGCCGCGAGCGATTTCGGAGCTTGTGGATTCCGCGCTTCACCCTTCCTTTCGATCCTCGGTTCCTCCGTCTCGGCGCTTCGTCTACGTCTTCGTCTTCGGCAACTTTCTTTTTCTGTCGGCACAACCTGCGCAGAGTATACAACCTGCAACCTCCTTGTTTGCTCGCCGCCGAGCGCGGAGCGCTCCGCTCGGGATCCGCCGCGCCGCACAGTGGATCGAGTCAATAGAATCGCGGAGAAAAAACTTGTGTGGGACCCGAAGTTGAGGTCATATGAATCTCTGAAGTTTTTGGATCACGTATCCGAAAACTCGAGGTCCAACTGCCGAAGTTCGGATCAGACATCTGAAGTACTTCATATTTTATATTGTAAGGGGTGGTTTTCATAGAAAATATCACGAGGGAATCAAAGGAATCACTTTTAAAACCTCAATGTTTTGTATAAACGGAATTATAAGCGTTTAAAGTTTCCAAATTTTGTCCGACCTCTTCACCGAGGAAAAAACTTCATGCATAGGACCCGAAGTTGAGGTCATTTGAATCTCTGAAGTTTTTAGATCACGCATCCGAAAACTTGAGGTCCAACTGCCGAAGTTCGGGTCAGACTTCTGAAGTACTTCGGTATATACCTAAGGGTTCAGGTCACACACCTGAAGTACTCCGGTACGTACTGACAGCTTCAGATGTCTGACCCGAACTTCGGCAGTTGGACCTCAAGTTTTCGGATGCGTGATCTGAAAACTTCAGAGATCCATATGACCTCAACTTCGGGTCCCATGCACGAAGTTTTTTTCTCCGTGAAGAGGTCGAACAAAATTTGGAAACTTTATACGCTTATAACTCCGTTTATGCAAAACATTGAGGTTTTAAAAGTGATTCCATTGGTTTCCGCGTGAAATTTAATATGAAAACCACCCCTTACACTATAAAATATGACGATTTAAACATCAAAATGTGCAGTTTTAATTAAAAATGTCATGTCCGACCTCTCTTACTGACTCGCTCCACTGTGTGCCGCGCGCGCGAGCTCACCTGCACCTCTCAACCGCCCAACGCGTCGAGATGACCACTCTGCTGTGCTACGGAAAAACGCCGTATGAACATTCAGGCGTTGCCGAATTTCTTTTCACAGAACGTGAATTTTCTGGTAAACTTATGAATATTTTCCTCCCAATTTTTTTGACGATTTTGTTCGCAATTCAACCTAAAGATTCTGAAAATTTCAAGGAAAAATATTCATAACTTTCCTCATATATAAAAACATTTTATCGAAGTAAATTTGGCAACTCGCGAATGTTCATACGGCGTTTTTCCTTAGCACGGCAGCACTGCACTCTTGAAAATGGCTTCACTACCCTGTCGGGATAGCGAAGAGAGCAGTGAGTGTTGAATTTTTGAAATCGGGTTTCCTTCAAAATTCGTCTAATCTCTTTCAGATGAAATCACTGATCTAGCTAAAACAGCAAAACTGGACCATACCTTACCATACAGAACTATGTGCGGGTGGGAAATATGGGGTGTGCCCGTTCTCGAGCGGTAAGGATGCATGGTAATTATAAAGCGCCAGTGACGTCAGCGGCAACGAAGTCGTCTCCTTTGTCACCCTCCCTCTGCTTTAACTCATGAGCCCTGTCCATAACGCTCGTTTGCCATGTCCACGGCTCATCAGTCCCGCATTCAGTTGGCACATAGTTCTGTTTGCTGAATTCAAAATACCACTTTTCCACTTCACCGAAAGGAATCACGCCCACTGATTACATTGTTTCTTATCCACCTTGTCACGAGCACACCTGATCTTTCCCACCCGCACATAGTTCTGTTTGGTAGAAATACGCCCAATTCTTCTTAATTGTATGAAAAGGAGACACGTGGGAATAACGCCGTAAGTGTGCAAAAAATGACTCAGTTTCAGGTAAGACAGAAGTAAGTTACATTATTCCTCAAGAGAGCCAATGAAATCAGTGCTTTAAAGTAAAGTGCCGCACTTTTCTGCCGATTTCTAACTTGAAAATGTGATTGTTGTGTGTTCAAAACGCAACCCTAAAAGCATGGAGGAGATAGCACTTACAGCCATTAGGCTGTCTTGCCTATTACTATAGCCTAGCATGAAAATTAATGATACCCATTTTATGGAACTGAAATAAAATCGGTCGATTTTTAATCCTTCAAACGCTATCGATAGGAGTCTTTCATCAGGAATCATCTGTTGCAATCCTGACTTATCATCTTTAGTCTCGGAGCCCAAACTATGCACTAAGAATCAGACAATTTTTCGACCACTACTTAATGAGCTCAGCCCTTTACTCGTCGGAATTTGTTTATCATCATTAGTTTGGATGCTGAGAATTTTCGGCTCAAAAAATAACACCAGAGTATTTATTTGTTAAAATACCACCGAATTTTCTCATGGCGCTTGATGCGGGTTCCAGATGCACGATGCACGAGGCCATAAACTGCATTTAGTCCTTGGCCAGGCAGGGGCCGCCTGAAATATTCATCGAAAATCCCAGGCGAGTTCACGGTGGCGTTCCACGACTTGCACGGGTGGCATCGTCCAGTTCAAGGCTGTCTTGGTCTTTTTGTCCTCTTCCGTCCGTTTCCTCCGATCGCTCATGTTTGCTCTGGAAATTTTCAGCCTTGAACTCTAGTTTCTGTCCCATCATTATTGATAGCTCATTTATTCTCGGCAACCTGAATAGAACCCATCTATACTGCCTTGCTTAGGAAGAACGTCGTGTGAACCTTCAGGCGTTGCCAAATTTCCTTGGATTTAACACGACTTTCCTGGAAAACATATGAATATTTTCCTTCCAATTTTTAAGATAATTTTGTCCGCAATGTGACTTGAAGTTCCTGAAAATGTCAAGGAAACATAGTCATAACTTGCCTCAGACATAAACGTTTTATCAAAGAAAATTTGGCAACTCTCGAATGTTAATATGGCGTTTTTCCTTAGCATGGCAGTATATAGTGAACCGTCTTCTTTTTTTCTGCTGATTCTCAACTGGACCGAGTTCAATGGAAAGGAACCAATCCACATTAAGTTGAAATTGAGAAAAAAAGCTTTGAAGTTTTATTCCTGCGTAAAGCTCAACGCAGGAAATGAACTTTAACCTCTCTTTTCCCAAACTAATTTCTTTTTTTCGACTTTTAGATTTTGGCAGCAGAAAATAAACGACTATAGTAGAACTCAAAAGATTTCTTAACTCAATGTTTTCGAAAATGTGGGTTGGTTCCTCTCTGATAAACACGGTCCAACTCTTCTCTTCCAAATGCCGCCAAGCATCAGGGAAAGAACCTTTGCTTACCGAAGCAATTTTCGGAGGAATGGTATCAGTTGCTATGATAAATTTTTTAAAGATAATATAATCACTCACGTGCGTAAAAAAGTTTCTTTTCCGAGATTGAGAGACTTTGTACTCTCTTTGCAGTTCGAAAATGTTTGAAACTTGTGGGTAATTAAATCTTTTTAAAAAAAGTATCAGCTTGACAAATCTGAGAGTTTCCTCCCCGCGTATAATTAAGATCTTAGTCAAGTCGAGTCAAAAATTGAATCTGGAGGTTCAACGTAAAATTCTATCTAATATTCTAAAAAAGCGTATCTCAATTTCGAAATGAGCCCCCAGAAAGCATGGAGTTATATGAGCCACAGGGCTCACGCGGAAATGGACTTACACTTACACCCTTACAACGGATGGAACGCCGATTTTTGTGCCCATGATCTATGTACTGATGTCAGTAACTTAGTTTCGAATTTTTATGGACTTACGTCCCTTTCCTCAGGACCAGCCATAAACTAATGAGAAGACCCCAAAAGTTGTGTGTCCTCTTCTATCTCCTACTCACGACGAAGCCATTCCTGTTCTGTCTTTCTCTCCCTCTCTTTCATCACATACTGGCTCTCTCCTCACTTTTATTTTGACCATAAACCCTCAGCTCAACCTGACAAGTTTACCCAACTCTCGTTTTCGCTTGCCCAATAATGGCACATGATAGCATCAGTCTCAGAACCTGCGACCTCACTGACGCAATGAGTCTCTGCCTTAGTTAGGTATACTCGTGCCTTATTGCCGAGTTGTAAAGCACGCACAAACCGCAATACATCATTTGGATCGCATTTAGCAAAAAGGAACCAGCGCGAGTACAGTGTTGTGTAAATATTGCTTCTTCATAATTATCTAAAAAATCTCCCAAAATAGCAAATAGCTTTTGCACCCCACCAAAAAAATGATGATTTTAAAGGGTAATGATTGTGTAAGTTTAAATGGTGTATATATATATTTAATATTTTCAAAAGGAAAAAAAGAATTTGCGCGATTTTGAAAACACTGGAATCACGCTGGTTCCTTCTTGCTAAATACGATCCATTTATTGTTATACGTTAACAATTCACTCATTCTGAGCCATCAAATATTATGAGCATATTTAATCAACTCGGCAACTCTATCCGTCTCTCAAACATAATGCTTGGTAAGGGTAGTGATTTATTAACATGTCATGATTTTTTTTTTGGGGGGGGGGAGAGGGAGGTTGGTGTGTCATCTTGCAGTAAACACGATCAGATGCATTCCGACAATTCGGCATTTTGTTTTGAATTTAATAATTAGAAGACCTGGTCCTGGATAAACACACATAAATCTTCCTTTTTTCATCCATAACAATGGGCCTGTTGCACCGATTTTTTTTATTGCTTAAATCGAAAGAGCTAAGGCTCCTGATGTCACAGGAATTTTCCTGGAGTTTTTTGATCACCGGAAACCCCCAAAAAATCAACTTAAAAACGCCTCAGAATTAGGATTTTCAAAACGGTCGTTTCGGGTCCGCCATACTTGTGACGTGAAATGATATGACAGACCTGGTTTCTTCATCACTTACAATGTATTTTCCCGTAAGGAAATGGCAGCCGCTTTTCAAATGCAAATATCGAGTCAATCGATAATTTTTTGATCAAAATGGAAAGCAGGAATGGATTCCTCGTACGTTTAAATAGTTAAAACCTTCATTAGGTAAAGAACCGACGGGATAAACCCTATTTTGAAGGAAGACTGTAGTCAATGGGCGATTGTTTACATCTGCTTAGTGATAACAGACATGGACAATAGCTCAATATTTGGCCATTTTCATGAGTTTTTACTTTTTCGTCACTATTTGAAGGTAAGTTTATTTTGTAAATCAATTGTTTAGTGCCTTAGGATCATGTTAAAAGCTGTAAAGGTATATACTTTGTTACTTATTAATTCAGATCACACTCCGGCAGTCCAGCGCTCAAACCATGGATGTTCTCTTAATGCGTATAAATCATTCTTAACTCTTCAACAAACATCTCAATATCATTCAGAACGTTCCCGCGTTTTATTAACTTATATGTTATTTTAAAATCCTGTGTGTTTTAAATGTAACACTATACAGAAAAATTTATCGATAAAGTCTGGTAACCGAAGGAGGATCCTACGTCTACTTTCCTTGCCTCCAGCTTAAACATACCGGTCTCCTCATCTCATCAGTATTGTCAAAAGTAAGTTTTTTTAATCATCAATGATTAATACTATCATTTTGGTGTCTTCAGTGAAGCATTAAAGGGTGAAATAGTAAGCAGTAACAACTGACTCGCTACATCCAGGTTTGAGCGTTGGACTGCCGGAGTGTGATTTGAATTAATAAGTAACAAAGTATACCTTTACAGCTTTTAACATGATCCTAAGGCACTAAACAATTGATTTAGGTACAAAATAAACTTACCTTCAAATAGTGACGAAAAAGTAAAAACTCATGAAAATGGCCAAATATTGAGCTAATGTCCATGTCTGTTATCACTAAGCAGCGATGTAAACAATCGCCCATTGACTACAGTCTTCCTTCAAAATAGGGTTTATCCCGTCGGTTCTTATTTATCTAATGAAGGTTTTAACCATTTAAACGTACGAGGAATCCATTCCTGCTTTCCATTTTGATCAAAAAATTATCGATTGACTCGATATTTGCATTTGAAAAGCGGCTGCCATTTCCTTACGGGAAAATACATTGTAAGTGATGAAGAAACCAGGTCTGTCATATCATTTCACGTCACAAGCACAGAATACATATGGCTCCACCAATCACAAGTATGGCGGTTGAAAAGCGACCGTTTTGAATGGGTCGGTTCCAAAAACAGCTTTTTTTGAGTTTGAGAGGTCATTTCAAGGTTTTTTAGTAGCGCCATCGTTCTTTTCGTAAAATTTGCCATAAGAATCAGCCATCAATTTGCAAATCCCCGCACCTTGCAACCGGCCCATTGAGGTGAAGCACATTCCTTCTCAAGTTTCATGATCACACAAGTTGCTTTTATTTCATTCTGATGTCCGTCATTTGGTGACGGGACTGCTAAACTTCAGGAAACCTGCAGAAATGGTTACAAGTCATCAGTATGATTGATTGTGTAATGCATATTTTTTAAGAAAAAATATCCCCTTTTTTATGTCGCTGTCACGTAAGTAGCATCGCTTGAAAAATGAGGTTGACACAAATGAGACACAAATGTACTTTTAAAAATCCAGATTAAGGAAGAAAAAACATTTAAGGATCATTTAAAAATATTTAAGAGCGTTGAAGAAAGCGACCGCAAAACAGGCTGAGAGAATCGAAGTAGGTGCACAGAGCCAATGGTTAATTAATTCGGACAATAAAATACACATGTATTTCCTATCAGACTTCTGAATGTGTCCCTGCATTACCAAAATTTTTCGAATTTGCGTTTGACTTTATTCTGGTAAAATACCATAAAAATATGAAGGAGTCATCCTTACCTCACGATACCTTATAAAAACCTTTATAACTTCATTTACTTCATCAGAAACACTATGTTAAATTTTTTCGTTGAAATTGATTCTTACTCTGTATGACGTGTAATCATGCTACATTGTTTAGATGCATCAAATGCTTGACTAAACACAATTACAGCCAGAGGAAGCGAAGAAACGATGTCTTTGTGGTTTTTTATCCTTGACTGTTGTCCCCATCAAAACGACGCATTGGTCTTCAGGTAGGTATGATTTGAAACATACAAGGATTAGTCCTCAAAATTGAGTGACCAGGAAAGTATGCAGTCATTTACTTCCGTTTTAAGGAATAACCCCGCACAAGAATTTAAATGTTGCCAAATTTCCTCTCAGAAAATACTAATATTTGAAGAAATTTGTAAGTATATTTCCTTAAAATTTTCGGATATTTGATGACAAATCTCGAACAAAATTTTCTGAAAAATCGGAGGAAAAATATCTTAAAATTCTCCCCAAAATTTGTGATTTTTCATTGAGAAATTGGCAACGGATGGAGGCTCATACTGCGTTCTTCCTTAGCAAGGCAGTTCAGCAAAAAGTAAAATGACAGTAAAACTAACCGCGGTAGCAAGCTAATATCGGAATAATAACCGTCAACACTGTAATCCACCTCCTACTTGCCTCAGTATACGAACTTGGAGGCTTTGTCGTCAATAAGTAATAATGAACAGTAATAAAAGAAAATTGTTGCATTTTGTCAGTGACTCGTACATATTTCCATTGGGTGAAGGTATACTTACCGGTGTTAGCCATTTGTACATCCGTAGATAAGAGTCAAAAGTATTGACCTATAATTTTAAAAAAACCGAGATTTACATGTTTGAAATTACAGGTTTTTAAGTTGCAAAATAAGCTTCGAGCAATGCGCATAGCTTTCACCTGATTTCTCAAAAGTTAGAAACAGCTCTGGGTTCTTTAGCTCTCAAACATAGAAATCTGCTTTGAAAAATGATACATTATACTCATTAAGACAAAAAATCAACTAGTTCGATAAACTGATCAATGCCAAATAAACAACCTTCTACAACACTGGCGTTTTATGGTAGCTTCTGATAATTTAAGATAACTATAACCTAGGTTACTTGGATCTTCGTTGCCGCATAAAGTGGGTTGAAGCCTCCCATTTTAGTACTGTACGTAGTTAGTTCTACCGCACAAAACTTGAAAGTTAATATTGAAAGTTCAGCTCCGTGGCCAAGACGGGTTATTTATTAATATTTTCTCACCGTAATCCATCCCACGGTCATCGGGGCAACAAACCTACCTGACAATCGAGTAGATGGCCCTCGGAAATCATTCACGACAAATTGAGACAAGTAAATATTTGGCTGATGAGACCTGTGACCTGTGATATCACCTGACAAACATGCCTGGTTTGTATAACGAGACAGCTTAACCCACGGCTCCTCGCGAATCGAATATAAAGCAGGTCGGTAGTTCCGGCACCATGAAACAGAGGACAAAATCTGCATCGAGCGGATTAATGACTGCGTCATTTATTGCATCTAATTTTTAAAAACACCAGTGTACCTACTCATTCAAATTTCTCAAAATTGTATTTAAATTGAATTGGCGTTTGTGAGAATACTGGAAAAAAAAAATCTTAAAATTGCCGCCAAGAAGTTTAAATTAAATCAGATGGAACCACAAAATACAAGAATTATACTCTCATGGATCCTTTTGATTAAGTTCATTCGCGCGAAGTTTCATTTAGCATAAATTTTTCTTAAATCAAGAATTTTGCTGCTTAATACAAACTACTTCTTTGCTTAACCCGAGCATTTTTTTCTTGAATCAATAAAAATTCAGCTTGGATCAAAGATAAAAAATTTCCTGGCGGCAAACTCAAGAATCATAATGCTTGAGCCAAGCACTTTTTTTCAGTGAAGATTGGTTTTTCTTTTTAATTTGAATTTTGATAGAGTTATGAAAAATGTCCTGATAAAGTGGAAATTTCAATCGACTCCATAATACTCCATAAAACCGATTTAGGGTCAAAAGTAGAGATTTTCAGTTTTCAATACTGGACTTTCCCTGACTATCGCATGCAGTTGACATTTCAAGTCATACTTTGTGATATATATTTGTGATAGTGATGATCGTTTTGAATAATCAAAATCATTTACATCGATTCATTTCTGAGGCTGGCAATAGCGCCAGCAAATTTTAACTGATATTAATCACAAACAGCTCCAAAGGGATAGATTTAAGGAATTTTTGCGGTAGACAATTTTATCAAATGAGGAAAAATCAAACGTATAATTACGGCAAGGGGAATCTTGGAGAAATGAATTAAATTAGATGGAACCACAAAATGCATGAATTCTACTCTCGTGGATCCTTTTGATTGAGTTCATTCGCGCGAAATTTCATTTAGCATAAAAACAGCTATAACTCCTATAAATTATACTGCAATAATCTCATTGTTGTTTCACCTACAGCCCAGTCTATCTACTTCGACAAAAAAAATTATCCTCCATTTTATCAAACTCTCTGTGAAGTCCAGACTTGTAAAGGAGGGTTCGTTCAAATTGTCTAGTTTTGTCAAATTTTGGGAGACAAAAGTAATTTTATCAAATGGACGTATTTCTACCAAACGGAACTATGTGCATCATGACGTGAGCCCTGTTATGCATATGTTCTTATGGGTCTCAGGGCTTATGTCTTAATGCACATAGTTCCGTTTGATAGAAATACGTCTAAATATCGATGGGCAAAGTGTGAAACCAAGTATCTCCTTTTGCGACGTTGCGGACTTCATGTCATACTTTATTTTTTCTTTGGAAAAGTATAATTGACGGAATTCATCGAGAAGTACCTTGATTTTTCATATCTGTTAGCAGAATATTCTGCATAACTTTCAAGCTATAATGGTGACTCGTTTCTCTTTGAAAATATGAAATCGAAGCAGAAATCTTGAAACACCGCTATAAGGATATACGGTTATGCACTTTTGCCACCAATATGACGAATATAAAACAATTTTTCTTCTCAATGCTTTCGATACGAACCAATATTTGTGCCTCTCAAAAAATATCGATGGTAAAATAGACGCTTTGCACAAGACTGCAATTCAATGTAGAACCATCCGTCATATATTCCAAGGATGCAAAATGCATTCTCCTGCAGAATTTGCGAACTGCATCAATCGAATTATGAACAGCAAGGACGCTCAAACTGACCACCGGACATCGGCTATTATCCATAATCAGACGACAATAACGTCACTCCTCTGGCGAAAGGGCGTATCTCAATTTCTATGTGAACCTGTTCTACACATAAATCCATACTTTTTGGGGCTCATACGGAAATCAAAATATGTCCTTACGGCGGACGGCAATAAGTCGGTTTCGGGTCGGTAACCCATTATCCCATGCACTACTCGTGACTGCAAGATTCGTCGATATTATCAGTCAGCGCCACACAGTGGACCGAGCGAATAGGAGAGGTCGGACAAAATTTGGAAACTTTAAACGCTTAAAACTCCGTTCATACAAAACTTCGAAGTCCCAAAATTAGCTTAATTGGTTTTCTCGTGAAATTTTCTGCCGGAAGCACCTCTTAAAGTTGAAATTACGACGAAATAAATATCAAAATTTGCTGTTTTAGTCAAGAATTTCATGTCCGACCTCTCTAATTGACTCGATACACTGTGCGCGGTTCCATTTTCCGTAAAGAAAAAAACAACGCGCCTCACAAATTCGGCAGCGTTAGGACCAAAATGTGTTTGTCGGAGGTCATCCCGATCCTAGATTTTGATTTTCTTGACGCGTTGCGCAGTACTTAGTTTTAACGCTAGCTGTTAACTCGCGTATCCACGAACTGTGAATAACCTTCAAAATAAGCCGGAGAGACTCTTACATTGACTCGTTGGAATGGTTTCTTGGAGACAATACATTGTTGGGATGTTGCAACAATCTAAGCAACACTGAAACAGAGTATTGCCGGAATCACACGCTGAATTTGGCAGCTGAATATGGAAGTCAACAGCCATCGCTCAACAGCTGAAATCTCGCAAATTTGAGTTATTTTCATCCAGATGTGTATCAAATCTATTCGAATAATAGAGAATTTGCAGCAGGTGTCTGAAATTTGATGAATTTTGTGTTTAAGTGGAAACTACTGAGTGAACTGGACAATGCTCAGTTCATTCAGTAGTAGAACATGAGGATACTCTTGGTTCATAAATTGAACAATTATTGGAGAATATACGACAAAATGATCTAATCTGCTAAAATACATGTGTTTAAATGGGAAATGCCGCCAAATGACGTCACTAGGCGGTGCATTTTCTCACTTTTAAATGTATTTTTATACTATTTCCCATGTAAAAAAAAATTATAAAAAATACTGTGAAATCAGCTCTTCAATCAATTTTAGATGAAGCAATAAAAAATTTGCATGCAAATTCTCCATTCCCGACATTATCCGATGGTCGCTGAGAATCGTCGCTGAATTTTGTGCGACACGCGGAAAATTCAGGCATCGAGCCGATGACTTCCACATATTCAAGCCACATTCAGCGTGTGATTGCGGTATATCATGGATCCAAGGTCTAGACTCTTAAAAAATTTGACAAGAAAAAATACTCATGATTCAATCGGATTTTTGCTTGACCCGAGAGCCAAGCTCTTTAATTTAAGTGGATTTCCTTTTGATTCGAGCAAAAATTCGATTGAAACAAGATCATTTTTCTTGTCATATTTGTTGAGAGTCTAGACTCCATTGAATTTAATCGATTAAGGCAAAAGTTAAGGAGGTAATTAAGCGCTATATTCCGCCTGATGATGGTTGATAAGCAACTTGTTGGAGAAAAAATTAGGTAAAAGTCGTCATAGGGTGATAATGATAAATGCCGGAGTGAGTTCTTCGCTAGGCGAATTTTACGAATGAGATTAGGATTTCTGAACCAATCGCTCGACTCTTTGATTGTCAGTCATCAATGCGCGAATCTTTTAGCGATGACCGATGACTCCCGAAATTTACTTTATACCATATGATTGATATACGAGGTTTTTCAACTTGCATTTTTCTTGGGTTAAACTCTCGCATTGGCTCGTTGGTTTGGGGTGTTACTTCAAGGTAAATAGAAAAAACTCATCTTTTTTTTTCTTTTTTTATTATTTTTTTTTTAACAAATTAAGGGATTTTTTTTATAAATTGTGAACACAATAATGGTATCTTATCTCTGATCATTACATGAATAAAATACAAGAAGCTAATTTTAAACAGAACACTCCCATTTTCAATTTTAACAGCCAAGATAAATGGAAATGTAACAGACCCAGGCTCTTGACAGATTCTTGTCAGACTCTTGTCAAACTCTTGTCAGACTCTTGCAAGCCATGAGTCAAGGCATGTTCGTCTCAGAGCCGTGGCACTTCTTACTTAAAATACGCATGAATTATTCTTTATTCACTATTCAGGCGTGGGTATCCGTTTCTAGAGGTTATCAGATAGAACCGCCATAGAAAAATTTCTTTAAGTGTTGTTTGGAGGAAAAAATTGGTATTATAATAAGCTGTCTGACGACAAGTCTAAGTGAGCTTCAATAGGACCTCAAGCTTCCTCACTTGGATGTATTAATGTGAAAAAAAAACAGTGTGAAAATGAAGGAAATTAAAACGAACTATGCAGCATGCCAATCATATGCACATAGTTTCTTTTGATTCTAATCATTTGTACTTAGTACCTTATCGCATAAATATGTCCAGTTGTCAACTTTGGTCGCATTAACTGTTGGGGTTTCAGTAGTGCAAAATAGACAAAAAAGCATTGCAAGAGGCCTCTGACGGGAGACATTGTCCGAATGCCTCCAGGAGAAGTGGTTCGTTGAGGACAGCTATTTTAAAATCATTGAAAGAGATTTTCCCGTCTTTGTCCTGGTCCATTTTCCTCAAGACCAACTCCACCAAATCGCGAACTCCCTCATCGGGATCCTCGTCTTGTGGATGCTTGATTAGGCTATTTCTGCAACAAATCAAGGAAAATGAAATGGTAGTGTTGAAAGTATCAGGGTTATCACACGACCGGAGGATCAAAGTACATGGAAAGCAAAGTTCTAAATATTCATGCTAAATGTGATTGTGTGCAAATTGAATAAATCAAAAGGAATTATTAACTGTAAACTTATTTCTATGTACACTAAAAAAAAAGATGGGTAGAATGTACCATTCCTTCACGCTGTATTTCATACAGCACCAATTCAGAGTACATTCTGCCAGAAGAAAGGTAAACGTTACTATATACTGGTACAGGTAACCATTTCTCTGGCAGAATCGACTTGAAAATTGATAGAATTTACCATTCCTTCACGCTGTGTGAAATACAGCGTGAAAGAATGGTGAATTCTGCCAATCTTTTTTTTCAATGAAAGTTTTTTTTGGCATGTATATTACCGATCTATGAAAATGACCCTTCCCTTACGGGGGAAATTTTTGTTAAATTGAAGATACATGGAGGAGGAAAATCTGGAAGTTTTAGCGCAAGTTCAACTTAAAAATCTCAAATGGATGGAGATATTTGTCTTAGAGTTCCAAAAAAAGTCTCGAGTTGTAGAATAACATGGTTTAGGTTTGGCAAAAATCTGAGAAACATTTACCTCCAGAAAATAAGGTTGCTTTTCATAGATCCGGTCACAAATATATTCAGTCATAGATCCGGTGTTCAAAAGATGACGACTTTTTCTTCTTTTTTTAAATAATTTCCGTAGAAATAGAAGAGAATATCGCGACGAAATCTTGAGGAAAGAGAGGATTTTTATCGTAAGAATAATATAGGACATATTTTTACTAAAAGAAACTATACGCAGAGGGTTTGCGAGCAACATAGCTCCTTTCAGCATGAATGTGTCGGATGACCAAAAATTGCCGTTATTTTGGAAATTGATTAAGTGCAATCACATCCTGTGATTGATACATTTCACCTGGAAATCAAAGAAAGCAATCTTGCAGGATTTTTGCTTTTTCATAAGAATGCACGCCATTCTTCTAATTTTAACCTTGTGAGATTGTCAAAAGTGATCTTCAAATAAACCATTCAAGTATTACGTAAGCCACTTGAGGAGAGAGAGGGGGTGGGGTGTCTGAGATTGCTTTCCCGAGTCTTGAGGAGGTGAGATCAATCACAGTCTTACGTGAACCTCACACCTTTAAAAAAAAATAAATAAATAAAATCAGGCATTTTTCATGTCTGTTTAGATTATATCCTCTTACTGAGGGAGGGTTGGGGGGCAGGCCAGCTTTATGTGATTCAAAAGAGAAGGTGAGAGGACGTTTTATAGGTGCCTTATAGGAGGAAGGGGGGTCAAAATGACCTATTCTATACTTAAACGGCCCAAAGATTTTTCATGAGGACAAAAAATTACTTTTCAAACCTCAGAATCGAAAAAAAAAACATAAAAAGCTGTTAAAAGCGCAATTTGATATTATCACTGACCTCGCTAGAGGGAAAATTCGTAAGAAATATATAAAATAAAAAAAACATTCGTAAATAATAAGACGGAATTTTCACTAGATAAAAACAGATGATGGGTGAAAAGTAGTCAAATAAAATCTTAGCACCACGCCCCAGAATGAATGCTTTCTTTTTACTTTAATTGAATAATTGATAGATCATCTACGGAGGAAACAACATCCTTAATTAATCAAATATTGCTAGGTTCTCTCGTTTTTTATTTCACTATATTCTAAACTGTTCCGTTTATGCGCAGAAGAAATGAATTGAAAGCTACATAGGAAAGGGAGGGAAAATAAGGGTATTTATTACTCTTAAATGACTCAATTAAGAAAGGAAAAAAAAACTATCAACTCTTGCCACAATTTCAGAGGAAAATTGAAATGATTGGGAGGATTAAGACGCTGTCATCGCACTGAAAGGCCAAAGGACCTATCAACACACGTAAACATTCATGAATGTAATATCTCCTTCTGTTGGGAGGTCTCTCATTTCTGCAGTTTTAAATCTTAACAAAAAAGGCAGCGTCTAAAAATAAAGGATGTTAATTTTATGATTCTATTAGTACGCGTCTGTACTTGGAAGATTTACAGATGTTTTCTTTCCTGCACCTCCAGCCGTCTGTCCGTCTCTTTTTCTTCTTTGCCATTTTTTTATTTTATTTTATTAAAAATGGGATAGGGAAATGGCACCTTACCCTTCTTCATCCCTGAGGATTCTGTTGCTATGGCTCAAAGTTTATTTATTCATAATTATTTAACAAAATAGTTTATCTTATAGCTTATATATTTATCAAGTAAAACAACAAATCAAAACATTGAGTCACGATCAGAAAAAACTGACTCTTCCCGATTTTTGTAAGACTCTCTCCGAAGAACTGTCATTTTGAACGAATTTTGTTTTCAAAAGTGAAACATGTTTGATGGTACGAAAACTCAATTGAAAAGTTGAGTTCGTTCAGTACTTTTAAATTTTTGTACTTCTAAATAATAGAGAGTGCATATGGTTTAAAAGATTACCCTCAGATTTTTGGAAATAACATCAGCCCCCCCCCCTCCCAAAAAAAAATCACAGTTGCGTACTCCGAGTCCCATTTAAACGCGCATCTGTGAGGACGCGCCTAAAAATACCCATTCTGATTCAGGTACACTTTCAATCGCAGAGCATTCCGTGCTCAGACCAGTTCGCCTTCAAAAACTGAGAGTAGGCAAAGTGAGTGGCTCGAGAGTATTAATAGTTGCATGTAATAGTTTGTCCACGTTCATTTAGTTTCAGCACGTTAAGTACTCTTATTACTCTGCTATCTGTGTCCTGCGCCACGTAACTCCCCTGCCGTAGCAAACCTGTGCGGGCTGACTATTGTAAAAACAAAGTGATAGACAAAGAAAGCAAAGGGGAAATAGAGCTATCCTAATCGTTAAATGGGCGGTCGTAATCGATTAAGGAGGGTAATGATGAACTAACAGTTAGATCGTTCGTGGGTGCCATTAGTTAGTCTATTAATTACCTTCCATTTCCACACCAATTACCTGCTGCTGCCAATGGAAACACTCAAATTCCTTAATTTCTCCGCTGTCTATAGCTTTGTCTACCATTTTTAACAATCAGACCGCAGGACCGCACAGAATAGCGATGCGCATTCATATAGGTATGGGAGGTGAAAATGCCTAACTTTGAACTTGTTTTCCGAGGGTCAATCATCTTAAAGTTTGTGGGAAATGCCTGTGAACAATGCGCACTACCGTTTTTTTTTTTCCTTAAAAATGTAAGAATTTATTTTTACCGAAGAATCTCACACTGAAAAAAATTCTCTGCGTTTTTACCACGGTCCGTTGGTACCTTTACCATCTCACTTTTTTTTTACCAATTATTGGTAATTTTACCAAGACAGACTGGTAAGCTTACCTAAAAACCGGTATTTTTACTGTTTTTTTTCAGGTGAGAATACCGCACTTTTATTGGTAATCAATTCCCGGTAACTTTGCCATTTTATCTCGGTAATTGTACCACAGTCGATAAAAAATATTGGCGTTTTTAACCAGGGTCCTGTAAAATTACCGAGAAAGCTCAATAATTTTACCGAGATTTCTCGGTAAAATCACCAATTCTATAAGTGGTAATTTTACCAAGAAAAAACTGGGATCAAATAGAACCCTGAATTCGTGGTAATTTTACCCTTTTCTTAGTAAATACACCGAGATTTTTTTCAGTGCATTCTTAAAACTCACACCTTCTTTTATTCTTCGGATGGCGATAACATCAACGGACGTCTTAGGGAGCATAGCGTGTTCAAATTGAACACAGTTCCACGGAAACTTATTAAATTAAACTGTTGGGTCCGAGGGGGAATAAACGAAGCCGAATTAACCGGCGAGCCATGCTGCATGCAGTAAATCCTTCGATTTTAAGCTCCGCAGCGCGACGTTTGGTTTCCACTTAAAAAAGTTTCGCTTCGAAAAGCTGCTCCGCCGTGCCCGGACCCTTGCCGGTGGATTTCCAGCTCATAAATCAGTCCGCATCTTCCCGAGTCACGGACCTGGTACGCGGGGTCGCGGTTCACTGTCTAAGGAAGAACGCCGTATGAACCTTCTAGAGTTGCCAAATTGCCCCGTATAAAACTTGGATTTTTGAGAGCGATTATGCGTATTTTTCCTTGAAATTTTTAGACACGTTAGACTAAATTGCGAACAAAATTGTCTGAAAAAATTGAAGAAAAAAATTCACGATTTTCCCAGTAAATCAAGGTTTTATCGAAGGAAATGTGGCAACAGCTGAAGGTTCATATGGCGTTCTTCCTTAGCACGGCAGGACTCGCCATTTTTCAAGCGGCGCACAGTGGAGCGATTCTTCGGAAGAAGTCGGGCATAAAATTTCCGGCAAAAATTGTAAGGTTGTATGTTTATCTCTTCACAATTTCAATTTGAAGAGATGCTTTTTACAGAAAATTTTACGTAAAAACTAAAGAAACTACCTTTTAAACATCAGCATTGCATATTCATGAAGATAAACGCTTTTAAAGTTTTTAAAACATGTCCGACCTTTCCCATTGACTCGATACAGTGTGCGATACAGACGACACGAGCGATCGTGAAACCGCACCAGAAAAAAGGAAAGGGCGTTTGACAAGCTTTTCCAGCCTACAACTAAAAGAAAGCCCTCGCCGGGAAAGTTTCAACCGTAGGTATCCGCGGAAAAAAAGGGATGCATTTTTTACAGGGTCGAATTGTATCATGTTCGGTTCGGGGACATTAATTTTGAGAGGTAGGTGAATGCAGGGGAGAATCCACACGATACCGCGGATTTTATAAAATATGGACGCATTCAAATCAAAAGGAACTTCATCCCTTTTGACATGAGCCCTGGCATTCATGTGTTTAGGTGTTCTAGATCTGAGGGCTCGTGTCAGAATGGACATAGCTCCTTTTGACCTAAATGCGTTTATTATTATCTTTAAGAACGACAGCAAGAAAATATCGATGGCGTAAGTCGGCAATCACATAACAAGAACATAGGAGAATAAATAGGAAACAAGGCTAAAAATTACACATAAAAATCCGAGATGTTTTGGCTATAAACTGAGCCATTTTCAGCCATTTTTTTTATTTTTATATTTTTTTTTTTAATTCTTCTGCCTGAAAATGGCTCAGTTTTGGGCCGAAGCGTCTCGGATTTTTATGTGTTATTTCTAGCCTTGTTTCCAGTTTTTTCTCCTATGTTTTTGCTATCACCATCGTCACGGGCTGCTGTTTTTTTTCCTACAATCACATAACTCGGTTAGCAACGTCACAGACTTCCTTTCAAACTTGATTTCTTAAACGGAAAACCACTCAACGGAAATTCTTTAAACCGGCCGTGATTTCTCTTCTCCGTGCGAAAAAAATTCTGCATAAAGTTCAAGGAATGATGTCAATTTGTTCTCCTTTAAAAAAAATAACACAGAGGCGGAGATTTTCAGACACCGGAAACGAGATATGTGATTGCGGACTTACGCCGTCGATATGGAAAATCGCTCTCAAGTGCGGAGGAGCTTTTTGGAGATTCTGACCTGAGTAAGTGGAAGACTTCTTCTCGGGTGATGATGCCATCGGAGTTCAAGTCGTAGACGAGGAATGCGTATGAGATCCTCTCCTCGATGGTGCCCAAGAGGAAGACAGAGAGGCCGAGAAGCCACTCGTCCAGGTGGATCACTCCGTCGTTGCATCGGTCGAAGGCACAAAAGATTCGGTCCATGAGTACCTCTTCAGTCACCAGATCAAAAGTGTTGTGAAGGAGCTCTCGAAATACCGCACGGTCCAGACCCTGAGGATAAGGAGACGATGATTCAACAACTACCTCCGGCAAGGGCTCACAGGGGCTTTTAAGCAGAAAGGAACCAAGCCACATCAGCTATTCCCAAATTTAATTGAGCAATTCAATTTTTACCTGAAAACGGTTGTGCGGATTTTTGTGCAAATTTCAGTGAATTGGCTGCAAAGCACAAATCTAATTCCTTAAAATTTTCAAAGGAATCCGCCGAAACGTTCGCTCGTAAAGAATTAAATTGCCCGGTTAAATTCGGCGATTGCCGAGGGCTTGGTTCCTTTCTGCTAAACGTGGTCCAAATACGTAACGCTGAAAATAGGATTTTTTTACTTCCCCTTCCACCGTCATGAACCCCTAACACTAATCGATGGCTGAGGAACAATATAATCTACGTGCAAACTGACAATTTCAAGGGATGGAGAAAAAATTTCGCTGCCTTGCGAAGAAAAAGCTGCTCACGAAACAACGGAACTTGCAAAATTTCTGCCAAAAAGAATTTCTTCAAGATTTTGTGCCTGCTTTTTTTAAATTTGTCACGAAATGTTGTTCACGGTTTAGTCCAGTGTGCTTATTGATGTCATGAAAACATGTCATGAAAAAATATCCATTATTTTTGTCAATAATAAATATATTGTTGGAGGAAATTTGGCACCCCCAGATTCTCATTCGGCGTTTTCGCTTAGCATGGCAGCACGGTCCTCGGAGGTAAGCAAATGACGTCATGATGTTATTGTTGCCGTACAAAAATTGGAAAGTTGCAAATTTCTTCCGATAAAATAGATATTTTCTTTTTAACTTTACCATCACCATTTGCAATTTAAGCTGGTGATCCTCGAAATCGTCTTTATCAATCGTTTTGGGCTGTACATCTGTAATATTTCGTACATGCAGATATTATCAGTTTGAAAGTCGTCCCATCCACAACATTTAATGGAGCTCTTACATGAGTCAGGAATTTGCGATTTAATTGCAGAATCCTGTGTAAAATTTCGCGAGAAACACGATTGTGCCACTGGTTTTTTCTAAAATCTACTCCAAAACTTAAAAAAAGCTCTCAAAATTGAGACCGTAATAGAGGATGTATTCCACGCTACACTGAAAGTCCACCTCTATATCAAGTCAAACTCTCCATTCTTATAGGGCGCATATTAGCAGGGTTGCCGTGTTTTCAGTCTTGGAGTCCCAAATAGAGTGACAGCCCTGTCAATGTATTTGCTCCCTATCTATGCATAGAGAGTTTGTATTGATATAGAGATGAACTCTCGGAGTAGCGTGGCATTGGGATATCCTCTCCGTTACAGCCTCAACTTTGAGAGCTTCTTTGAGCTTTGGAGTTGATGTCAGGAAAACCAGGGGCACAATCGTGTTTCTTCCGAAATTTTACAAGGAATCTGCCTTTAAATCGCGAGTTCCTTACGCGTGAAAGAGCTCCATTGTTCATGTACTGTTATACATACGCAAAAAATTGAAAAGGTAATTTTTACCTCGCCAACATTAGAAGCGGCCAACCCCGTGGACCCTGCGATGATACTTTTTCCACCTCTTGCTGAACCACCGTTGAGCATGTTCAAATTAGAGGAGCTTATTAGCTTCTTGAATAGCCTACATAACGCCTCTACTTCTTGCCTGGAAAAAAAGTACGATTAGGTCAAAAGCTGCACGGATATTTTGTGTAACATAAGTACAAGCTGGTACAAAAGTTGAGGTCTTTTTCCAAGTTATCATAATCAATGAGGATCGAAAACTTCATTGCAACTTTGAAGTCTTAAGTTCTTTGGGGATAATGCGTATATACAACAACTGTTCAGTAAAATTGTTCATGTGTGCGATCATCCAAGCCGTTTCTAATGACCTATTCCACCATTTCATTCGTGGAAAAGGAGAAAGTACTAAGCGACGTGAAACAATTTACCTGGAACCTCTTAAGTCAAACAATTCCACACGCTTTACTTTTACGCAATCGTCAGGGGCTCACGTCAGTCAAACCATTTTTTGCATTTGTTATCAATTTTTTTTTTTTGCTTTTTAATTTATTTTTATTAGCCTCTCCATTATGTAAAATGAGCTGCTTTATGTTTTTGCACGTGTACTGGTCATATAAGTTCCTAAATTAGCACAGAATAAAACTTATCTTTAATTAATAGCAAGACATTTAAAATCTCTTTTATTGCTTGCATATCTCGAGGAAGAACTAAGATGCAAATCACCATCAAATATTTCTAATTATTCACTTCCCCGATGAACTCAAGTTGATGTGTTGAGGAGAGTAATGAGTGCTGATTTATTACATCAAATTTCCTTAAATAGCGAGACCTTGATTGAATTAAATTTTACCTCGCGAAACAATTGAACCGCACAGGCGACGCTTTGAGCAAAGTCTGAACGAATCATGCTACCATTGGGATGATTTTTATTGGTATCTTCAACAAGTAACTCAATGAAAGTGATATCCTACATAATTGCAAAAAATATCTATTACCAAGTATTTTTCCATTTCCAAGTATTTTTACATTTTCCCTAAAAATCCATTCATTTGATCGCCGTGTTCGTGGCTAAAGTTCGTGGTGTCACTCACAGAAATAGTCAAATTATTTTCGTCAAACATACTAAACCATCAACTAACTTTCCCATTTTTACAACACGCACATAGTTTGACATGGAATAATAACGTCCATTTAGTTAGTATGCTTAGTACGTCACTTAGTACTTAGTATGTTAGTACGGCTTAGTATGCCAAAAGAAGCCATGTGAAATTGAATCAAATCAAAAAGAACAATGTAAGTGGAGTTAGTGGGCCGCATGGTTCCCTAAATTTCATTCAACCTTACACGTCCATTTAATCGTGGTACACGGACTTCATGTCCACTTCTTTTACGTCCACAGACTTTCAGTTCTAAGGCCCACACTGTTGTTAAGTCCATTACTTAAGCGTCCACTAACTTACGTCCACAAATGTAAAGTCCACTAAAATCAAATTCAAGCGTCATATTTTAGTCCGTGTGTAAAATTATATATTGACAATATCGAAATGAGAAAATTAAGAGAGAATGAGGTGTTGTCATCGTAACTCATAATTTAAATTTTATACAAAAATTAATAAAAGAGGGAAAAAACTAAGAAGCACGCAATTTTTTGTTCGTAACTTATTTGTACATCGACCTCCTTGAGTCAAATACGTCCAATTATGAGCGTTTGGATGCGCTTACACCACGTTGCAGCGCAGTAAAAGCCCAAAACATTAAAGAGTACATTTGAATGCTTTGGAAATCATTAAATTTGATACGGAACCACTATTATATTTACAAAAAACACATTATATTTTCCAGTAGTACATATTTCTTTTTCATCAATTTAAATAAGAATAATTCATACAGAGTTTTCAAACATTTCAAAATTATGAGTTGGAAAACGCTGACTCCGCGAGTTTAAATATTAGAGCCTAACACAGAGCGGAGCGGCGTGTTAGCAGCGCAGAACGCGCACTGGCGCCTACAAACCTAACGGGATACTTCACGCATTGCGCAACTTGTGAAGTATCCCGTTAATTTTGTAGGCGCCTATGCGCGAGTCACGCTGGTTGCCTGCCGCGCCGCATCGGTTTAAGCAACTATTTCGCGTCAGAGGCGTTGTACAGTATCCTACAAGATTGAAGGCGCACAAAATAACTAGTAATAAGAGTAGGACTTTCAATTTTGACTGCATCTGTCACTGAAAAATGTTTAATTTGGCATTGGAGCGTTTCCTAGGCTCCCGCTTTGGTTTTCATCTTATCATATCCGCACAGTGTACACATGAGCATATGTTTTTATCTGCTCTTAGAGTCTGTTCTCTTTCATGACTTGATTCATGAATGAAATGTTTTTAAGAATGAAGGTAGTGGTAGTATGCATTTATTTTCGAGGTGGTTCCTGTCATTTAAACGAGAAGAAAAAAATGTGGACATAATATGGCCACAATTTGGACATTTCATGGTTGAACATCAAATCATGTGGACTTAATAAAGACTGGACTTAACGTTTAGTGGACATAAATAGCGGTGGACATTTATTTAATGGACGAGAGGTAAGTGGACATAAAGTCCTGGAAGCTCAGTTGTCTTTGAAACAACTAATTTGGTAACGGCGAATACAAATCTACCGGTTTTGGTGGAATCCGTCCCTAAGATCCACGAATATGTCATTTAAAAACGTCTATTTGTCCTGGCCAATTTCAAATAGTGCATAGATTTCCTGTGTCCAGTGACAGTGACGTCACGGAGTCCAAGCGTCATGCATTTGCGGATCCAGCAAACTGGCAACATTGTTTTTCTCCATTTAAACCTACGAAAATGTATCGATTCTTGGAGGAGCCAGGTGCTCCGACAAGAACCGTGTTTAAATGGAGGGAATCCGGTGTTGCCAAATTGCTGAAGCCGCCTCTGACGTCATGGCGTATCGCACGAGACGCAAACTCCCCCCCCCCCCCCCCCCCNAACGCAAGCAGCGTAAAGTCAATGGTAGATCGGGCGTGAATTTCGGAAAAGACCTCTAATATGTACTATGAGCTGATGTAAGAAAAAAGGTACATACGTAGGAAAAACCAATTAACAACCTTCAAAAAAAGGTACGAAAGTTTTTTTGCAGGTCAAGAGATGAACCAAGAAAAACATAAAATCGTCAAAATGAAATCCACCCACGTCAAAAAGTTGTACCCAGATTAAATGTCAGTTTGGTAAAGACTTTCCGAAAACAACATGACTATGCTAATTTGAGTTCGTACATCGGAGCGGTGTATGACACAAAGGACGTCATCACTGCCGCGCTTTGTAAAAACACCGTTTGAGCCCTAGAATATTGTCCCCCGATGGAAAATCAAGCTTTGAGGACAGCAATGAACATTTTCACTGGAGGTTTTCGGATGAAATTGCGCGTAGAAAAATTGGACCGCGTTTGACAGAAAGGAACCAAGCCACATCAGCTATTGCCAATTTTAACCGGGCAATTCAATTTTTTACAAGAAAACGTTTGAGCGGATCCCTTTGAAAATGTTGAGGAATCTGCTTCGTACTATGGAGAAAATTCACTGAAATTTGCACGAAAATCCGCACAACGGTTTTCGTGTAAAAAATTGAATTAGCCAATTAAATTTGGCAATAGCTGATGTGGCTTGGTTCCTTTCTGTTTGACGCGGCCCAATTCTAGTTGAATATTCACAAGTTTACACGGGAATTCATGTCGGACCGAAAGAAATTTTGCAACGTCCAAAGGCTCATACTACATTCTTCTCTGACTCGACGGACGAACTCTGTTCACGCAATGCATCACGTCAAAAAACCTTAGCATTGCGTGCTCTCCTTCCGATTCCGAATCTAGTTTTTGACATCTCCGTTTAAGTTTTTAAGCAGAAAAAAATACTTTGCGTCACTTCATTGAATTGTCACTCATAAATTAGTCATCCGATTACCGCCAAATCACATCAGTCATCAGTCAACCCTCAGAATCGATCGGAGATTCGCCGCTGTGCCATCGGGACACGGAAGTTCGGGCTCCCTGTCAGAAATGAGAAACATACACTTGTTTTCACTATCAGTTGTGATGTTGCTGAGCATTCGAGGAAGCGAGGCTCGATATCATTGGAGTAATTTAAAGCAAACAAACTAATAATTATGTCCCTAATTACACTTGTTGTTGAAAATTATGTCCGACATGTCTCAAATGTCCATTTTACAATAGTGGAAAGCTAATTGGACGCATTTCTATCAAACAGATTTATGTGCAGGTGAGAAATGGTGTGCTCGTTAGTTCTCTGGTCGTTAGAATAAATGAGAATAATAAAGCGCCAGTGACGTCAGCTCAAAGATCGAGCCGGGGCGCGAGGGGGAGATCGTCGTTGGGGCGCTTTAACTCATGAGCACACCCCGTATTTATCATCTGCACATAGTTCTGTTTGATTGAATTACGTCCAAATGCCCATTTTACAATAGTGGAAAGCTAATTCAACCATGATAGTGGTTTCTTTATCTACATATCTACATATTATATGTAGTGAACTATTTTGACTACAAAATTGTTAAATCAGCAATTTCATTTTTTCCGTGAGAGGTAAGCGAGGGGTAATTGGGTAAATCAAAATTCAAAATACTCTCCTCATATTGAAACGTAGAATAAGATACTTTTTTTTTGTCATCTATCATTTCTTTTATCTTTGTCTTTACTTAAAAGTACTTTACAGGATCGTAAATAGTTATATTATAGTACCAATATAAGTGCAAGTTCCGCTCGTTCGATTTCCACCAGAGCTCAGAAGAATTCATTTTTGTAATTTTAATTGAAGTGCCGAGGGTTATAAGCTGCAATCTCTATACCTCATATGTGGCGTGTTTTGCGATATATCGATTGATCTGCCATTTATATCTATGGAAATAGATGGATAAACAGGATGGTCGCAACAAACACTTTAATAATCGATTCTATATAACAGCTTCAAAAGGGGAAATATCGATAATCAATCATTCACGCTTCTCCACTGTCCATACCGCTTTCGAATCCCTGTGTTCCTCCGAAGTGTTTTTTAATAGCAATGGCCAAAGTGCGAAACTGTGCATCCTTATTACAGTGTTTCAAAATTGCCATTCCGATTTTATTTTTTTCAAATGTGCTGGTTACACGCTCAAATTTCCATCAATTTCCGATCAAATGGTGACTGGTGCCCACCATCTACCATCAAATTTATGCGGCCTGCCAAAATTTGATGGTAGATGATGGAACTGTGAGGCGCATCCCTCATCTGATTTCCACACAACCGTGCTTATTTCATGCTTATTTCAATCAACACGCTGTTTTAATTAATTTTACTCGTCAACCTAGATAACTCTCGACCGCCATCTTGGTCATCAATTTGATCGGAATTGGACGGAAATTTAACCAGGCAAAAAGAGAAACAAGCCAAATTTATACAATTAGATTTACACAGAATATTCTGCCCGTACAGAGGGTAAATATCAAGGAGGTTTTCAGGAAATCACGTTGACTAGCATCCCAAAGAAAAAATGAAGTACGGAAGGAAGTCTGCAACGTCGTAAAATGGATACTCGTTGTTTTGCACTTCGGTCATCGATATGTAGATGGTGAAACTCCCAAACTACGAGTTTCGGTTTTCGGCTTCCCGCCATATACTTGGTTTTTTAAATGGGAAAGCACTAGTGAATGTCAATTCTTCAAAACTTCCGCGACTTTGTTTGACGACCAATCAGAATTTTTGGTGATTAAAACGGTCAATATTTTAAAAGGTTCGGTTCGGGTAGAATTCCTTTATACTGAGAGTTAAGACGACACCCCCTCATGGAGTCACAAACGGGAATAAAAATTACATAAATTGAACGTTTTTCGTATAATCTTCGATCGGCTCATTCTCAAATTCCTCTCTCCGGTCCTTCTCTCATTCCGTTTGTTACTTGTCGAACCCGTAAATCCTCGGTCCATCCCAGATTAAACTCTTTGCAATTGGTGAAAATGTAATCTTTATTCCCATTTGTGACATTGAGGAGGCCTAAAATACGGTAACCAATCAGAAATGGATTCACATTGTCCTAACTCTCAGAATGAGGGGACTCTAGGTTCCGACTAAGGTTGGTCGAGAAACCAATCAAGCTACATGACGGTTTTTCTCTTTGCCTCAGAGCACGATGGAGGCTGGTTTTACACGGACAAGGATGTTTGTCAAAAGGAGCGCTGTGATCCTTGGTATGGTGTTTTCAAGGAGAAAGGATCCACAGATGACTACAAGTCCGCAACTACGGCGAAAATTATCGGCTTCAAGTGCTTCTGCACCCCATCCAAAGAACTCAAAAAGACGATAAAACGCGTCTACAAAGGGAAATTCAAAGCCTACGCGTTTCGGGGCTTACATTTCCTCGGATTGGGACGGAAAATTAGGGGCTGGTATCCAAAAATCCAGTTCCTCGGAGGTTACGGTAACGGAGGCTACAGTAAAGTGGACATACATCATCATGCCCATTAGCCTAGTGGTAAAAAAAACAAAAGAAACCGTTTTTGTCTCTTATCTTGTCGTTTATCGTACGAAAGAACGTAACTGTAAACAGTGTTGCCGCAGTCAAGGAATACCGGGAAAATTGGAAAATGTCAGGGAATTTTAAAAAGCCAGGAAAAACCTGGAAATGCCAGGAAAAATGATGGAAGTGTCAGAGAAGAATTGTGAGAGCACTTTTTAGAATGAGTTTGACGTTTTGAACGACAAATTTTGCCCGGAAACTATTTCAAAGTATGTCTTTTTAACCATCTAGCATGTCTTCAATTATCAGGGAATTTTATTCAAACGTGTTAGGGAAATCAGGGAAATGTCAGGGAATTTCATCTTTCAAATTCTGTGGCAATCTTGTATATCAATGTTGCCTCCCTTCGCAAATGATATTTTAATGAGGAGAATCTTTTGAATTTCTTCCTGGATATTTCCGTGATTTCTCTTCTGATCTCATGCAAAAACCAGTACAATTTAGGACAAAACTTACACTGGTACATTTTTGTGAAAATTGAATCGTTGGAGCCAATACTGCAGCCTTAGAATTAGATTACGTTTCTTCGTGCGAGAATGACAATTTTAAGTGTTCAAATACTTTGCTCTTTATTGTCACGGGTTGCTTTGGAAATTGCGCGTCTAATTACTGTGCGTCAAAGACCGCTCATTGTCAATGTCATTTTTTGTCGATTCACAATACTTCATCCTCATTTTTCAGCCATAGAGAAAAATGGTAGCTAGTGAAAAGTTACTCAAACACGCACCTCCCGATAATGATAATGAAAAAAAGTTGTAAAATCGTACGTAAATTATTGTCTTGAATGTGGTAGTTCGTTTTCAATGGTTGGTGTGATATACGAGTACTTTAATACCACGCTCTCTTATTGGCCAGATGTACGTCTTAGGGGCTAATGTCTCATCTATGAATGGAATTTGATGATAAACACTATGCACTGTTATTTGGCATCAAATTTTGATGAGAAATTATGTCTTGTAGTGTTTAAATTTCGTTCTCCCTGGTGGCGCAGTTTAATGCCCAGGCCTGAATCATTTTTCCTACATTACCATTTAAACAATTTGACCAAGAATTATCATTTTTGAACAGATTGGTAGTATCCGCGACTGACTCTTTCATTTGTCCGATAATATTATTTCCTCAAGCCACGTAAAAAGAAAGAACAAAAGAAAAAAAACTAACTGATTGACAGCGAATAGTGTAGGTCGAAATCTTTCAGTATTGCAATGAATGTATAAATGAATAAAAACGATGCGAATGCTTCACAAATAAGCACAATTCATAAAATTACTCATCAAATTAACTAGTTATTTTTGTTGTAATTTGTTGCGATAAGCTGTTTCCAATTGAAACAAAATCGATTATTGACGATTTTGACCAGTTTATGTTAAAATTTAGACTTTTTACTCCTATGGGGATTGTATTCATCAAGTAACAATTATGATTATTTAATAACTCATCTGTTTAACGACTTAATTAGATTAAATTAATGGAATAAATTTGTAAAAATTTAGGTCAGATCAGATTATGTGTAAGTGTTAGCTAATACGATTATGTACCTAGTTCTTCTTTCAAATAAACGAATATTGAATTTTAAGATTTAATTAATTACATTTACTTTTCTTTTATTGCGCATAGCTTTTTTTCAGTGAAACAGTCATGAATTGCAGTTGTGAGTTATTGATTCAAACTTCACCACGAAAGAAAACCTCGGAATATGAGTTGAAAAGGCAGCAGTGAACGGAGCCGCAAATCAATTCATTCATTGTGCCTGGCAGTAATATTTGTCTAAATAGACGGGACAGGATTCAGAGGGGAACAGCCCCCCTCCTCCCCCCCCCCGTTTGTGGGTGACGGTGGGTGGGTGAGGGGATCAAGGTTGCTGCTCGCACCACAGCCGTGCTAAGGAAAAACTCCCAAAGAAAACTCGAACGTTGCCAAATTTCCTTAGGCTAAATATTAATATCGGAGAAAAGTTGTGAGTGTTATTCTTTGAAATTTGTAAACTCTCGAGGAGAAATTGTGATTAAAATTGTGTAAATGATTCAAATAAAAATGCCCATAAATTTTCAAGACAATTCGGCATTTATAGGCGGAAATTTGGCAACATATTATTGTTTAAACGGCCTTTCAGTTTAGGGTTGGGCAGGCGGTTTTTTATTGAAATAATCAAACCGAGCTTTTCCTCCGATGGCTCCCACCCTCAACCCTCGACCCCCAACCCCTTCCTCCTCTTTTCACTTTTCCTGACAGGATTCAATCATCACGGAACGCGCTGAGTAAAGGAAAGGGAGAAGAATAGGAATGGTGTAGCTATTTTTTGTTTCGCTGAGAAGTTGAGACGAACAATTGCAGAGCATATCGAAATTCCAATACAAATATAGGAAGCAATATTTTCGATAAATTAAAGTATATTGGTGGTAATGTTCTGATATTAAATAATTAAATGCTGCATGCTTATACTTAGTTACAAAAGAGATGTTGTTTATTTGAAAAAGGGTAATATCCCAAATTTTAGGCAGCAGAAGATTCTTATCACGGGAAGCTCGGGTAACGATTTTTGAACGAAAAGTATTAATGCATTATATTTAGAACCTTGTTAAAAAAGTTAAAGAAACTCGCAAGAACGTCAATTGATACATGTAACGGATGAAACGCGTCTATGAGTTTTAAAAATTAATTGACGTACACGTGAGTGTCTCTGCCTTTTTAAAAAAGTTTTTAACAAAGTTCGTGTGCGGGGCTCCTGATAGTTTATTTTTATATAAAACATATTTACAAAACAGATCAAATGGGTGTCAGATATTAGATGGCGTCGTATGTATTTTCGCCTCTAAAGCAATGTTAACCGTGAACACAGATATCATGTTTAGTTGTTGATATTGAGGCTTCCTGTTGTGCCATTCAATTCCCTCGTGAACTTTTGAAACAAAAAATGTTTTGCAGTACTTGATTCGTATACTTTGTCCAGAGGCCGATTATTTCCTCATGGTTCAAAATTTCTATCATTGGTATTTTTCTGATAAGTTAATTTTAATATTGAGTGAAGAATTTCTATGAAATTTTAAATTATTTTTGGTTGGTTTTGTAAGGCTCTTGCGACGACTTGACATTTCTCTTCTTTTAGGAAATGCAGTTTTGATGGCCAAACTCAATGAGAGACGTATCAAGTATTAAAGGTAAACAGGACGTCATATTGCTAAGCTCATCCTTGGTTTCAATGTGTTGCAACATTGAGAGTTCTTTTTAAACTCTTGTTAATTTAATCACAAAATTAGATATGAACAAATGTTTAATCTTCTGTGCGTCATTTAAATTAAATATTTTACGGGTAGAGTGCGACCTATGGAACATACTATCCTCTGTGCTTATAATCGTATATTCAGTCACTATGTTTCAACCGAGAAGACTCTCAAATCCTGACACTACGGATAATTTTCGAATCAAGTTTAAGGATTGGACGAGGTATGAAAAAACTGGAAGGCTTTTCCGTTGTGTTTAACTTTCTCATTAAACTTTGCTAAGAATTCTTATCAAGTTTAGTCCTCTAAGCTTCATACTCATCCATAGAGAACTCGGTATATTTTTGGATTAGACTCGATGTGTCTTAGCTTAGTCTGCATACTTTTCAACTAGAAAGTTTTCCCCGGCTGTCATCCCAGGGTGAGAAAATGAGGTAAGTTTCAAGCGCTTGAAAGTTCACAGTTTGGTTTCCTCTGCAGCCGGTCAAAGCGTGAAACGTAGTTCGCAAACTTTATTTTATTTCTAGGGTGATTCAACCGCTTCATATTAATATTCGAAAATGAGCAGGAAGCTCGGTTTAAAATTTAGTAACTACTACTTGCGCCGGGTCCTCGATGAATATTTTAAAATGAGTCCTTCTGTGAACCAGCGCGAGATAAAGAGTTTAGAATAGTCCTGATTTCGAAATATTAGATATTTTTTGCAGAGACGGTTTCACGGTTAAGCAAATTGCATCTAGAGCGCCAAATCTGGTCCTCTTAATATTCATCTCTGCCAGAATTATCATTTTAAATTATTTAGGACGGCGCGCCGCCGTGTAGTAATCCAAAAGGGCCTCAAAAGACAGAACGCCTTCAACTGTATCTATATGCAACACTAACAACTATTGAGTACGAATAGTTGTATTCAGGCGTTGTGTCATTAACACAGCGTGTTTTATTACAATAAATGCAATCAAACGAAAATGTTAAAACATTTCAAAATGATCACGCAATTTTCTTGAAAAAATGCTGATGAATATATGGTATCGGAGTTTCTGCATCGTAGATTTCCCATCAAATTCTACTTTTCTAAAAACTTTGCTTAAGGTTTGTGCTAGAATCTCCTAAAAAAAATTGAAAAGGAGCGAAATGTTGAAACACTACGATTATGATTTTTATTTCCGTAGTTTTACCTACTTAATTTTCTATTGTGAGCGTCTTCAGGAAAGGAGAGGAAACCAGAGGCGGATCCAACAATTTGGCAACACCGAATTTCCTCCATTTAAACCTATGTTAAATAATCGATTATTGTCAGAACACCTGACCCCTACAAGAATTGATAAATTTCCATAGGTTTAAAAGGGGAAAAAATCATGTTGCCAATTTGCTGGATCCGCCAACGAAAGAAACCCATGTTCTCCGAGGCAAAAACTCTACGGCATCAATTCGGGTCAAAACTTCAATATCAGAGATTAAAAATGCAGCGGTATCCCAAGTAGTAAGTTCCGTCAGGAGTGGTTCAATTCAGTTTCGTGCAAAAAGAGGGTTCTGTTCTCGTAACTTACTTGAAGCCAGCAGTATTGTAAGTCTTATGCGCCATTTGACCGAGGAAGTTGCTTCAATTACAGTTTTATAGGTTAAACACGCTCGGGAATATTTGTCGGGGCAAGCTTTTGTGTACGTATTATCCATAATTGTCTTTGCAGATTTTCGCGGGGAGAATTTAAGAACCGCCGTTCGGCACGCGAATGCTCGATTTTGAGTCGGAATTAAAGACGGGTGAAAGGGTGGGGGGCTTGCGGAAGGNACGGGGGGCGGCTGTAAGTGTGATTTCGTTAAGAAAGTTGTAAGTTTTTCGCCGACCGAAGAATCGATTTTCGCGAGCAGAACTCGGGATGGGGTCTCGTGTGAACCTCGCGTTAAGCCGAACCTAATTCACCCTAATTGCCTGTAAATTCAATTCCAGCTGGATCCGGAAACAAGAGGTTAGCCATTTCCGGTCGACGACAGTCATTTCCGGTTCCCGCGACGCCTTCAAATTTCCGGAATCCGAGTGAATCTATCGAATTAAATCGATCCAGATGCGAATTCTGATAGGTGGAAAAATGCGATGCGTACGAAGACTTTTTGTAAGAAGTCTTGAGTAGTTTTAGACGAATTTTCGCGATCGAATATCATTCATCAAACGAATTGGTGAATGCTGAGTGATGCCGATGATCGGTGAAAGCATGATCCAATCAGAGTTCAGATTTTTTTTTTTTTTTAATAAAATTAAGAAGAAAATACGAAACAGACTTGAAATGACAAAACACAAAAATGGGGCCGAATTTTGTCGGTCCTTCCACCGTACTTAAATATACTTAGGACGGGTCTCGACTGCACTTAAGTCCAGCTTACCGCTTCTGATTGGCCTGTGGTGCGGTTTGAACTCATCGATGGCTGTTGCACTCCGTGTGGAAAAGCCGTCAAAATTCGGCCCCGGAAGGAATATACGAAACAAAAATTCTGGTGAAAGATGAAGTTTCTTTATCCGCCTTGGAAAAAAGAAAGAAAACACGTGGTCTTCAGTACTTCCTCCAGGAATTTCTCTGGAATAGGAGCCCGCACGACCTCGTGCGTACACCTATGGTTCGATTTCTCACTTCTCACAGTCATTAATTCTAAACTGCATATTTGCCGCTAGTCAGCTTCGAGTTCATGACAAAATGTTACGTCACCATCACTCGACCGTCATAGGATTTAAGTGGTTTGTTTATCGACCCAAGATTCACCGTTTTCCCATAGCACGTCAGAATGATACGTCAATCTTCAGTGCTGCCGTTGTAGGGAAAAACGCCGTATGGACATTTGAGAGTTGCCAAATTTTCTCCGATAAAATGTTTATTTTTAAGGAAAATTATGATTTTTTTTTCTTGACAGTTTCAAGAACTTTCGAACAAAATTATCTGAAAAATTGGAAGGAAAATATTCGCAAGTTTGCAAGGAAATTAGTGTTTTATCAAAGGAAATTTGGCAACGTCTGAAGGCTCATACGGCGTTCTTCCTCAGCACGGCAGAGTGAGCATTGATAATGCATGATTATGAGGAGATAACTCAGAATGAGGGAGAAAATAGGAAATCCTTTATTTGTAACTCGTTCACTATTTTCAGGAATCGGAAGAATGCAGAAATTTTAAAGATGTCATAGTTATCCAGTAACCCTCAACCGTCGTAAAGCTGAAATACTGGAAAAGTCATCATGGTTTGACAGTTTGGTTTCAGGAAAAAATGAGTGAATTATACTATGTATTCACGTAAATACGATTAATAAATTAAAGCATAGATGCTAGGATTTCATTTGTATTCCCTAACATATCAGGTGTGTTGGTCTCATGTTTGAATGTGTACTTTAGGAAGAGGTAGGTACCTTTAAGAAAAAGGAGGGCCAAAAACGAAAAAAAGAAAGCAAAAATTGGGCAAGAAGCTTTGATACAAGCGCTCAGCGTTTAGGGATATTTTAAAGAGAAATTGCACTACTGCTTAGCCCTCAAAAAATTCACTTTTATTTAAAAATACTTTTCCATCTCTTATAGTTTGCCCGTGATTTTAAACAAATTGACACTCACGTATGCAGCAACTCCTTTAGTATATGCAAGCAAATTTTTACCTCGCTGTCTTATGACCCCAAAATAAACCGAGGTCATTTTCATACATAAGGCTTCATTAAGTTGTTAGACTTTCATTGGTTAAGGAAGACTAATGTCTAAGAATACGACCCTAAGTCATTGAGAGAACTCGCGTATTTTTCCATATTTTCGGACATCATCTTCAAAAAAGTCAGTTTTATACAAGTGATCAAGGTCCTCCACTCTTTGACGTCAAAATAATCCACAAAAGGATAAGTACAAAAGGTTTATCTATCCTTACTATAAACGTAGTTTTTGACATTTCATGAGTGAGTTGGTGCGCTATTGAACAGGCGGAAAGGGAAAAACACTCTCTATCAGCTAAGCGCATAAAAATGCAAACCTACTGGGTCCAAGGTTTCTCAATGATTTCAGAATCCTTCCGGTGCATGCTGTTTCTACATTGCCAGAACTAAGAGTTCAGTGTACAGCGGACATTGTATGACAGAACAGAAAATTACTCGTATCAAAGGCTATATCGACGGTGAAACTACCAAACCACGTATCTCGGTTTGCGACGTCGCAGACTTCCTGTCATACTTTATTTTTTAAATGAAAAACTACTTAACATCCAGTATTGAAAATTTCTGTGATTTTTCCTCTTTGTGCAGAAAAAATTCCGTGAAAATTTCAAGGAATGATATTGATTTGGTCTACTTCAAAAAAATAAAATGTGAGCGTAGATTTTTAAGCACCGCAAACGAGATACGTGGTTTGGTAGTTTCACCGTCGATATGTGGCTAACGCTTGTGCTTTGTCGTGCAAAAACTCGACGGTGAAGAATAAATCAGGGTTGCCACAGTCAGGGAATACTGGGAAAACTAGAAAATGTCAGGGTATTTTAAGAAGTCAGGGGAAAATGGAAAATGTGAGGATCAAGTCACCTTTATTTGCCTCTTAGTATGGGTTTGGCTTTTCGAACGACAATTTTGCTTGAAAAATATTTCTAGTTATATATTTTTAACCATCTGGCTTATCCTCATTTGTCAAGGAATTTCACTAAAACGTTGCACTGAAAAAAAAATATTGTAGATTTTACCATAATCTGACACAGTGATACGAATATGGTAGACTCTATGGGAGCACTTACCATATTATTGTAAGTATCGCCTAAGTTCTGGTGAATACTACTATAATTGTGGTTATTTCTACTAAATAGTATTACTGTGTAAAAAATCAACATTCAAAGAACAAGTATGGGAAGAGTGACTTGCCGGCCGAGTTATGGATCATGGAGCCATGAAGTATAGTTCTTGGAGCCATGCTTATAGGTTCGCGACCAATTTAGTATGGCTCAGAAAGCCATACTGTAGCCGGTAAGTCACTTTGGTTAGAAATTATGGATCTCCGAGCCATTTTTTATGGGTCTGAGAGTCATATCTTTTTTTGAGTGAAGTAAACTTAAAGTAGATACTACCATACTTTTTTTTCAGTGGTCGGGGAAATCAGGGAAATGTCAGAAAAATGTTAGGGAATTTCGTTTTTCTAAATTCTGCGGCAACCCTGATAAATGGTGAATGATTTACCGTGTGAAATGCGTCTGCTTCTTGAAGGAGTCGATCATCTTGGCGGTGTTCTTGTTGCTGGTGGCGACCCGTCGGACCTTGGGGAGGAGCTGCCCGTTGCCCTGGGCCTGGGCCTTGGGGTCGTCGCTCATCTTGCAGGAGCGGCGGTTGCGGGGGCGCCTCGAGGGGTCCGCGAGCTGGGCCTCCAGGGAGCTGGCTCCGGGGTCGTCGAGCCCTGTCCGCTGACTGCCAGACCCGCGCCGCCCGCTCGACAGGAACAGCGAGACGCTCTTCATCAGCGCCCCGCCCGCCCCCAGCCCTGGCGCCCCTCCGCCCACGCCCCCGCCCCCCGCACCACCGCCCGCCCCTAGCCCGGACATCCTCACGCCTTACGAACCCCCGCTCTGCAACACACATCACACTTATTTTACAAATGTTAAACATTTTCTGACGCATATTTTTCGTTCAGAGTGCACTGGAAAAAAAAAACGCATTGGATCTAGAGTCCAGACTCTGACATTGACAAGAAAAAATACTCTTGTACCAATCAGATTTAACCTTAAATCAAAAGGAAATCCGCTCAAATTAAGAGGCTTGGTTCTTGATTTAAGCAAAAATCCGATTGAATCAGGAGTATTTTTTCTTGTCGATGTTTTTAAGGGTCTGGACTCTAGATCCAATGAGTTTTTTTTTCAGTGTGGGTAAAGTTAAAAAAGATGAAAATTCAATAAGAAGCGTCATACAATTCCGTACAGCTTTGAAATATTCCACATTTTTCAATGACTAAGCAGGTATGCTAGCCATTCTAAAAAGTACCACAAATGCAAAAAGGGAACGATTTTTGTATTTGTGGCAACAGTTCAAAACACAAATCCTAACGCTTTACAAACGCTTAGTCTGCAACACACATCACACTTATTTTACCAATCTTACACGTTTTCCTAAGTATGTTTTTCATGCAGGACGTGCAAAGTTGAAAATTATGAGATTTCAGTGAAAGGAATCATGAAATTCCGTGAGGCCGTGAAATATTCCACTTTTTCAAGGGTGAAGGTATGTACCTTAAGAAGTACCGCTAATGCGAAAAAGGAACAATTTTTGTATCTGTAGAAAAAATTAAAAACACAGATCCTCACGCCTCATAAACGCCCAGTCTGCAACACACATCACACTTGTTTTATGAATCTTACACATTCTCCTACGTGTATTTTTCATGCAGGGTGTGCGAGGTTGAAAAATATGAAATCTTAGTGCCAAACGGCATGAAATACCGTGAGGCCGTGAAATATTCCACTTTTTCAAGGGTCAAGGTATGCCAGCCACCTTAAAAATAAGTACCGCTAATGCAAAAAAGTGACGATTTTTGTATTTGTGGAATAAATTCAAAACATAAATCCTTACGCCTTACAAACGTCCTCGGCGCACGGAAGAAACTTTTTCAGAGGAGCGATTTTCTCGAGTTGGGTCCGGAAGTTGGATTTACAGTATTTGACGCTCTTTAAAGAGAAAATATGACTTCATTATGACACATGCATGATGCAATAGATTTAAATTTCATCTTTTCAAGTTTCGATTCAGCTATAGCTCCATAAAATATGACTCCGTTAGATAATCCATTTATTTCCTTTATGATATTGATCCAACCGAGCAATGGTAGTAATCCAAAGAGCGCTCTTCATGGGCAATGTACTAGAATGACCGGAAATTACTCAAGTTTTTTAAGACGTATGATCTTCTGCGATATTACATATATTTTGGACTGACACGCACCCTCCGAGAAATCTACTAGATATTTCAACTACACATTTGGACTAAACATCAAGTCATATCGGCATACTAATCTCGCATGTGCCTTATTAATTAATTTTCGTACAAAGATCACGTATCGCGTAGATTTTCGTACGTTGTCAAATCATACACACAGTCAAGCTCACCTGTATTTTAAACAGAATTTTTTCAGTGAGAGATGGAAAAGTAATGGAACACATCTTTTTGAATCCGATGAAGGACCATCGTGAATATTTGTAGAATACAATTCAGAGAATAATACAATTACTTGTTATCAAAGGATAACAGCATTACACCTGCTCAGCTTATAATTCCAAACGTTTTTCGCAATCAAGCAGCTCTAAAATATTTTGAAATTTAGTAAAAATATGTTGATCAAAAATTGATTCTAATGACTTAGGAGCACCGATGCTCTTTCTCCTTTTATTTACTCATCTCGCTTAAATCTCTGGCAACATCCATCTGCATACAATTACGACTAGTCTAAGTTGCTTTTTTCTTTTCATCTAAATGTACTCGAGCAAATTTATTCCCTTTTTCAATTTTACATGATGTTAAATGGCAAGAATTTCCGCACAATTGGTGACTGTGCAAGACTGGCCACAAGGCTGAGCGAGAAAATGCGGATTCATAGGCAATTAGACAGCTTAAAAAAAACAAGAATTTATCTTTGTAACGTTATGAGCCCTCAGTAATATGAGTTTTTATTATGATTAAGGCTTAAGATAAAATTTAAGCATGCGCAAACTCTCCTTCATAGTATTATCCAAATATGTCGGTTGGCCAAAATTCAAACGGAATATGCTCATGTAGTGCCGTCTTTCCAAACCGATGGACAGATTTTGTGATTTATTTACGATTCTGTTAATGCATGCCAAATAAGTCTTAGTGGGAACACACTACATGGCTGCACCTATATCAACAGGAACTATATCTATTGAGACATGAGTTATGTCATGCATGTTTTTTTTTTTTTTTTTTTTTTTTTTTTTTTTTTTTTTTTTTTTTTTTTTTTTAAATTTCTTTATTAAGTTTTAATTACATATTTGACAAAATTTAGACTGATCTAATTTTAAACTATAATAAACTTAACTATACTATTACTAACTTAATAAAGCCCCGGAACCGCCTGGAGGCATTACATCGGGGATAATGATGGTTGGTGGAGCGGAGTTGTTGATCTTATCACTAATAGGCTTATATTTATTAATCTTATCTTCTAGTATTACTTTAATATATATGCATGTATTTTCATAGATTTTAGGGTTCATGTCAAAATGGATATAGTTCCTTTTGATTCAATTATGGCCTTATGGAAACAGAGCGTGATGATTTTTTTTCTCAGGAATTTGCGACAATTTACAAGAATATGACGGAAAAAAACAGCCTCATGACAGGCTTCATTACGTTTCAGGCGAGAAAAGAAATCCTAAACAGGTGGCCCGAACTATGAGTAACAGATTTCTAGAATAGTAATGGGTTCACACTTTTTTGCGGGGCAGTCAAGGCCAAAAGTTCTAAAAATTTCCATTCCAGGCATTTTATAAAGTTCAATCGGATTTATCATTGCGGTTCAATTTTTTGAGCTCTAATGGAAATTTTTGGCATTTTTTTCCTTAATTTCCTCGCAGTACATTGTTGAACCAACACTATTCTTCCACTATGTTATGTTTTAGGTATATCAAAAAAAACTAAAACGAAAAGGTCACTCAGCTATTTCACTCTCCCACCTAAAAAATGCTTAAGTTTCATTAAAGAGAGTCAGTTTTCATAAAGGTCATTGAAGTTAACGCATCTGTTCCAACTTGGACCTTTAAAGTGTCCTCAAGTACTCGTCTTTCGGCACCAAAAATATTTTTCTTGTGCTAACTTCTTCAACTAACGTGCAGTTTTGCGTGTATTTTGATTATTTTCATTTTTTCGAGTTGGTGTGTTATCGTTATCACTGATTCAAATCACCTTCGTTATTCATTGGCGTCAAGAGTCCCTATGAGGTGGTATCGCGGCGGCAAGGGGCCCCGTCCCATAACTCCCGTAAGGAGTTGATAAATTGAGTATTTTGTGAGAATAGAATACGCGTACATAATTTTGCATCCGTCGAAATTGAAGGCGCAAAGGCGATCCCCGCATCATCGTGAAACAAGTTACAAGGGCAATTGCTCGAGGGAGCTGCTACATTGTAGATCACTTGCTTGTCTATCGCTTCCGATAGAAAAAGGCGAGTCTACATGTCACGTAAGGCCTATTGCGCCAACGCCGCACAGTGGTTCGAATCAATCAGAGAGGTCGGATATTAAATTTTTTACGAAAACTGCAAATTTTGATGTTTATTTCGTCACAATTTGGGGTGCTAGAAGACGGATTTTTCACGAGAAAACCAATGGAACCACCTTTAAAATCTCAAAATTTTGTTGAAACGGAGTTATGAGCGTTTAAGGTTTCCAAATTTTGTCCGACCTCTCCTATTAACTCGACCCACTGTGCTCCGCCGAGGCGCCGGCTCGTGGCGTTCGATAGGAAAGGCCAGCATGGCATTGAATCTGATGAGCCGTATAATATACGGGTTCTCATAGAGTTCAGGGTTCGTCAATGAATGAGCATGTTAGGTTTTAGTATCGACCGGTTTAGTTGTGTGACACGACGGTATCCAATGCACCCATCGCTATGAAAATATGAGACGTTGATTATTGCGTAGAGTAGAGCCATCCGAGGCTCGCAAAACCGGTTCGTCCGATCAGAGAAATTGAGAACTATGCATATTGCGTCCAGCAAAAAAAGAAAAAAAACAAAAAAACAATTATTCGTTGAGAAAGGAGGTCCACTCGTCGAGAGAATAGTAAACTTTTTACTGTCCATTTTATGACTTCCGGGGACTCTACTATTGTTCAGATTTAACCGGAATGAGTCTAACTGCAAGTAAATTGCATTTTTCAAAAAGGAACCAAGAGCATTCCAATATTGCTAGGATTGTGCGACTTACATACCTTGCGACACAATTACTGAAACCTTACTGTATAAAAATTAAAAATTTACAAAGGGAATATTTGTATTGAATTTATAGTTTTTAGGAGTAAGGTTAAAACTTGTTTAGGTGATCCGTTCATATTTATCCGATTTACATACCTTGCGACACAATTACTGAAACCTTACTGAAAATTAAATTTACAAAGGTAATTTTTGCATTGAATTTATAGCTTTTAGGAGTAAAGATAAAACTTGTTTAGGTGAACAGTTCATATTTGAATCAGTGAGAACGAAAACACACCAACTCGGAAAAATGAAAGTGATCAAGACACACACAAAATTGCACAATAGATGAAGAAATTAATGTAAGAAAAATATTTTTGGTGCCGAAAAACAGGCACTTAGGGACATTTTAAAGGACCAAGTTGGAACAGATGCACTAACTTCAATAACCTTTATAAATATTGACCGTATTTAATGAAAGTTGAGCATTTTCGAATTACCGAGTTCGTGTGTTTTCGATCTCTTTGATTCATTTGCAAGTTAAAAAAAGTTGCACTAACTTAGCGACAGTGGAATGCTTGTGGTTCCTTTTTGCAAAATGCAATCCACGTGACGTTGCCTAATTGGATTACATTTTGCAATAAGTAGCCACACTATTTCTGGCCCATTTTAGAAACAACATATATACATGCCATTGGTTTCCCTGTGTAGTTATGTGCTTTAATGGGAGAGCTAGAGATGGTGATTCTTTATTGCAAAATGTAATCCAATTTTCTCTTTGTGACTTAAATGTCCCCCCGAAGAACTGAGCTACTTAACGCTCAGATTTGAAGGGACTGCCCCTTTGATTGGAAAGTAAATGTGCAGCATGTCACCGTATTAACCAAGAACTTTCCTTCCGAATGAAACAAAGGAGTGAATAATTTTCACATAGTGCCATAAGACTTGTCAGGGGGGTCATAGGGACAAAAAACCAGAGTTGAAAAACACTTTGGCACACGATTCCGGTTGAGCGCAGTACTACGCTATGCGACCCTATGCGGCACACATTAAATGGAATGTCCAAATATTGTGTCTACGGTTATAGCACATTTCGTTAACGATTTTTTGTCCGCGCATCTGTTTTTTCCAGTGATTTACGTCCACGCGTTTTTTCGCACGGGAGTTTTGGTCCACATGCCAGTTGAGACCCAAAGTTAATTGGCCCACATGTAAATACAAACGACAATTGCTCACGGAGTTTTTGGATGAAAATATATAATGTCTTGGAAGAATGAGGGTTTGTTGGTTTTTTTGTTTTGTCTGTTTGGTCCAACGGAGAATAATAAATAGTTGAGAGTGTTGGTAAAAATGGGAAAGCGTCAATTCCATGAGACAAAATTCACTAAAACTCTCTACACCTCTTTGGTGTAACAGGACTTAATTATCTTTCAAGAAATTTCCACCTTATTATATCTGAACTGGATAAACCTCTATATTTGCCTCAGCTAAAGGTTCTTAGATTTTTCTTGTGTACGATAAGTATCTTGATTTATTTTGCGAGGAAAGATTTGTACTTTTAAAGGATGCCTGTCATTCTTAATAAGTTCAATTTCGTATAATACTGTGCAACACCTCTGTTGTGATATAGTTGCTTCAGGCGCCGCCGCCAGCTCGAAACGCGCATTGGCGCCTACAAACCTAAGTGGATACTTCAAGCATTGTGCAATGCGGGAAGTATCCACTTAGGTTTGTAGGCGCCAGTGAGCCTCTTGCGCTGGCAGCACGCCGCTCCGCTCTATTTGGTTTTAATATTTAGCGTTTTTTGACTCATGATTCTGAAATGTTAGCACACTCTGCATTGATTATTCTCATTTAAATTGATGGTAAAATAATATGTATCAATTTATCAAAGGAGAATAATAATATAATGTGTGTTTTTTTAAATATCGGTGGTTCCGTGTCAAACCGTCAATCTTCGATCAAAATGATGACAAAAATGGCGTTCAAATATTTGTAGGCCGCAAAAATGTGATGATAGATGGTGCGCGCCAGTCCCTATTTGATCGGAAATTGATGGAAATTTAAGCGTGTATCCAGGCCTCTGGCTCGATGACGCCCAAGAGCAAAAATATTTTTCAAAACTCACCAGGACATGAATTTTTTTTTTTTTTTAAATCATGATCAGCGGCAACGTGTGAGGGCGTGAATGGGGAGTAGCGCGTGGGAGCCATATCCGCATTCATGCAAATCGCGGGGGCTCGCGGTTCGTATTTCGACAAAGGGAATAAGGACCGGACCGGGCCGGAGCCCTTAAGCTGCAACTTGCAACGCGACACCGTGACATAATGCATTATGAATTGACATCGACATGGGCGACGGGCCCGGCAATCCGTCTCCCGACCCGAGACCCGGGCACATGTATAACACGTAATGTCCTCCGATCCGTCGCGCCTTAAAAGAACAACCTATCAACATTCGCCCCTTGCCAAATTTCCCCCGGTAAAAGGCTCATTGTTTGGATGGGTTATGAGCGGGTGACAGGTGACACAAGGTTGCCACAGGTAGAAAATATCGGGAATTGTCTGGGGAAATGACGGAAGTGTCCGAGAAAAAATATTAAGTCACCTTTAATCGCTTTCTGAAATAAGCTTGGCGCTCCGAAAAGAAAGTTTGCCTAAAAACTATTTCAAATTATGTATTTCTCACCTTCTTCTTCTAACTTCTGACTAGGGCCGTGACCCTGTTTGTCTAGCCTCTAAATTAGTATATAAATATGATAAATAAAATATGATGGCGATGAGAGAGATCACTCAATTCTCCGGGGATGAAAGGCAGCTCTGTGCCCATCTCTTGGGCGGTCGTCCGGGTTGCCTTTGGCTATGAGGTCGTCCTACCATACAAATCATGGCAAGCCTTTCTCCGTCCATCCTCTCAACATGTTCCGACCACATTTTCCGGGGGTATTTCTCACCATTTGGCATAACTTTAATCGGACGTATTTCTATCAAATAGAACTATGCGCAGGTGAGAAATATGGGGTGTGCTCTAGAAAACTGGATAAGAAACAATTTTTCTCCTTAAAATGAGTATTTCTGTATTTACAGGAAAAGCACCATGGCTGTGAAGTTATGTCAATTTTTTGTCTCCATTCATCCATACTTTAAAGATCCACCAGTAATTGCTATTTTCATTTCCGACACTGACTCCCTCGGGAAACTTTGATTCGTAAGTATTTCGTAAAATATAAACCTACAATGAGAAAAAAATCATAGAGATGAGGAAATTCATCCAGGTTGGGCTCTATCGATATTCCTGCACAGAAGAAAACTCTGGAGATTTTCCCTGAAACTTTGTTTTTCAGTGGAAATTTGGCAAGGTGCAAAAGTTGATGCGGCGTTTTTGCAGAGCACGTGAGCGATGATGGCGTGCGCCGTGTGGCTTTTCGTCCGCGCCAACGACTGCGGGACCCCATTCAGTTTGAAGTGCCTCCAGGGTTGGGGATCAAAGCGGGCGTCGCGTCGTCGTGTCGGAACGCAAAACGAAAATTTTCGATTACGAGCAGTGTCATTCGCGAAAAGGTGGGTGCATCCGTAATCTAGACTCGTAAATCCTCACCCATCTCACGAAGGATCGTAACTGCATTCCTCGTCATGAGCCCATTTCAGAATGTAAATCCATGTTATCCATCGCCCAGTCGTGAAACCCCCACTTGTTCTTTCGTCCGAAAAGTGATGGAATACAATTTGTCAGAACAGCTCTCCTTATACGAATAACGGCACCGAGAAACGATAACGGTATGACGTCATCCATGTTCCCCATTGTGAATGTATCTCTAGGTGCATTGACTGTTAATTCGGACGTTTAAATCACGTAAAAAAGTGGTTGATTGTTTGAATAAGGAAACCTGTTTTTGTTTTTAAAAATTAAATTCATTCGAGCTATACATAACTAGAGTAGTGATGAAAAAAAAAGCGTAAAATTCTATGGGCCACACGTATTGATGCCAAACATGAATTGAAGTGCAAAATATCCAACGTAAAATATATGTGTGATTATGCAAAATATTTAATGTAAAATTTATGTAAACTCATGTAAAATGTGTTTGAAATGTACCAAAATAAAGTGATAAAGAAACTTGCGAAAGTGAAACATAGCATCTTTACGTGGGTAAAAACTGTTTCTCAACTCCAAATTGATTTTCCCTTCTAGACATTCCTCAGAACAGTGTCGATTTTGACTTTTGAAATTAGAGGTTTAATCATACTGTTCTACGCTATTATCTAAGCTTCAATTCAAAAACGTTTTTAACCTGCTGAAAATAAGTTCAGTTCATACGGAATTTGTCGGTTCTTTGAATGTTCGAAAAAGCGACTGTGTGTCATATCCATTCTGCATGCTTCATTTTATGCATTGAATTTTAAAATAAAACATTTACTTTAAGTAAGTTCGTCATAATCTGGAGTTTTCAGCCTATATTAAAAATAGAAAGGACTATTATCGCGATGGCATGTGAATCGTGCCATAATTCATCTCTACGAGAGTTTCATGGGAATTTTTTTTTCTTTTTCTTTTTCATGTTACGTGGAGATAAAAAATTTGCGAACAAATACCAAAATTTGATTAACTCTCGACAACCTCACGATGGTTTCGTGTGTTCATGGGAACTTGCTTTCAACGGAAACGCAAAAAGTGTCTGTGCGCAAATCATACGAGCATGCTGTAATAGATCTGATCCTCTCAAAATATCTGGTGCAATCGATTCGTGGCGCGGTAGTATTTTGCATTTTCTGCCTCAGTGGATTTCCTTCTCGACAGCCAATGTCGCCGATCAAGGCAGTGACCGCGTTATGTAATGTTGCATCAAAATAAATGGAGTCTGGTGCAAGTGTTACATAAAAAATGATGAGCTTGTAATATTCGGCTCCATTTACATTTCATTAAATGCAAGTGCAGTCGCGGATTGCAGTCGGTGATGACACTTATTGAAGAACTGGTATGAATGGTCTTGGAGAATCGACTATCCTCCTCAACCGGTTCACACCTTGAGACACGGAATATTATGGCGAAAATCGATTTTGAAAAATTCGCCGTTCAAATGACGCGAGAATAGAAATAAGGGTGATTTCTGGGTGTGAATTACTCAAATGATATTGCATACAAAATTAGCGGAAAAAGATAGACCATGTGATGATAGCTCTGAGAATGATGACTTGCACTTTTTCATACATGAGTATTCAGGACTACACATTTTTTCACTTAGTTTTATGCATGAATTAGGAGTAAAATGCTTACCATAATGCACAGGTATTTTATACAGGGTGTTTCAGACCACCCGTACCAGGCCTTTTTTTTTGTTGGTATAGGTCGTACGAAGTCGGAGACCGCGGGGTTGAATAGGGAATTGACCCCAAGGAATCCGAATTTCGCGGTCCCGAAACCCCCCCACCCCCCCTTGGGGGGTAAAGGGGGGTCACGATGCTAAAAGTCACGGTTTCCGACCGAATTGCGGATAGATCGCATCAGAATTGAAAAGCACGGAAAATTTCACGTGGAATTGACCCCTAAAAATCCTAAATCGAACCATCCAAGGCCCAAATTTGATCCCCTAAAGAGGGGGACAGTACCCCCCTCCATAATTTCTCTTTGGTCTCAAAATTGACGTAAATTCTCCAGAAAAAGACGGTTTCCTAGGTAATCGACCTCGAGAAATCCAAATTTCATGGTCCTACAGCTCCTCTAGCTCCCTTTGGGGGTTAAACGGGGGGGCCCAATTTTAAAAATTGGGGCTCCTTTCCGAATCGCAAATTGATTGCATCCAAATTGAGGAGCAGAACACATTTACATCTTAAGTGACTCCTAAGAGTTTTAATTGACCCTCCTGAACGGCAGAAAGTAATCCCTGAGGAAGGGGGCCTCGCCCCCGCTAAAAATTTCTCAGGATTCCTCTTTGGTCGCAAAATTGACGTCGATTCTCCAGAAAAAGATGGTTTCTCATGTAATCGACCCCGAGGACTCTAAATTTCATGTTCCCTGAGCTCTTCGGGGTCGATTACATGGGAAACCGTCATTTTCTGGAGAATCGACGTCAATTTTGCGACCAAAGAGGAATCCTGAGAAATTTTTGGCGGGGGCGAGGCCCCCTTCCTCAGGGATTACTTTCTGCCGTTCAGGAGGGTCAATTAAAACTCTTAGGAGTCACTTAAGATGTAAATGTGTTCTGCTCCTCAATTTGGATGCAATCAATTTGCGATTCGGAAAGGCGCCCCAATTTTTAAAATTGGCCCCCCCCCGTTTAACCCCCAAGGGGAGCTAGAGGAGCTTCGGGACCATGAAATTTGGATTTCTCGAGGTCGATTACCTAGGAAACCGTCTTTTTCTGGAGAATTTACGTCAATTTTGAGACCAAAGAGAAATTATGGAGGGAGGTACTGTCCCCCTCTTTAGGGGATCAAATTTGGGCCTTGGATGGTCCGATTTTGGATTTTAAGGGGTCAATTCCACGTTAAATTTTCCGTGCTTTTCAATTCTGATGCGATCCATCCGCAATTCGGTCGGGAACCGTGACTTTTAGCATCGTGATCCCCCCATTACCCCCCAAGGGGGAGTGGGGGGGTTTCGGGACCGCGAAATTCGGATTCCTTGGGGTCAATTCCCTATTCAACCCCGCGGTCTCCGACTTCGTACGACCTATACCAAACGAGAAAAAGGCCTGGTACGGGTGGTCTAAAACACCCTGTACAATTACTTTTGATTGAAAACGGGTGTATTTATAGAAATACTATTATGTATTGAAACACATGTAAAATGAGCTGTCGGAGTTTTTTTTTTTTTTTTTAAAGCTTGAATATCATTCCAATCTGTTTGAATTTACATAGATTGACGGACGATAATCATCGTGTCTTTTGTGCACGCTGATGAAGTGATCACATCTCAGAAGACTCAGGAGAAAATGTGAATTATTCGTCACTTTTCCACAACATTTTTCTCATTCTAACCATTGGCAAAGCGTGAATGGTCAATCATCGATATTTTCCCATTTGAGGCTATGGTAAAGTATCGATTATTAAAATGCAGGTTCAAATGGCAGATTAGTCGATATATATGTATCAGAGAACAAGTCACGCCACTGGCACCTCAGTAACTCGCATCTCGCTAAATTTTAAGGTGTGACTTTTTCCCTGGGAGTTAAATGAGACTCAACAGAAGTTTGATTTCTTTTGCGTATCAACGCTGATGACTATCAAGACTGCAAAATTGCATAGAAAGTTAACAAAACATTTTTTTTTTCCAGAATAAAACTCACGTGGTATTTTCTAGTGATGAGAAAATATCTCAATTATAGGACCAGCGCGGCTCGTAATTTTTAACTCACAACTGGACGTATTTCTATCAAACGGAGCTATGTGCATTATGACGTGAGCCCTGTTATGCACGTATCCTTCAGGGTCTCAGGGCTCATGTCTTAATGCACATAGTTCCGTTTGATAGAAATACGTCCAACTGTAACTCCACGTCTGGATTTACCTCCAGAGTTGTGAATGCGAGAAAGTACTCGAGAGTTCGAGGCGATCAAATATCAGTTCCGAATGAATTTCCTTCAAAAGAGGAGGTATGCAATTTATTTGCATTCGCGTTACCCCGCTATCTCGCGGCAAAACAGGGGCCATTTGCCAGGCGAGAAACCTCTTGCTCGTATCATCTTGCGTTGACATTCTGATATTAAATGCATGTCGTAAGTGTACCCTATTTACCAAAGAGAACTTAACTCAAATTATAGAGGAGAATAGAGTTCATTCACTACCAATTTCACTTAAATATGCTTAATCGTCACCAAATGCGAGTTTCATTATTTTTTGCTGTAGTAAATGCGTTCTCGTCACGATGTAATAAGTAACATAACAATGATCCAGAACGAATTCTTAGTAGTAGTGAGGCGTGAATGATCGATTATCAATATTTTTCCATTTGAAGCTATGGTAAAGAATCGATTACTAAGATGTGTGCGTTCCAAACACCCTGTTTATCCATCCTTTTTCATAGCTTTAAATGGCAAATCGATAGATAAATTGCAAAGCATGCCACGTGATTTCTCAGATGTCTCAGGGTAACCTCCGTTTTAAGTCAATTAAAATAAAAATTTGGTCGATCAACCATGTCCTTTCGGTTTGATAAAATTGAGGTACCAATTGCGGAAAAGAAAGGTAACATTTTGTATAATTTATTAATAACAGACATGTTACATGTTTTCTAGATGTTTTATAGTAGTCATATCTTCATGTTTTTACCATCCTCTTTAAATTTCAACCGAAACTTACCTCAAGGATGCCTGTAAAACTCAGTTTGTTCAAAAATTGCATTTAACAGCTCCATGCCCTAGTTTTTATTAGTATTACTAAGACTCATATTCTCTATAAAATACTTGAAGCTCGGTTCTTAGGAATGAAAACTTCAGTTACCTGGACTGAAGATTTTAGTATCCTGTATGAACTGAAGTTGAGTTCTTCGAACTGAAGGTTCTTTCTCTGTCTGGTCTTAAGTGTTTTTTTGTTCGGGAAACAGCAAATTAAAGGAATTTCAATCGATCGTGCTGGAATCGGACATGCAAAGGGTTCTGTATAAAAGAACATTTGCGGTTAATGGCTTTCAGTGGCGAGGCGTGAATGATCGATTATCGAGAATTCCCCATTTGAAGTTGTAGTAAAGAATCGATTACTAAGGGGTTCGTTGCACATACCCTGTTTACCGATCCTTTCCCATCGGTTTCAATGGCAGATCGATCGACACATCGTAAAGCATGCCTCGCCACTGATGGCTTTAATTTTACCGTTTCTCAGACGGAGCAATTGCGGAAGTTGATTATAACTTATAGCTTACCTCTGGCTGCGCACCGCCCACGAAGCAATTTGAAAACACGCGAGCGAGAATTGGACTATAAATGCCAAAAAGAACTATGTCATTAAGATTTGTAGTTCCAGTTGATATGATTCATTTATTCATAGTACCCTATCATAAAATGTGGTCCAATTCTAAATCCTATTTGGCAACTATTTCTAAGCACGCGAGCAAGAATTTGACTATTACTACCAGAAAATACTATGTAACTAGGATTTGTAGTTCCTGCTGATATGATTAATTTATTCAAAGTTCCTTATCATGAAATGTAGTCCAATTCTGAACCTTATTGGACAATTGTTTGTAAACACGCGAGAGACAATTGGACTATTAATTCCAGAAAGAACTATGTAACAAGGATTTGTAGTTCCTGTTGATATGATTAATTTATTCAAAGTTCCTTATCATAAAATGTAGTCCAATTCTGAACCTTATTGGGCAACTATTTCTGGAGGAGCAATGACGAGCATGCACAAGAACACAGAGAGAACTATGTAATTAGGATGTGTATCTTTCCTGTTGATATGATTCATTTACTCATAGTTCCTTATCACAAAATGTAGTCTAATCCTGAACCCTATTCGTCAACTATTTCTGGAGGAACAATGACGAGCATGCACAAGAACACAGAGAGAACTATGTAATTAGGATGTGTATCTTTCCTGTTGATATGATTCATTTACTCATAGTTCCTTATCACAAAATGTAGTCTAATCCTGAACCCTATTCGTCAACTATTTCTGGAGGAACAATGACGAGCATGCACAAGAACAAAAAAAAACTATGTAATTAGGATTTGTATGGTTCCTGTTGATTTGATTAACAGATCCATAGTTCTTCATAACAGAATGTAGTCCAATCCTGAACCCTATTCGGCAACTATTTCTGGAGGAGCATTGACGAGCATGCATGCACAAGAACAACTGGACGACCCCGAGGAAAGAAACACCAACTCTTTCGTGAACATGAGCCCTGATCAGCGAGTCCTCTAATACTCGTCGCGGCTCATGGCAGAACGGAGTTGGCTCCTTTTCGACGGCGACGCCGAGTCCAGGTTAAAGCGTGTGTGGCGTCGCGACGCTCTGATCTGAATAGTGCGTTCTGACCTTACGGATCCGTGACGCAGCGTCGCAGGTGACGTGGAGGAGGAGGAGGAGAGGCCGGCCGGCGAAGTGTAAAAAGCGAAAATTCAACAACAATCACTTTTCGAGAACAATGAACTTGAGGCGTTTTGTTCGGGATCAACGAGGATCCGCCTGATGCCAACACGCGCCGTCGCCCCTGGCAACGGGGCTTTGTTTACGTCGATAGGCCAGGCCGCAAAGTCGAGGTCCCGCCATTCGCTTGGATCGGAAGTGATGTCTCGTAAGGAGAAATGACACATGCGTCATAATCATAGCCCTAGAACTCCATAATCATGGTCCTAGAACTCCATAATCATGGTCCTAGAGCTCCATAATAACAGCCCTAGAACTCAATAATCATAGCCCTAGAACTCCATAATCATAGCCCCAGAACTCCATAAAAATAGCCCTAGAACTTTTTAATAAAAGCCCTAGAACTCCATAAAAATAGCCCTAGAACTCAATAATAATAACCGTAGAACTCCATGAAAAAGCCCTAGAACTCCATAAAAATATCCCTAGAACTCCATAATAATAGCCGTAGAATTAAATCTTTTGTCTTAAGTCTAGAATTAAACATAATGTATGTATTTTAATTCCTATATGACAGGGTGAATAATGATTTTAAAAAAAATAATAATAATTATTTTGAACGGAGGGCTTGAAAAATTTCACCATTTATTTTAGGCTAAGAAAAGGTTTTCAGAATCATAGAGTCGCGCTTTTGTGTGTTTGTTCCCTATTCTGCAAAATTGAAGGCGAACTTCAGATAGAACTGACCAGCCAATAGTTACACAGACTGGTTTATCAAACCCAATAGAGCCTTGTGAATGAGTGTTCTTCAGAGAGAGATAACTATTCGCACTCTCCGGTATGTTTGTTGCCTATGTAGCGAATTTGAAGGCGAATCAAAAATGAATATCTGCTAGTAATTTTTTTGTATCTTTCAGAGGGAATTGCGAGAAAAAGATCTCAAGTCTCATAACTTCCGCATTATAGATGTCAGATATCAGTCTTTTAGGTGTTTGTCCTACGAAACGAGCTTTAAAATCAAGTTATCTAGTAAAAACAATACCAAAGATTCGCTTGGGTGGAATCTCCAAAAATAAAAACAACCCTTGTCAGATGTTACCAAATCATCGAATCTCATAAGTATTTTACTTATTTTCACCTTAGAATCCGGCCATAAAACTAGATTCATCAAAATCCAACAAGTCAAAAAGTGCAAATACCTTAGTTGCAAAGACTGTTAAAAAAACATTTAAGAAACTCTTAAATTTTAAATACATAATGTTTTTACAAATTTGTTAAAATGAGCGTGTTATGAAACCTTTTTTGGGGTATTTCTTAAATAATATTTACGTGAGGTAAAATTTAAATGAAAATGCTATTAAGTTTAAAAGATTGACTGTTGATTTTTAACATACTTGAAATGTTTGACAACATTTTTTTTAAAAAACTTAAAAAAATAGGTCAATTTTTTAAGATTTTTTTTTTTTTGAAAGTTTTATCTGACGTAAATTTTAATTAAAAATGACCGAAAATGATTTTCTGAGGATTAATGTTTAACTTTTTTCTCTGAAAGCTAACAGAAAGTGTTTCTTAAAGGCCATTGCTACTTAAGCATTAGTACCCTTTAGCTCGAGAACGGTAAGCTGGTTACACAGAGTTGATGTAACAGCTGAGAGTCCACAAACCGAATACCACGCTTAAATGGACCGCGTTTAGCAGAAAGGAACCAAGCCACATCAGCTATTACCAAATTTAATCAGGCAATTAACTTTTTTAAAATAGAACGTTTGTGCGGATTCCTCAGAAAATTTTACGGAATTTGCTTTGTACTATGCAGGAAATTCACTGAAGTTTGCACCAAAATTTGCACGGCCGTTTCTATGTAAAACATCGAATTGCTCGGTTAAATTTATCAATAGCTGATGTGGTTTAATTCTTTTCTGCATAACGCGATCCGAACATCCCAGCCGAATGCTGCCGTACTTAGGAAAAACGCCGTATGAACCTTCGTCAGTTGCCAAATTTACTTTGATTTAATTAAATTTAAAAAAAAACTCGGGAACATTTTCTATTCAATTTTTTAGAGACTTTACTTTGTAGTTAGATCTAAATTATCCGACAATTTCAGGAGAAAATATTTATAACTTTCCTCAAAAATACACTTAGTATACGCAGAAATTTGGCAACTCTCGGATGTACATACGGCGTTCTCTCTCAGCACGGCAGAATGATCCCTTTTACGACTTAAAACAACGATAAATTGATTCGTTGGCGCTCGACTCCCGGCTCGACCGCATGCCGCTTTTGTAGGCATTATTGATCAGATGGCTATCTTTTTTATTTTCTGGCAGAATTCGTGGCGAGAAAGGCCCATTGATAACGGGAGAAAAAAGTGGAAGTGAAAGAAGTGAGTTGGGATCCCGACACTTCCGTAATTCCACCTATCGCCAAAGCCGCACCGGTCGGAGCGGAGTAACGAGGAAAAAAAAGTGAAACAGTGATGAGCGAATATGACGATCAGTTGAAGCATGCTGTTCCAACCGCGCTCTCGCTCTACAAGTGCAGCCTCCCGGTGTGATGTGTCAAGTTCGCGTGAATAAGTGACGTATTTCAATCCCAGACTGTGCGTCATATGGACTGCATCCTGCAATACGGGTCTACAGTTCCTGGCTCAGTTCAGAAACAACGTATGTACCATTAGTTTCCTTAATGACATTAAGGTTGGAAAGGATGAGTCCCATTGAGGAGGGTATTTTGGCCCTAACTCAGGTCGAAAATTGAAACAGCTTAAAATAAGGACATGTATGGTGAAATCGAATCTTAATCATCTACCCTGTGAGAACTTGTCCTTGTTTGAGGTGTTTTTGAAAGGTTTTTGTTAATCTGTAGTACACCCATTACAAAATATTTAAAGGAAAAAGTGGTAGTCACTTGCCCTCGTCATAAACAATCTATTTTAGGACCGAAAATGAGCAATTATTCGAGAAAACTGCAAACTTCACTACTTTGCGCTGGTAAATCAGGCAAAAACCTTTCAAAAACACCTCAAATAAGGGCAAGTTCTCACAGGGTAGATGATCAAGAGTCGATTCGACCATACATACCATTATTCTAAGCTGTTTCAATGTTTTACCAAAGTTAGGGCCAAAATACCCTCCTTAATGGGACACATCCATTCTCAGGCAGTATGATACAATAGGCTGATTTAGTGACCACGTTGTCCGATATAATATAGAATCCTTGGTTAAAATGTAAACAAACTCAGAAACTTGTTTCTGATTCGCGCCCTTTGCGACATGCATGGTGGTAAAATGCGTCCAAGTGTTTCTCAAAATCGAAAGTTCTCGTATTTCATGAGTCTTTAATTGATTTATGACCGGTCAATGAAAATTTTTTATGAATTAATACAATGGAGAATTTCCATACACAAATTGTATTGCTTCATCTGAGAGTGCCTAATGAGCTGAGTTCGCAGTGTTTTTCATAACATTTCTGACATGAGCAATTGGAGAAAAATAGATTCAAAAGTGAGAAAATGTGCCGCCTTATTACGCCATCTGGCGGTATTTTCCGTTTAAACACATGTATTTTGGCAGATTAGGTTATTTTGTCATGTTTTCTCCAATAATTATTCAATTTAGAAACCAAGGACTCAAGGAAATCCTCGTACTCAGTTTTCCTACATGTATCATTTTAAAGATGAAAGTAACAAAATTCCAGACACCTCCAAATTCTCTATTATCACATGAGGTTATGTTAGTTTGTTTTGGTTTGAACGAAGAGTTAAATATTATATCAAATGACGCAGTTACTGAATCAGTCCATGAACCATTATAAAGGCCAAGAAGATGCGGGAGCCTCTGAAAGGTACACACGTTTCATCGAATCAAAATTTTTCGCAGAGTATACTCGGCTACATATCGTCGCCCTCTGATGTAAGGGCGTCTTTCTATTTCCAGATGAGCCCCAAAAAGGATGGTGTTATATGATTAACAAGGCTCACGTGGAAATCGATATACCTGCTTACGCCAGTGGGGCGACGATATGAAGCATTCGCCTTCAATTTTTCATGAACAACGCCTTCAATTTCTCATGATACCGCCCGACCAACGCTCGAGTTGAAATAGTTGTATCGTTGCGCCTACGAACATTTCACGTTTTCCCAGCCTCTCTCGCATTGTGAAAGTGCTTGCTGGTGCAATCTCTATTACTGCGGCTTAGGAAAAACGAGGAAATTTGTAAGTGTTAAAAATAGTGTACGATTTTAAGGTCAGATCTAGAAATTAATGCACTTTCTGACGTCCAGTTTAACGCAACAAATTTAAGCATTCTAACACATGATTTCACTTCAAAATTTCACGTAGAATTTTATTAATCCGCACTGAAAATAACTGATATGAGCTTCAAACCAAGACATAACAATATTTTTACTCAGCGCCAGTCACGAAAAAATTTGAATCACCCGCTAATAAGAAAAACAAGCAAAGTCTACCTACTTGAATCAAATTGAAAACCACGACGGTTTTGGCAAAATTTCAATAAACAGTGTTCCTTTCCCACCATGTGTCATTCGAAGTGTATGAACTGCATTTTGCAATTAGGAACCATAAATTCCGGTCCGGTTTAAAAACAATGTATGTGCCATTAGTTTCCCTATGCACATGAGTGTTTTTTCAGATGAGCCAGAATTTATAGTTTCAAATGGCAAAATGCAGTCAAAAAAACATGCTGAGTCGAAGCGTCGATCTTTGGGCTTTATATTTTTATACTGCAAAAACTGTGACTGTAACGTTTAGTGAGCGATTTAAATCAAGTAGATAATAGTTTTTTCTATGAGCGGGAAATTTGAATTTATCCATCGAGCACCGAAAATAAACATCTTGTTTAGGAGTTGCGTTCAGTGATATGTGTCGCGCGAATCATGTTCTACGTAAAATTTTGATAAGGAAATACATATTAGGATGCTTTTCTCCTTACCTCGTCCAGTGCTCTATTCCGTTTGTCATTACGAGTCTAACCTATCGTTCAAAATCGTCTGTCGTCATTGTGCCTAAGCGCTACTATCTACTTTCCGCGTGCTCATGAAAGAATGCAGCAATAAGTTTAAACTTTTTTTCTTTTTGCAGGAATGGTTGAACTTTAATTGCGCGTATAAAATGTAAACCAAATTAAATAATAAGTGAAACGGATTTCATCGATAGTACAACTGCGTCACACCACGGCTTATATCGCCCTCTTCTTGAACGTATTCGTTGTCGCCGCCATTATCTGACGAGGAGGAAGAGGATGAGCCAGACGGCGGCTGACTGTGGAAAACTTGTGTCAAACCATTAATTTTATGCACGTCATAACCAATTCCCATTGTTCGTTTTTTGAGCAGAAAATGACCCTGTAAAAATATAACAAGAACCCGAATAAAGCGCAATGAAGCATCTGCATACCCTCATGGAAATGTCATAAATGATTTTGAATAACGTGTAGAAATTAATTTTAAAAGGGAAAATCATAAAATTAATTAAAAATATAAACCACAAACGTATAAAATACACAGTTAAAACTAGTGATTTTCTAAAGTCTTTCTTAGACGCACATTTTACCAGACATAAAAATTACTTTAAAAAATGTCCAAGAAGGGTCTCCTGAAGCCAACTTTTAAGCAATGTTTTAAATAGTTAACGAAAAGTGATCTTTAATGGTCCTTAGTACCAAGGATCTTGAACCAAGATGAGGACTTTGACCTTGTGTGAACGAACACATAAGCGAAACGATGTTACTAATCTAATAAATGAAATATTACCTACCTCCATACCCCAGTCAGCTCCCCAGCTGTTTCGGATGATCCAAGCATCTAAAATAAAATATATGTTCATCCTTTAATCAACTAGACTATACCATGTCATCAAAAAGTAGAAATTATTTTGTAAGGTGTGAGGTTCCATTCTGAGCATGTTCTTATTTTCTATCATTATCTTAAAGCAATATTAAAAGTCATCGTTTAAAAGACGTCCCTTTTGCGGAACAATGGCCTGCTGCTGCTGAGATGAAGTGACCGATTTTAAAAATGGTTGTTACATAGACTGTCTTAAATGCATAATGAACGATTTCATTTCAGGTTGTTAAATTCAGTCGTCTCCTTCTGCTCTGAGCTTTAAGTTTTTTCTTTATTTCAATCTTTGGGTTAGTACACGGAAAAAGTACACGCAAATGGTGGAGGTGATGTGATATTAAATGACTCAAAAATTCTGGAGGGTGTTTTCTCATATATGTATCACCGCTAAAATGATAAAGAAAATATTTTTTTTAGAAAATGAGCTCAACAAAGGCTCGTTGAAAGGTAAATGCTTTTAGAAACAGTATCCGAATATCTTAAAATTGTCTCAGAACAGATGAACTCTAAGCTAATTTGGGACATTCTTAGTAATACTATTTACAAAATATGCATCGAAAGGAATACCTCGAAAGTGTCCGACAATTACTACAGCATGACCAGTTGGCTCAACAAATTCATATCTCTCTGGAGTCCAAACTCCCCGTACATAGAACTGAAACAAGAACATTTGGAAAATACCTGTGCATGAAAATATATTCGTGGTTATTGTCAAAATATGTCTAACTGTAACTGAAAGTTGCCGTGGTCTTGTTTTATTCAAGGATTTTTAATCAAAAGCCCTCTTGGAATTTTATTCGAATTTTCTTCACTCATTAATAAATATTCCCTAAGAATCTCTATTGGTGATGATAGGGAAGATTTCTCATCGAAGAGACCCATAGGTATAAAATCCTGATAATGAAAAATAACGACGTTTTTGGGAGGAAAATTTTCTAATCATAAGCAGGGTCTAGACCCCTGGACCCCCTCCCTCCACCCCCCGTGGAATGTCACAATAATTCTATATACTTTGCAGCAAATGAATGCTTATCGGCTGTTTCTGCATGAGAAATTTTGTTCGAAATTTTTTTTTAAAAAGTCTGGAGTGGAGTACGACGTTTTGCAGCTATGTATTTTGCAGCTAAGTAAGAGAGGAACCAAAATTGTGTGTTAACACGGGAAGTAGTGCACCGCGTAACCCAAATTCATAGTTCATATTTTATGGTTAATTTTTCTTTGAGTCATATCGATCAGTGGTGAGGCTTAATAATCGACAATCGAAACTATCCCATTTGAAGTGATGGTAAAGAATCAATTATAATGGTGTTCGTTGCAAACGCCCTAATAATCGATATTTTTTCATAGGTTTGAATTCCATATCAATCTATACATTGTACAGATCGCCACGCTATTGACATCGACCAAACCTGTAGGTTGAATATTTGCAACGCGACGCACAGTGGATCGAGTCAATCATAGAGTACCTTTATAGACAGAGTATGGCCATTCGTATCTTTTTACTACAGGAAAACTGTTCCGCTTTTTGATTGGTCAACGAGTTTTTAGGCTTCATGATGCTCTTAGGGCCGCATATAAACAAACAAGATGGCGGCTCACCGTAACATCGATAAGAAGCTAAATTTGACAAAAATTTCAATTATGCGGCAGTAACAATTTAAACTAGCATATCTACGAATAACACACGAAAAACAAATGAAAACATTATTAAATCGCCTTTCACCTTTATCACAGGAGGATGTAAGATGTGCATAACCTCAATCTTGCTTGCTGATAACAGCCATCTTGTTTGTTTATTTACGGCCCTAAGAGCATCGTGTCAGCCTATTTTCACGCGACCAATGAAAAACCGGAACAGAAATGGCCATACTCTGTCTATAAAGGTACTCTAGTCAATCAGAGAGGTCGGACATTAAGTTTTTAACTAAAACTTCACATTTTGATGTTTAATTTGTCACATTTTAAATTTTAATGGGACTTTCTAAAAGATCAATTCACGAGGAAACCAATAGAACCACTTTCAGAACCTCAAAATTTTATATATACGCAGTTATAAGTTTTTAAACTTTCCAAAATTTGTCCAACCTGTCCTTTGGACTCGATCCAAAATCAGGCGCGAGCCGCCAGGATAGAGCCCGGGCAGCATGATGGAGAGTCCTATGCGCCAGCCAATCGCAAGTTGCAAGCTTTGAGTGACAAAGAGAGAAAAAATAGTACATTAAATTCAGCAAGACACTTTCTTTATTCTCAGATACCTTAAAGTAACTTACGGATTCGGTCGCTTTAACTAAAAATTTGGTCGATCAATCAAGTCCTTTTGGTTCATCGGACCGAAAAAAAAGTAACTCAAAGTAATCCAAACCGTAAACACATAAATGGACGACACAACAATGTGCGAGTTGAAGCATTCTATCACACGTTCCATCGTCCAAATTTTACGAAGAACACGGTTCGCACAACGAAAATGACGAAAATTAACCGAGCACTTCTTTTTTCCAGTTTAAGTTCACACGTTTTTTCGGCAGGGGAGTTTTGGTCCTCTTACCAATTATTGAGACCCAAAGTTAATTGGTCAACATGTAAATACAAACAACATTTTCTCACGACGTTTTTAGGTGAAATGTAAAATGTCTTGGAAGAATGAGGGTTTGCTCGTTTTCTGTTTGTTTGGTTGGCCAAACGGAAACAAATATATAATTGAGAATTTTGGCGTCAATTCCACGAAGGAAAATTCACTAAAACCCTCTACACCTCTTAGGTGCAACAGGGCTTAATTATATTTCAAGAAAATCCCATCTTCTTATACCTGCACCGGATAAACCTTTTGACTTTCCTCAGCTGAAGGCTCTTAGATTTTTCCTGTGTACGATAACTTCGCGACAGCACCGGCGTGCAGCGGCGCGGCGCTTCAAACTACTATTTCGCCATGAAGGTGTGGCACAGTATCATACAAGATTGAAGGCACCCTAACGTATCATGATTGATGGCATCTTTCAAAAGCACGAAGTTCCCTCGCAAATTAAATCGAGTGACGACGAAAAAAAGAGAGCTGTAGTCGAAAAACTTGCTAAGTCCTAGTATCTGGATCCAGTAAAGTTTAGCATGATTTTTGAACTTAATTAGAGGAAAAAGTGACTTGATTCAAGCAAAAATATGCTCTTTACCGCCGAGAAGATTTCCTTATAAATCAATAAAGAAAATAATGCCTGTTTAGAGAAAAAAGGATCTTAGATCAATCAGAAACCCGCTTTCATTCGTCTATTTTATTCTTGATTCAAAATAAAATCTTCTTGACGGCATACTCAAGAGTGTTTCTGCCTAAATCAAGTCACATTTTTCTCTAATAAAATTCAAAAATTATGCTAGAGGGTCATTCCACGCCTAGGTAGTCCGGGGGGTATTTTTTTTTTCTCCTCCAAATGACCCAACGATATTTATTTTTGGACTCCTTAATACTCCTAGTTTTTGGAAATATATGTGGTTTACCTCCGTTTTGTTTTTTTTCTCGCAATTTTTACGTGTTTTGTAACCCCGTTGCTTAGCTTTATCCTACTGTAAAAAGAGTGACAGTTTGGTAGCAATGCTTTCTGGTGTTCCCGCCAAAACCAAGTTTCAGGTTATGCTTGCAGTTGTCAAGAAACTGATTCAATGTGCTCCTGCAAAGTTTCAATTTTTAAAAGTAATTACTGTATATTATATGTAACTTTTAAAACTTAAGGTACTGACTGTCACACCCGTTACGCAAAACATGGGTTTTTTAATGTAACTATTTTAATTCATGTCATTTTGAGATGCCAATTTTTTCCGTACGTTTTCAAGTCGAGTACAGCTTTGGAGTATTTTTTCCAAATTTTTATTTCAACAATTGATGGGCAAAAATGCGTAACAGGTGTGACACGTTACGGGTCTGACCAATGAGAAGAGCCTTCAATTATGCAGATGTTTGCCTCACTTTTCTCCATTTTTTCTATGGTTATCACAAGAAATACACTGATATGCATAATTAGAGGTTATGTGTACATTTAATAAGAGAGAGATATCCAACTTTTTTGCCATATTTCACTATTTAAAGTGAATACACCTTATCTCAAAAGGACTTCAAATAGAGCTCGTTGAACTCTCTCCGATTTGATTGAAATATTTTCACTTTACTATAGGCCCAGACCTACCGTGCCAGGGTTTTTTTTTTTTGTTAATTTGGGCCATGCGACGTCCAGGACTGCGGGGACGAAAAGGGAATCCTGGGTTACCCAAAGAAAAGCCCTGGGACGGTAGGTCTGGGCCACCCTGTAGAGAAATGTACTTTTGGCATGTTCTACATCAAAATGCGTCATATTGCAGATTGATTTACTGCTTAGGATTGTCTACAATAAGAGTATGAGAAGAAAAGTAAGTTTTTTAACTTTTAAACTCTCTCAGAAATGATGGACCTCACAGAGACAATCTGTCACACCCGTTACAATGGAATGACCCTAAACGTTATTAAACACGGATTCCAGGACTAAGTGAGTTTTTTAGATTACCGCTCTCTTTTTGTAACGTAGTCTCTTGATTTATTTCGCAAGGAAAGCTCTGCACCCTTAAAGGAAGCTTGTCATTTTTGATACGTTGGAGCGTCTTCACTTTCGTATGATACTGTGCAACACCTATGTCACGAAATAGTTGCTTGAAACGCCGTAGCACTCCGCGGCGCGGCGGACGACCAGCGTGACACGCGCACAGGCGCCTACAAACCTAACAGGGATACTTCACGCATTGCGCAACGCGTGAAGTATCCTGTTAGGTTTGTAGGCGCCACTGCGCATTTTGCTCTGTGTTAGGCTCTAATATTTAAACTCGCGGAGTCAGCGTTTTTCAACTCATGATTTTGATATGTTTGCACGCTCTGCACGGATTATTCTCATTTAAATTGATGAAAAAAAATATGTATTGAAGGAAAATATAACGTGTGTTTTGAAAATATTAAGGTGGTTCCGTGTCTAATTTAATGATTTCCGAAGCTGTTTAATTTTTCTTTTATATTTTGTACTTTTACTGTGCTGCAGCGTGGTTTATTCGCAACCAAACGCTCAAAATTGGACGTGTCTGACTGTAAAAGATCGATTTAAAAGTGGGTTAAAATCAAAGATTACGTCCTCCTTGGTTTTTTCTTTCTCTTTATTTCATTTTTGTATAGTTCCTTTCAATCCAAGTACGGCTCATTGAGATTTATATCGATGCCATCGCTTGGAAAAGGTTTTACAAATATTAGCCACGTTTCAAAAATATAATGTTTTTAAAATGAAGTAATATTATCATTTAAAAAAAGGTATGTATGTACGGTGTATTTAAAATCGACAATTTTACAGATAGAAATACAAGCAAATATTCACCGATGAAAATTTGAAAGATGAATCAAAAGAAGAATGTAACATTTCATTTAAAAAATGAGTTACCATAACAACACCTTCTTCTCTCTCAATTTTCTAATCCGATAATGTCAATATAATTTCACATACGGACTGAAATATAACCTTTGGACCAAGTCACTGTTTCTTATTTTGCGCGTGGACGTAAATTACTGGACTAAACAGGTGCCCGGACAAAAAGTCGGTGACGGAATGTCCTGAAACCTCAACACTTCGAGCAACACAAGACGGGAAGGAACATGGCTCGATCTAGGAGAATGTCAAAATCATTGTGGCGCACAATTTGATTCAAGTAGACTACGGTTTTGTATGTAAGCGGGGAATTCAAAATGCCGGAGTGAAATGTAAACTAAAAGTGTCAATATCTTATTAAGAAGTTAAATTTAGCAATTTTCGTCGTACGAATCATACTGTGCGTGAAATTTTGTCAAGAAAGACATATTAGAATGCTTACATTTGTACCTTGTCCAGCGGGCTGATTTTTGAAGTTGATAGACAAAGCTGTAGACAAAGAAGAGAGAAAGGACATTGGGTATCCTATTGGTGGAAGCTGGTGGTTGCAATGGAAGAAGCAGGTAGATAATACACTGAGTAACAGCGACACATGAGAGATCCTATAGTTAGTCCATCATTTGGACCGCGTTAAGCAGAAAGGAACCACTGGAATCAAGCCACATCAGTTATTGCCAAATTTAACGGGGTAACTTGATTTTTTACAAGCGAACATTAGTGCGGATTCCTTTGAAAATTTTAAGGAATTTGCTTCGGGATAAGTAGAAAATGCACTGGAAGCACAAAAATACCCGTTTTCATGTAAAAAATAACTTTGTCTACTTAAATTTGGCAATAGCCGGTCAGATTGGCCGAGTGGTCAGCGCGTCTGACTCTAGGTCAATAGGTCTCGGGTTCGAATCCCGGTAGTAGCGTCCAATTTTTACGGAACTGACGAGTAAATCTGCAGGAACAGGTTCCACTCGGCCTTAATCCTTGAAAATTTGAAAAGCCTGGAGCATGGATTTCCCTATCGCCATTAGGACGTCTAAGGACATTAAATCTCTGTGATTGGCTGTAGACCTCTGAGAAGAGGCATTAGCCATTAAAACTGCAAAAAAAAAAAAAATAAATAAATAGATACATTGGCGATAGCCGATGGGGCTTGGTTTCTTGTTTAATGCGGTTCATTTTTTCCTCTAGTCCATGGAAACCAAGCATTTAAAAGCAATATGATTGCTCCGTCCTCCCTATGTCTTCTTTGTCTATACCTTGTCTATCAATTTTAACAATGAGCCCGCTGTGGTTCTTTTTAACTGTGACTGACCTGAAGCCTGATGGGGTTTTGGGGGTAGCCAGCCGATAGTGGACTTGTCTCCAAAGCATTCTCCATGACGAAGTCTTGGGCCCACGCGTTACCAACATTCAGGGTTTGATAGCTTTCAATCTTCACGTAAGCGGGTTTGTCATTGCAACGACCGGTCACCCCGGTGAAAGGGTAGTCCTCCGCCAGAGAAGTCCCATAAGTCTTCAGCCAGAGAAGCCCGTTGCTTAGAATCCCGCCCAAGCAACCGTTATTCCAGCTACAGCAGTCGATTACATCTACGAATAAAAATCCGTCTTAGTATTTACGTCAACTTGGGGTTTTATCCTTCCCAGGAAAAATCGATTTTTATACTTTCAGAAGCAGCGACGGACCCAAAGTGAGTTGGAAGGGAGAGGGGCATTAGCTATTGTCGAGTGGGGGTCTGAGGGAGGGAGTGAAGGGGAAATTTTTAAAAAAAATAGGCCCTCCCAAATTGAATTTTAGGCAGTTTTAGCATTCATTTTGTGCATTATTTGAAAGTTGGAAATTGATATCTCTTTTAACGTAAATTTATTTTAGTATTAGGACTAGGTATTTATGTCTGCAATGTTGAGTAGCCTTTGGTTTGGTAAACTTTTGTTAAATATGCTTCTGTCTTGAAACCATTTCAGTAAAGTTTAAAGAGCACTATTTCCCCTCCCTCTTTTCCCCCTTTCCATCTTATTTTCTTCTCGCTTGTTTCCTCTTTTGGCCCGAGGGGNTTACAAATATTAGCCACGTTTCAAAAATATAATGTTTTTAAAATGAAGTAATATTATCATTTAAAAAAAGGTATGTATGTACGGTGTATTTAAAATCGACAATTTTACAGATAGAAATACAAGCAAATATTCACCGATGAAAATTTGAAAGATGAATCAAAAGAAGAATGTAACATTTCATTTAAAAAATGAGTTACCATAACAACACCTTCTTCTCTCTCAATTTTCTAATTCGATATTGTCAATATAATTTTACATACGGACTGAAATATAACCTTTGGACCAAGTCACTGTTTCTTATTTTGCGCGTGGACGTAAATTACTGGACTAAACAGGTGCCCGGACAAAAAGTCGGTGACGGAATGTCCTGAAACCTCAACACTTCGAGCAACACAAGACGGGAAGGAACATGGCTCGATCTAGGAGAATGTCAAAATCATTGTGGCGCACAATTTGATTCAAGTAGACTACGGTTTTGTATGTAAGCGGGGAATTCAAAATGCCGGAGTGAAATGTAAACTAAAAGTGTCAATATCTTATTAAGAAGTTAAATTTAGCAATTTTCGTCGTACGAATCATACTGTGCGTGAAATTTTGTCAAGAAAGACATATTAGAATGCTTACATTTGTACCTTGTCCAGCGGGCTGATTTTTGAAGTTGATAGACAAAGCTGTAGACAAAGAAGAGAGAAAGGACATTGGGTATCCTATTGGTGGAAGCTGGTGGTTGCAATGGAAGAAGCAGGTAGATAATACACTGAGTAACAGCGACACATGAGAGATCCTATAGTTAGTCCATCATTTGGACCGCGTTAAGCAGAAAGGAACCACTGGAATCAAGCCACATCAGTTATTGCCAAATTTAACGGGGTAACTTGATTTTTTACAAGCGAACATTAGTGCGGATTCCTTTGAAAATTTTAAGGAATTTGCTTCGGGATAAGTAGAAAATGCACTGGAAGCACAAAAATACCCGTTTTCATGTAAAAAATAACTTTGTCTACTTAAATTTGGCAATAGCCGGTCAGATTGGCCGAGTGGTCAGCGCGTCTGACTCTAGGTCAATAGGTCTCGGGTTCGAATCCCGGTAGTAGCGTCCAATTTTTACGGAACTGACGAGTAAATCTGCAGGAACAGGTTCCACTCGGCCTTAATCCTTGAAAATTTGAAAAGCCTGGAGCATGGATTTCCCTATCGCCATTAGGACGTCTAAGGACATTAAATCTCTGTGATTGGCTGTAGACCTCTGAGAAGAGGCATTAGCCATTAAAACTGCAAAAAAAAAAAAAAATAAATAAATAGATACATTGGCGATAGCCGATGGGGCTTGGTTTCTTGTTTAATGCGGTTCATTTTTTCCTCTAGTCCATGGAAACCAAGCATTTAAAAGCAATATGATTGCTCCGTCCTCCCTATGTCTTCTTTGTCTATACCTTGTCTATCAATTTTAACAATGAGCCCGCTGTGGTTCTTTTTAACTGTGACTGACCTGAAGCCTGATGGGGTTTTGGGGGTAGCCAGCCGATAGTGGACTTGTCTCCAAAGCATTCTCCATGACGAAGTCTTGGGCCCACGCGTTACCAACATTCAGGGTTTGATAGCTTTCAATCTTCACGTAAGCGGGTTTGTCATTGCAACGACCGGTCACCCCGGTGAAAGGGTAGTCCTCCGCCAGAGAAGTCCCATAAGTCTTCAGCCAGAGAAGCCCGTTGCTTAGAATCCCGCCCAAGCAACCGTTATTCCAGCTACAGCAGTCGATTACATCTACGAATAAAAATCCGTCTTAGTATTTACGTCAACTTGGGGTTTTATCCTTCCCAGGAAAAATCGATTTTTATACTTTCAGAAGCAGCGACGGACCCAAAGTGAGTTGGAAGGGAGAGGGGCATTAGCTATTGTCGAGTGGGGGTCTGAGGGAGGGAGTGAAGGGGAAATTTTTAAAAAAAATAGGCCCTCCCAAATTGAATTTTAGGCAGTTTTAGCATTCATTTTGTGCATTATTTGAAAGTTGGAAATTGATATCTCTTTTAACGTAAATTTATTTTAGTATTAGGACTAGGTATTTATGTCTGCAATGTTGAGTAGCCTTTGGTTTGGTAAACTTTTGTTAAATATGCTTCTGTCTTGAAACCATTTCAGTAAAGTTTAAAGAGCACTATTTCCCCTCCCTCTTTTCCCCCTTTCCATCTTATTTTCTTCTCGCTTGTTTCCTCTTTTGGCCCGAGGGGGGGGGGGGTTGCCATTGGCCATGGGGATGTCATTACTGGACGACCGCTTGAGCAGCAAGAATAAATGAGTCCAAAAAATAATTCAAGAAACAATATCAAGTGGATATAACTAAATATAAATCAGACTAAACTGCTTTGCAAGAATTTGTATAGTTGCTAAGTACCTTGTTTGGAGAACATGTCGACTCTGCCCTCTTGACGGGCCCAAAGAATTTCCATAGCGCTAACACACGCAAAGGACCAACAACATCCACAGTCTCCCTAAAAAAATAAATGAGGGTTCGATCAGTTGCGTATTTGAGCCCTAAGCGACAGTGGGACGCCCTTGATCGGCCTTAGATAAACTCGTGGACTCATGGACTCATTAGATCGACTCATGGTTATAAATCATTGAATATAATCATTACCTTTATGGTTCTTTTTTTGCTTGTTCCTCATTTAAAATTCATATTATTTCTTTTTAAAATCGTTTTTACAGTTCCCAAGGAGGAGAAGACAGAAAAAGAGTCGATATTTGGACCGCATTAGGCAGAAAGGAACCAAGCCACATCAGCTATTTTCAAATTAAATTGGGCAATTTTATCATTTTCATATGAAAACAGTGTTGTGTGAATTTTTGTGCAAATTTCAGTGAATTTCTTGCCCAGTACTAAGCAAATTCCTTAAAACTTCCAAAGGAATCCGCACAAACGTTCTCTTTAAAGAATTAAATTGCCGATTAAATTAAATTTTTCAATAACTGTCGTGGCTTGGTTCCTTTTTGCTAGACGCGTTCCATTTGAGAATCGTTATTCCGAAACTTCGATGTTTACAACTAAATCGATTCGATTTTCATTGATTTTGGACTTTTTGTTTTCTTTTTTAAAGATTTTTTCCTAAAGCTCCACATCCTAATGCTGCCATGCGAAGAAAAAACGCCGTGTGAACCTTCAGGCGCTTCCAAATTTTCTTTAGTAAATCACGAATTTTCGGGAAAATGTGTACATTTTTTTCTTCCCATTTATCCGATAATTTTGTTCGCAATTTCACCTACATTTCCTAAAAATTACAAGGGATCAAGGGAAAATATCCATAGCTTTCCTAAAAAACAAACACTTTATCCGTGGAAATTTGGCAACTCTCGAATGTTGATACGGCGTTTTCCCTTAGCACGGGAGTACGAGCCAGCGTGACTCACCTGAGATTCCGGTGTGGGATAGAGGTGAGCAGGATTGCGCCAATCTATTTTCGCGCGTCCTCGAGGGTCCGGCCCGATGATCCATGGCGGCGGCGGTGGCGGTTGGTTGTCGTTGTTGATATTATTGTTATCGTCATCGTCATTATCCATTCTGTAGCTGGTGTTCCTGGCCGCGGGGGGTCTGGATCTGGGGCGGGATCCGTCATCATCGCTCGCGGCGCCTCGCGAAGCCCGGGATGAACCTCTTTCCAATTTTCTCGAGGATCTGTCGCTCCCGAAAGATCTCGATCTCCGTGGCGGAGAGCTCGATCTGGAGTGAGATCGAGGTGATCCGGATTCAGAGCGAGGTGATCCGGATTCAGAGCGAGGTGATCCGGATTCAGATCGAGGTGATCCGGATTCAGATCGAGATGATCCGGATTTGTGCGTGAGTCCCAGGGCTTTCTTTAAGCCCCGAGCTCTCAAGTTCTGTGACTTCTGCGAATTTTGTGACTTCTGTGATTTCTGTGACTTCTTCGGCTTCTGCTGCTTGGACGAGTTCCTTCCTCTTTTTGCGGGCAATTTCGGGAGTGCTTTCGAGGACATTTTCACTAGTTTTCTCGAGGATTGAGGTCGACGCGCACCGTACATTCTATCAAATTCTTCCTCTGTCAATAAATACATAAGATGTAGAAACAATACGAAGTAAAAATTTCCGTTTGTATGCTTATTTCGGGTTATTTGGACTATTTATGCTAGATGGAACCATGTGCAAATGGAAAGATGTGGTGTGCTTATTGGTTGAGGGCCCTAAGAATGAATGGGACTTGAAAAGTGCCAGTGGCGTCAGAGGCAAGGTACGAGGAAGCACGACGGGGAGATCGGTGGTGGGACGCTCTAACTCATGAGCCCTGTTCACAAGGCTTTTGTCACACGCCTACGGCTAACGAGATAGCGCTCAGTTCCTTTTGATTTAATGTCAAATCTCGCTTTCCCATTTTCTCAAAAGGAACTATATCCACTGACCACATTGTATCTTATCCACCTTCCACGAGCACACCCCATATTTTCACTTTCACATAGTTCCTTTTAGCATAAATACGTCCATTTATAGTTAGCTTCTTTCCGGCTAGATCAAGCCAATGAACAAGATTGATCCACTAAATTTCACTTTAATCGACGTAACTCGGAAGTTACCCTGAGATATCTGGGGATGAAGAAAATCAGCGGCGTGACGTGCTTTGCGATATATCGATTGATCTGCCATTGAAACCTATGAAAAAGGATCAATAAACAGAGTGCTCGCTACGAACGCCTCAATAACCGATTCTTTACCATAGTTTCAAATAGAGATAAATCGAAAATCGATTATTCACGCCTCACCACTGAAGGAAATGTCCTGCTGTAATAATGCACTCTTGTTCCTCTCGATGTCATTTAGAGGTTCCGACTTGCAAGTGACTAATGCGTTGAACTTTTACCAGTGCGCTCCAGGTTCAATGTTTGCGGTTGACGCCTGATTTTTAACGAGGTTGCAAATTTTCAAAGAAAATCCCGTAAGGGGTGGCGGTAGGGCGTTGACGAAGAGATGTTGCGGTGTAAGTTGCCCGATAATCTCTGGGAAGACAGGCATATGTGGCGTTTGGGTGTCGCGGGACGTCAGAATGCGTTGTAGAGCGACTTTTGTATGTTGTATGTTGTTGCAAAACAAACCACCATTTATTGCCGTATCTAAAATCTGAACTTGGGGGAGTTCATTTTGAATCAGTGGAAGAGGTCAAACAAGCCGTCAACACTTTCATCCCCAGCCAGTTGAAAGACTTCTAACGCGTGGTATCCGTTCTCTTAGTCTCACAATTAGTATCAGACCTGCTTGGATCGAGCTGGTTATGTGGAGAGGTGAGGTAAGCCCCTTATTCTACAGAAACTTCTTTGATTTTTCGTCAGTGATGAACGACTGAGGCTTTGGCAGAGAAGCTCTTCTCTTGTCGCGGACTTAAAATCTCCGCGGATTCGGCGGGAGCGCCGTGCACCTCGGCGCGGTCAAACGGCTCGCGTTCGGCCGCACATGGTCCGATTTTGTTGCGGTTTGTTTTGTTGAACTCAGTATATCCTAAGGAAGATTTTGAGCCCAAGTTTTATTAAAATTGGTCAATTCTTATTGATTTTAGAGAGGGGGGATACTTACTTATTGAACGCCCCTCGTAATACAACTGTGTACACATTTGTACAATATGTCGGTTACTTTTTTTTTACTGTATAGAAGTTTAGTAAGAGTTGAAGTATTTTTCTCCTTACATATATATAGAACTGACTAGTACTAACCCGAGAGGTCTGCGAATTTAGTAACTCCGAAAACAGCGGTGTCCTGGCGTACTCTTCTTCGGTCATTGAGTTCTTTTATTATTTTCAAGTTGTCCTGAAATATTAGGAACCGCATCTCTTCCTCATATGATGAGGCATAGTGTTTATCGTACGCTTTTTTAAACAGCTTAAATTGTTTTCTCGCATCCATCTTGTCCAAATCAGCCTAAACACAAAATTAAGTGATAAACTAAGAAGTGTTGAAGAGGAAGAACCGAGTAAAAACAGCGGCACAGCAAACGAATCTATTTTAGATCAATAGTAAGCGTTCTGCATTTTTAGTGCTGAACACTCAGCACTTGCAAAGGCATGGATTTAAATAATTTCAAAATCATTTTTTTTTAAACTAGAAACAGCGCCGGCGAACTGTAACCGCGTTATTTCTCACATTCGCGAATTATAGTTGTCTAATTTTCACATGCTTTCAAAAAATCAATTCCTGGTGAGTTTTATCATGTTCTCTTCTATGCTGTGATATCAGCACTAGAAAAAAAACACATTGTATCTAGAGTCCAAACTCTTAAAAACATCGACAAGAAAAAATACTCTTGATTAGATCAGATTTAAGCTTAAATTAAGAACCAAGCCTCTTAATTTGAGCGGATTTCCTTTTGATTTAAGCTTAAATCTGATTGAATCAAGAGTTCGTTTTCTTGTCAATGTTTTCAAGAGTCTGGACTCTAGATCTAATGTGTTTTTTTTCCAGTGAGTTACAATTATTCATGCTGAATGGATGTCCATGTTGAATGAGAAAAATGAAGGCGCGATGGCAAACTCGCAATGCTTTGCTCTGCTGCTAGCAAGGTGTCGCTAAGACTCGACAGAACAGTTAAAAAACGAGGTCTGAATATGTCCTTCCTGTCATCGGCCACGTTGCGTACATAGCTCTTGAAGCACTACTCCTGATACGTCCTGCGGAATCAACACAACATGGAATAAGAGCAAGGGAAAGGACGCGCTTCGATGACGGCGCGGAGATATACAACTATTCGTACTTGATGGATGTCCGTGTTGCATGTGAAAAAATTGAAGGCGCGAGGCGTGAACTCGCAATATTGCAATGCTCCACTCTACGCTGCCAATGGGTTGTCGCTCGAATTCAGGAGGAAAGTTGAGTAGACGTCCCAAAGAAGTCGCTTTAGAGGAGGCTTCTCTTAGAAGGAAGTATTATAGTTGCCCATAATTTTTCAGTTTAAAAAGAACCATGAAAGAAAATTCTCCCCGGTGAGGTACCGGTCACCAGCCTCCGGGGTTAAAGCCGGGCGTAGTGGAACTCAGCCTTGCTGGAGGCGCTGTTGCAATTAGCGAACCTCGGGTCAATTGGACCTGGCTCGAGTATCCAAAGGTTAAATTCTTTGAATTTTTTTTCAAACCAAACATGAAAAAAACACACACACACACCCTCCCTTTTCTTTAAAATTCAAAAACGCTTTATCACACGGAGGAAAAAACTCCGTGCATGAGACCCGAAGTTAAGGTCATATGGATCTCTGAAGTTTTCGGATCACGTTTCCGAAAACTTGAGGCCCAGCTGCCGAAATTCGGAGCAGACATCTAAGTACTTCGGTATGTTCTGGAGTACTTCAGGTGTGTGACCCGAACCCTTCGGTATATATCGAAGTACTTCAGATGTCTGACCCGAACTTCGGCAGCTGGACCTCAAGTTTTCGGATGCATGATCCGAAAACTTCAGAGATCCATATGACCTGCAGAGCTCAAAATGCCTTAGTTGTTGTTGTTCATTTTTAAAGCTCACAAACATTTGTCGACTGGAAGTGTGTATGTTTACCTGGTATCTAGCCTCAGCCAGATTCACTTGTTGCTCGAGGGACCACGTCCTGGGGTCGGCCCAACACGTGAACGGTGCGATCGGCCCGAGTTCCGCCTCGGTGAAGACGCACTCACATCGATCCTTGTCGCATCCGCCGGTCGTCCACGGAACGTTGTGCAAGGAGGCTCTCCCGTAGGTCATCTTACAATAAGCGGCGCAGTCCTCGTTGTCCACTTCACTCGTGCATAACTTAAATGACGGCTCCCACTCCTTCGCCAGAACTGAAACATTAACCACTGAAACATTAACAACTGAAACATTAACAGAGCAGCAATTCTATTAATTAACTGAAACATTAATGCCGCACAATGGAACGAATTGATGAGAGAAGTCGCACAAAATGTGAAAGCATTAAAAGCGTATAACTCCGTTAATACATAATGTAGAGGTTTTGAACGTGGTTCCATTGGTTTTGTCGTAAAATGTCCTTTGAGTTAGATTTTAGATTTTAAAGATTTTATTTGAAATCCAATTCAGTGCTCCTGTAAAATTTCGTGGAGAAATGTTCATAAAGTTTCCAGGGCCGGATTTACCTACTTACCGCCCATGGACCGCCTGTATTTTGCCGCCCCCTTCTCATTCGTTTTGAAACATCGATACAAACCATAAAGTGAACGTGCCGGAGGAGGGGGGGGGTACATAAGATGCGTTTACTCGTGTTGGGCATTTTTTTGTGAGAGCCTTGTCAATACTAGCAAAAGTTCACGGAACTTAGCGCGAAAATTAAGTTCCGTAAACCTATCTCTGTGTGGACGAGGCCTTTCATTTATAAGAAAAGAACGCATAAATTATAAAAGAATAAACATGAATGTGATTTAATGAATTTAATTTTGCGCCAACCGCACTATGTATGGTGCAATGCGTGAAGTATCCATGCAGTCTTGTAGGCGCTATGCGTTTCACGCCAACCGCTGGCGCTGCTGACCGCACTGCGTTTGACGCGATGTGCGAAGTATTCATGGAGTCTTGCAGGCGCTAATATGTGTGTCATGCTGACCGACGCGCCGAGGGTTTCTCCTTTCCATCTCAAGCCCTCCTCATCATTGCGCTCGGCGCCACCACGCTCCAGGTCAAATTGTGTGTTTGGTTTCTCTCTCAACTAGACTATAGAAAGGCGCCGCATCTTGTATCACCGAAAGACAAACAAATTAGAAAGTACTCTACTTTAACTCTCAGGAAATGAGAGATTTTTTTTTGCCTTTTGTCGTTTGTAATTTTTTTTTCTGAATCAGATTTTTTCTTGATACCTACATTTGAAAAAAATTGCAACATTTGCCGCCCCCCAAATCCGTCCCTGAAAATTTCTAACACATGAATATTTTATCGATGAGAAAAATTGGCCACACTTTAATGTTCATCTGGCGTTCATCTTCAACACGGCAGACTACATCTGAAGTTCAATTTTATTTTACATGCACTCAGTTATATTTATCCCCTCAGAATAATGTAGACCCAGCATTATTTCTACATCGTGGTATCCATTTTCTTTTTAATGTTCTTGAAACGTTATTAAATTCCCAAAGAGAAACTAAAATTCGGAGAAACGCTTCTCCCGATAGCAAAACAAAAATTTGGAAGATATCGGTAAAACTGGAAAATAGAGTGGACGACACATTCCCTGCACCGTTTTCGGAAATGACCGGAACAATAATTTGACGAAGAGAACTCTAAAAATCAAATTCTACTCGCGATAACTTTTAAGACACTTTCGGACGGCTCCGAGACTCTAAGCAAAGTGATATTCAGCATTTCCTGAGTCTCTTTTAAGTCGAGGTCCTCTACACTGACTAAAAGTGGTTAAAAACTTATTTCTTTAAAGCGAATAAAAATTCACGGAACAAAATTTTTTCAAGGCCGAGAAATTGCCTAGTTCAAAGTAAAAAAACGTTTTTTATATTTTTCCCGGCTCGAACGGGTGAAACGCGCACGGGTGTCTTTGTAATAGACGTGCACTTGAGTGTCCGTACTTTTTATTAAAAAAAATTTAACAAAGGTTTGTGCGGGTGGTTTATATTTTAAAAAAATGTTTTAATTTTTTTTAATTCAAATGAGTTTTTTCTTTTAATACATAGAAATGTAACTTTCTCGTCAATAAAAATGTTAAAGTTTCTTTGATTGGAAAATGTAACATTTTTAAAGAAAAAATCTCTTAAACTTAAAAAATTGCAGTAAGAAACATTCTCTACCTCAAAAAAAATTTTCTGCAAATTAAAAAAAAAACTTTTTATTAAAGTCAGAGAATTTTTTTGATCATTTTCCCAAGGTTTAATTCAAGGATCATTGATAATACCCATTACCTCCAGCGTGTAAGAGAAGCCCCATCAAAGCTCGGAGACAGATTTCCGGTCCTCGCCTTCTCATCTTGATAAAAGTGACAAAAATCCCACGATGAAAAGATGCGTCCAGCTGCGTGGGACGCAAGGATTTTGGGAACTGGAATGGTTGGCAATGAAGCTCTCCTACTTATACACTATCCTATGTCACGTGTTTTCCTTGTCTTAAATAAGTCCAAATCTATTAAAGAGAGGAAATTGATGTTCGAAAACACCGGCATCGCAGGGTATGGCCATGACTAAGCACGTATACGAAGTTTTTCAGAAAGCTAGTCTTTTCGAACATTTCGCGAACAAAAGACTTTTTGACGAATGACACGGGATTTGCCTCGGAAAGGCAATTTCAAGCACCTGTTAGAATTTGGGCAGCTCTGAAATTCACTCCCGACATTTTCCTACCATAGGGGGAAAAAAAAAACTTACTTCATGTCAGTAGCGTATCGTGAATGATCGATTATCGATATTTCTTCATTTAAAGCTGCAGTAAAGAATCGATTATCAAGGTGTTCCCTGCGAACACCTTGATAATCGATCCTTTTCCGTAGATTTAAATGGCAGATCAATCGATACATCGCAAAGCGCGCCACGCCACTGAGAGACACAGCAATCAAGATTCCTATTTTTGTAAGTGTATCATCGATTGTAATGAAATTACCAGTTTGAATGCAGAAGTTCATCAACGCGGGGTAAATTTTAACAGATTCTCTCGTCATACAAAAAGTTGCCAAAAAAAGCCTTTTTTTGAGAACTCTTTTAATTGACACTTAGCTATAAAAACATGTTTAGTGTATCGAGCCTCCGCTATAAAACCTTACAGAGCTAATTTCAATGATGCATACAGCATTGCAAGGTTTCCAATCTGGAGCAAAAAAAATACAAGTATTTATCAGTTTAATGATCGAAAAATTATTGTGATGGATATCTCACTACAGTGCGCTTTGCATCATAATAAAATGTACACCAATGCCACTCTATTGCATTTAATTTTTCAGTTTTAAAATTTAAAGCCACAACGATGATAACCTCATCAAGCCTGACATTATGCGCTACTGAACGTCTCTTTCCCCTAATCTCTGGCACGGAACCGGCACGAGCACAGTTTTCTGGAATATAAATCTCTTCGATTGTTACATATTTAAGGGAGGCCCCATTAAGGTCTCTAAGGAACAAACAATTGGACCCATTTATGTAAAAAGGAACTAGAGTTGTGTGGAAAAGATGGAGTGTGCTCGTTTGAGCTGCATAAGATTCAATGTAAAAGTAGGGGCGATTTCTTTTGGCAAAATGAAAAAGTGGGAATTTACATTAAATCAAAAGCGACTAAAGTGCCAAAATACGCTAACTCATGAGCCGTAGGTATGTCACAATAGCGTTGTGGACAGGGCTCATGAGTTAAATACCCCCGACGTCAACGCTGACGTCACTAGCGCTTTGTAATTCCCATTCATTCTTACGGCGTTCAACTAACGAGCACACTCATTCTTTTCCACCCTTCTCTGATTCCTTTCAGTATAAATACGTCCAATTAAACATATAAGCATTTTCTAGTCTAAAAAATTTGCAATGCTGTAATGCCAAAACCAGCCTCAAAGATGCGAACTAGAAGTTCGAGTTGTTGGCAAAAACACGCAACTTGGAATAATCCGGAGGCTTGGCTCGTCAAAAGGCCACGTAAGGCACTGAAACCACGATGACAGATAGAATCACAGGGTTCTCAAACTTGTGGCACTTTTTGACGGCTTTTTTGACCTGCAACTTACAGCCACATTGTGATCATCCATTTTAAATAGCGACTAAACTCTAAGAAGGCAAAATTTTCACAGCAGCTTTTTTTTTTTTTTTTTTTTTTTTTTTTTTTTAATCGGGTTACAAATTGGAGTTCCAATTTCTTGACGGCGAACTCTCTGCGGCCTTAAAAATAAGTTGCAAGCTGTATTTATGACTCCTTTTCCGCACAGAGCCAGAGCCTCAAACTTCATAATGGTCCTATAAAGTGTGTACCCATGAACCGGGCTCATTTTTTAAATAGCTCTTCCTCGAAACACCGTTCCTTGAACCGTGAATTTTAAACTGCGATTCGCATTACTTTAGCGTGATGCGAATTTTTGGGTTTTTTTTAGCGCATAATGTAAGTGATATTCATGTCGCAGGCAATTAGCAATTGTCGGCAATTTGCAAGCGGTTCACACGTTGTTTCAATGAGTCGCAATAATGCGCATCGGTATGATGCAATTTTTAAGGGTTATGGTCTTCGAAAGTATAAGCTCGGCTTGAAGCGCCTTAATTTTTTGTGATACTCTACGCTTTGTCACGATGTTAGTTTAGTTGCCTGTCCGATCTCAACCCAACTAATGTCACGCAGTTCACTGCACGCTCTTCTGAGTGTGCATATTCCTGTCATGTTTTTAAGGATAGAAACATGTCAATTCACACTGAAGGCAACATAATCAGCACTCTAATATTGTTATTTTCTTTTTGAATTTTATGATTTTCTATAATTATTCACCACTGGCTTGTAAATTGCCGGCGATTGCCAATTGCCTGCGACATACGTACTCGCCTATGCTCTGGTACTGATGATTCAATTCTGAGTTTTTGTGGACGAAATTACTTTTTTCTTTTTTCCGAGAACAAGCACGTATTTCATGGAGGAAAACTTACACTTTCATTTTAATTAAACGATGATTGTCGTTTTCTAAAAAGATAATTCCTCCCTAAAAGAAGCACCATCGTCCAAAACTAAACCCCCTGTTAAATTCTCTCTCTCGATGGATTCTATTTTTTTCTGCATTTTTTCCGTCATATTTTATTTATGTGTTTACTTTGTCACTCGGCTGATATAAATTCATTTTGTGTATATATATATATTTTTTTATTTTTTTTTGAAGAGAAATTACTGGGAGCGGGCATGTAGTCAGCCGTACCCAGTTTCTAGAGAGGTCAAAATGGGTCACAGCGTTGGGGGCGTCACACGGATGCCTTCAAAAAGTCAAACTTTTATAACAAGCAGAAAGTGTATTTGTCACAAAAAAATTAATAGTTTCGAAAAAATTTTAACTTCGGCAAGAACGTGATCGTTAAGATGATAATTTTCTTGACGTTTTAAAGCGATGCGACCCCATGACGCACCCAAAAACTACCGAGGAAATACTTCCTTTGAAATAAAGAGGCCATTTTTCCAGATTGGGGAGAGGAAAAGTAGTGTGCGTCAAAAATTAGACATTCAAAGGTCAAGAGGCCGCAATATAGGAGATTATTTTCAAAAGATATGAAAGAAATCGGAGGTTTTTCAACCATTTTTGAAATAACGGCTGCTTTCCCCATTCCTTGCTCAAAGATTTTTTGTAGCGAAAAAAGTATTACAATTGCACTGTAATGGTGTGCATTCCTGTCACAAAAAATGGCCAAGCTTTTCCAGTTTTTTGAGTGGGCAAGCAACTGAAGTGAAACCCGGTTCGTGGAAATCGAGAGACCAATCAATTGCCAAGTCGGCAACCTTAAATAATCATTAGAATGCCATTTACTCGCAACCTCCTAACCACCATTTTTTGTGTAAATTTTTGCAGTAATATTTTGAGGTCCCATTATCTAGCGCAATCGTTCGACAATTTATACCTTCAAATAAGCCACGTCAATTTGCAAAAGTTAAAAAGTTCAGGCGCTGCCAATGGCTACCATGCGAGGTGATAGACGGAATTTTCCGCGACATTTTCCACATTTTTTCCTCAAGGGGCTCGTCTATTTTACAAAAAAAAATTCAAAAGCTCCACATTTCCATTTCAGCTGGCGCCAAAGTGTTCAACTTTTGAAGGAAAATAAGTTGCAAATTGCACAGTTTCAGGCTGTGAATGGTAACACTGAGAGACACACCGCTGGAATCTAACCGTCCGATCAAAAGGCTGAAAGTTTGCAGCGATAAAAATACATGTCAGGAAAAAAATTTCCCGCATTTTTTTATTCTGAAAAGTCATGTCGCCTTTCAGTCCTGTGCGCAAAGAACGGATTTTTCAGTAAAGAAGTACATCGACCTTTTTGGCCTAAAAAAATGTTGGCTACGTTGCGTAATTGAACAACTTTTAATTACCGCTCTGATCGGTAGCTAAATAGTTAAGAAGCCGTTAAGTGTTACGTTAGGCATTTGGACCGACTTCTTATTTACCCCTTCTTCCCTTTTCAAGACACCCACATGAGAACCCCTCACCCCCTTTTCAGTTACATGAGACTGGCCTGATTTTCCCTAATGTTTAATAAAATAACGGAGAGATTCCAAAAAAAAAACCAGTTTTTTTCTTCTTCCTAAAAGTGAGCGACTTACGTAAGACAGGGTTTCAACCCCCTCCCCCTTTTCAAGATCCCGGAGAGCGGGCTCAGATATTTTTCCCCTGGAACCGGAACTAAGAAGAATTATGCAGTTTTTCTCAAGAACCCCTTGGAGAAATGGGGAAATAAGTTTTGATTTCTCATCACGAAAAGAACTCCTAAAAATCAGGGAATAATCAGGGAATGAGCATGGTCAACAATTCTAGACACCTAAAATTTAGAATTCACCGATTCTAGGACTTACATTAGGTATGCACGGAAACAAAAATGATGAGGCACTTTTTTCCTCTAGAGGTATAGTAGAAACTTTATTCAGTAAAAAAGTATATACATAAGAACATTCAAAAATGACCATCACTCAGGTGACTTTGGAGATTAGTAATTTCTATAATAATTATTATAATCTGGAGGATAATAATAATTAGGATCATAATTATAACCACCACTATTATCATCGTGTATATTCAACTGTGACATATCGGGGAGCTGATAATTATGATAAGAGGGGCCGGCTCCATCATCAGAGGGGGTGGAAGGGTCCTCAGAACCTGGCTCGCTCCAGAATTGCTGTATCAACGGTCTGACTATTTTATTAACGTTCCAGCCGATGCCCATCGTTCTCTTTTGGACCAGAAAATGTCCCTGCAAAATGAAATAAAATAAAGGTCTAGAATAGAAATGATTTTCACTTACACAATTACCACGATGGAGTCGAAGTTTTAAATTTTGATTGCTGGAACTAGCGACTATGATTCAGTAGTGCTAATGTATGTTCCTTTTCACATAAAGTCTTCTCGTGTTAATGGACCAACAGGCAAAGTGAAAATTCAGGCATTACACCACAAATTCTCTCGCATCAGGATTCCCCTCAGACAGTGGTGAACTAATTTTTTTAAAAGAAAAATGCAACTCAAAGTTGGACGTATTTCTGATAAACGGAATGAGAGCCGAACAGGAAGGGGGGGGGGTGCTCTCGGTGAACTGCACATGAAACAATGTAAAAGCGGGCGTGATTTCCTTTGGAGAGATGGAAAAGCAGGATTTTACTCTGGGATTGGGAACGGAACTAAGCGCCTACTGAATGCTAACTCATAAGCTGCGGGCTTGTACCAACAGCGTTGTGAACAGGGATCATGAATTAAAGACCCTGTCCCTCCTAGGCTCACCTAGCTACGCCCGTGAGCACCGAAAATATAAGCTTGGAGGAAATCTTTGTGAAATTAAACTTACGTCATTCTGAACGTACAAGTATGATATAAATGCCCTTCTAGACATGCATTAATGTTGGTTCTTGGTTGGATGAGGAAGCAGTTTTACCAACTAACACGGATTTTTGCACTGCTCAAAGGATATTTTTTCATAGCACGATAGCATAGCGGACAGAATATTTAAGGAAGATTATTAATTTAACTTAGTGTAAACAGCTACGTGCTGCAAATTTTTTTAAGCAGGTAAATTAAGATAAATAAATACTCATATTACATACCTCCATACCCCAGTCAGGGCCCCAACTATTCCGGAGGATCCAACAATCTAAAATAAAAATTGGAAACCAAGCGTCTCTTAGTTGAAAATATTCAAAAATGCCAAAAAAGTTACTAAAAATTACTTGCCATCGATTAAGAATCCGTTTTCTTTTTTATTTGTTCTTTACTGTACATCTGTGTAGCTAATCACCTATTTAAAGCTGTTACTTCATTTGCTCCTTCATAAGAATATGACGACCAATAGTTACGGACAGAAAGATCACTAAGTTTCGTCTAGTGAGAAATCGTTTATCGAATCGAAAATGAGCACTGCATAGGTCGACATTCCAGAGATGTTATTAAATTCATTTTATAGATAGCTTTACTAATTACTAATATATAAGTGCTGCGTTCATAAATCAGCATTTAAATATAAAAAAAATAATTTTCTTTTTCTCTGTAGTTACTAAAAATTCACATTTTTATTATATACTTCTACACAATCTCATCAAAGCTCTGATTGCATTTTTGAGTAACCAAAAAATTATTTGTAGGCAACGGCACAAAAAAAAAAGTAACTTGCTTTCTGGTGACTACGCACTGATGTAAATAATGCTCTCAGAGCTCATTTAGTTTTCAGGACTGAAAACTGGTAACTGATTTACTACACAGGGTGCCCCAGTGCACCCACGCCGGCTTTTTTCTCGGTTATTTTAGGTCTGTCGAAGTTGAGGGCAGCGGCAATGAATAGAAAATAGATCCTAAAAAGGAATCCGGATTTCAAAAATTCGACGTCTTGATGACTATGAATTTCATAAAATAGTAAAACTAATTTCAAAATATTAATGAGATTATAATCATCATAATATATTTAAGTCGCTTCATAGCCCTCCCTGGCGCTGTACGACACTTAACCTCTTCTCTTGCCGTGCTAAGGAAGAACGGCATAAGAACATTCGAGAGTTGCCAAATTTCCATCAATGAAACCTGCATTTTGACAACATTCATGCTTATTTTTACTTGAAATTTTCAGATATTTTAAATTAAATTGCGTACAATATTGTCTGAAAATTTTGGAAAATAATATTCACAATTTTCCCAGTAAATTCTGTTTTTGTAGAAGGAAACTTGGTTACGTCTGAAGATTCGTACGGCGTTTTTCCTCAGCACGGCAGTACCGCTCCCTGTCGAACCACAACCCTTCGGGCATTAAGCACCCATACATTTCTGCCTCGATCCCATCCCTCCAACCTTTCATTGGGCGCCCTCTGTGTCCTCTCCCATAGTTATCATTATAAAAAATAAAATAATATACCGTAGGGAGCTGTGTCATAGTGTCCGACAATCACAACAGCGTGGCCAGTAGTCGTATCATGCACCCAATAAGGTGGAGCAAAAATTCCCCGCACATAGTACTGAAATAAAACAGTTTCGGCAAAAATTAATTCATAGAAATATTCACCACAGGGAGGGTCACTTATTTTCCACATTTACGAATTACTCATCCAGTTATTGAAAGCAACCAATGGAAGGGGAATTCGTAAATTAAGTATGTATCCGTCTGTTTTCCAATGTTAAAAATGTAAATAAAGTCAGTAACATTTAACAATATGATAATTTAGAGGAAAATTTTTACAACTCTACAGTTTATAGAATAAGTTTGGGAATAAACCTAAACAGTACCCCTTAACCTGCGTCATGGGGGCAGTTGCTTTTGTTCTCTCTTTAATCTTATTTAGTTTGATTCTTTAATATTTTACTGGTTATCTTTTTTAAATTTAATCTTGACGAACTCCTTAGAAACAAGACTAGTGATGTGTATTACCTATTACTAATTTGTTTCACTAATGATCCCTCAACACAAGCAAAACGCCTATGAAGAATAGTCAACCTTGATGGTAATCTACCTTCTGTAGTAACCATCTGGCACTTTTTAACAGATTTCATGAAAACAGCGGTTACAATGCGCTATTTCAAAAAAGGTTTTATCACTATGTCGTTGCATATTGCACATTTTTTTAAAATTTTATCGGCACTACACAAATTATTTGATTAACTTAAAACTTTTTTGAAAACCAATTATATAGCACTTACTTTCTTATTGTTCTCTACGCACTATGGCCATTTCGGGCGGCCTGCCTGCTCGAAATGGCCATAGTGCATAGAGAACAATAAGAAAGTAAGTGCTATATAAAGGTTTTATGTCTACTTGTCTGACATTCAAAAGATGATAGGTGATAGAACTGATGCGTGAACTAGATACGTAGTGCAAAGTTTCCAACTACGGGCCGCTTATTGAAATTGACGGATAAAGTTATAGACAAAGAAGACAAAAAGGGTATACGGAGGGATCCTATTGGTGGAAGCGGGTGGTCATAATGGACAAAAGAGATGGGTAATAGAATAACTAAAGGCAATTTACGAGAAACCCTTAAGTTTAAGTTAGTCCGTTATTTTCTCCCTTAGTCCATAGGACTACCCATTTCAACCAATGGATCCCTCCATACTCCGTAAGTCTTCTGTGTCTATCGCTTTGCTATCAATTTTTATAATCAGCCCTCTAGGGGGTCTCTTTATCTCTGGGTTGTCTGGAGCCATGACTTACCATGAGGATGGAGGGGGATTGGGGGTATCCAACCGGTAGGGGACCTCGCCTCAAAGCCACTTCCATTTCGACGTCCGTCGCCCAAATTTCGGGTATACCTCTCTCCGGGTCAGCGCGCTGACTCAGGGTCCGATAGTCGGTAATCTTCAAGTAGGGTCGAGAGTCTAAATCGCATTCCCCTTCCTCCGCGGTGAAAGGGTAGCTTTCTTCCAAAGTCACGCCGTATTTCTTCAAGTATTCCAAGCCTTCCTCTATCGTTCCGCCTAAGCACCCGTTGTTCTCCTGCACGCAGTCGATCAGATCTACGAACAACAGTTACGGACCTTATTACTCAATACTCAACCCCGAGTCCCAAAACCCCTTGAGCTGTTATAACAATCGGAGTGAAATTCTGTGCCTGGGGCTATATGGCGCCCGGGAGTCCCGAATGAAAAGAATGCAAAGCGGAACTTATTCTCCTTACGGAGTGACTTATACTATTACGGAGCGGACCTCTCTCTTTTTGCGGAATGGCATACGCACGGAGAAAAAAACTTCGTGCGTGGGACCCGAAGTTTAGATCATATGGATCTCGGAAGTTTTTGGATTGAGCATCTGAACACTTTAGGTCCAGCTGCTGAGGTTTGGATCACACATCTGAAACTTCAGTTCTTACATCTGAAGTATACTTTGGTTCTTACATCCGAAAAACTTCGAGTCTCACATCTGAAGTACTTCAGATGTAAGAATTGGAGTTTCAGATGTGTGATCCGAACCTCGACAGCTAGACCTAAAGTGTTCAGATACGCAATCCGAAAACTTCAGAGATCCATATGACCTAAACTTCGGATCCCACGCACGAGGTTTTTTTCTCCGTGCGCTTTCATGGTGCTAATTTCACTTCGCATTCTGATTATTCGGGATTTCGGCCATTACAGTCTCAACTTTGGAGCTTCTTTGATCTTAAAAGTTCATCTTAGAGAGAACCAGTGGCATTGTGATCTCGCAAAATGTTATTTGAGAATAACAACTGAAATCGCAAATCCCTGTCACATGCAAGAGCTCCATTACCGCAGAGTGGTTCTTCAAGAGAACGGAGGGCCGATTGGGAGTTGGACTGCGCAGTGGCCAGGCCAGCATGTGACCATATTTTATATATTCTCATATTTTATTCTCGATCATCGACGAATAGGATATGACATGTGCGTTGTTTAACATCCAGTAAATAAAAAAGACTCGATAAGATGTTGATGATAACGCCTTCATGCAACTATTTGAACTTCGTGGATGTGCGTGTTGCATACGAAAAAAATGAAGGCGCTCCGGTTATTCTTGCCTGAGGAGAAATGAGCGTGACACGAGCTGTTATTTGAAAGCGTGGACGATTTAGATCTGACAATGAGTGCAGAAGAATTCTGGGAGTACTCAAAGAATTTAAAAGTCAATAAATACTATGAATCCCACGTTATATGCCTTTCGATTAAATTTTTCTCCGTGTGTGATATTTAGTTCTGGTTCTTTTGTTACAGGTGAGTTTCAAAAATGCTTGAACGAGTCTACGTTTTCTTTGAATTTCAGAAGTTTTCCGCTTGAGTTTGTTCGTTAATTTCGCAATCAATTATTTCATTGTCATACTATGTTATAATTACGAGTATCTCATGCACTGGTCTATGGATTTTCGTGAACGATAAACTGCGGGTTTTGAAATTGTTTAATATACAGTTAATTCGCCGTCCCAGACTTAGTGATTACATCACCCGAGTTCGTGCGAAATTATGTGTCGCAGCTATTTGGACTGAGTTAAATAGAAAGGAACCAACCCACATTTTGGAAAAAATTGAGTTATGAGTGGTTTTGAACTCAACCACTGCTCTACTATCTATCGCCAAAAATTCAAAATTTTTGTTGGAGCAAATTTTGCAGAAATGGTTTCAGGACATTTTGTCGAATTTTTTGTCCGCGCACCTCTTTTGTCCAGTAGTTTACGCCCACACGTAAAATAGGCAACAGTGATTTTGAAAACATTTATATTTTTAAAACGTGACAAATATTTTTAAAATCTTTTCCAAGCGACATTAATCTCAATGAGCCGCAGTTGTGCCGACAGAAACTGCAAAAATGAATAAAAGAGGAAAAAAACCAAGAAGCACGCAATCTTTAGTTTTAATCCATTTGTACATTGATCTTTTAGAGTCAAATACGTCAAATTTTGAGCGGTTGGTTGCGCGTACACCTCGCTGTAGCACAATAAAAGCACAAAATGTAAAAGAAAAAATTAAAGTGCTTTAGAAATCATTAAATTTGACACAAAACCACCAATATTTAAAAAACACACATTATATTATTATTCTCCTTTGATAAATTGATACATATTTTTTCCCATCAATTAAAATGAGAATAATCAATGCAGAGTGTACAAGCTTTTCAAAATCATGAGTTAAAAAACGCAGACTATGCGAGTATAAATATTAAAGCCTAACAGAGCGTAGCGGCGTGCTGCCAGCACGAGAGGCTCACTGGCGCCTTCAAACCTAAGTGGATACTTCACGCATTGCACAATGCTTGAAGTATCCACTTAGGTTTGTAGGCGCCAATGCGCGTTTCGCGCTGGCCGCCGCCCGTCGTGCGGCGGCGCCTGAAGCAACTATTTCACGACAGAGGTGTTGCACAGTATTATACGATATTGAACGTATTAAGAATGACAGGCATTTTTTAAAAGTACAGATCTTTCCTCTCAAAATAAATCAAGATACTTATCGTGCACAGGAAAAATCTAAGAGCCTTTAGCTGAGGCAAATATAGAGGTTCATTCGGTTCCGGTATAACAAGGTGGGAATTTCTTGAAACATAATTAAGTCCTGTTAGACTAAAGAGGTGTAGAGAGTCTTGGTGAATTTTGTCTCATAGAATTGACGCTCCCCCATTTTTACCAAAACTCTAAACTATTTATTCTCCGTTGGACCAAACAGACAAATGAAAAAAACAAGAAAACCCTCATTCTTCCAAGACATTATACAGTTTCATCCAAAAACGTCGGGAGCAATTATTTTCGTTTGTATTTACATGTGGGCCAATTAACTTTGGGTCTCAACTGGCACGTGGACCAAAACTCGCGTGCCGCAAAAACGCGTGGACGTACATATAAATTCCTGGAAACAACAGGTGCGCGGACAAAAAATCGTTGACGTAATGTCCTATGACCGCAGAAATTGAACTTGAAGTTTATCTTTTACATTGAGTCTTATGCAGGAGCCAAACTTTAAACCTCTATTTCTCGGTTCGATCCCGATTTGGCTTGGTTCCTTCCTGTTTAACACCGTCCATTTGAGGTATGTCTGAGACAGGAATTTCACCCTGCACCACTCCACCGGTTCAAAAGAGTATGCTCGAGGTGGTCTTTCATCCAAGTCCGACTACAAGCAGCGATACTTCACTTCGATATATACTGTTTTTCGACGGAACTATCACACACGGCGCGAATATTAGATCTGGAGACATTTTTTCATCATAGGGACTCAGATTTCAGATTATTTGTTTTTGTTAGTTATGGATTTGTGATAAAACTGGTAGTTATGAGCATCCCACAGGGAATGCCCAAAAATACCGAAAAAAAATTAAACAAGTTAACATGGAACTGGACCAAGAGTTTGAAAAAAACTGCACCATCTTTAGCGAAGTAAATTTTATGAAAGCAAAAATACAGCCATGATTAGGCATTGAGGGATTGGACTGCTTCTGAGACAGACAAAAGTAAGCAATGGCCCACTAGACAAGGTACGAATTTTAGCATTCTGATACATGTTTTTTAACCAAAATTTTACGTAAAACACGATGCACACAACGAAAATTACCGAAATAAACTCCTTAAAAAGATATTTAATGACTCTTAGTGCGTGAATTCATACCACCTGCTCATGAAAACTCAATGCTCTACGTGAATCACATCGCGCGCTAAACGTCATCATGACAGTCTCTGCGATGTAAAAAATCTGGCGACCTTAATAATGACGTTTTGGCTCAGCTATAGAAAATTGCTTATTTGAACTTATGAATTTATTGCAGTTTGAACGACACATGGTGGGAAACGGACATGCCTCGATTGAGAAGCTTGCTGAAACCGTTGTAGTGCGCGATTTGACTCACGTAGAGCTTTGAGTTTCTTATGAGCGGGCAGTTCAAATTCCTCGTAACCAATGTGAAATAAAAACGTTAATATCTTTGTTAAGAGTTGGATTTAGTAATTTTCGTTGTGTGAATCGTGTTTTACGACAAAATCCTGGTTAAGAAACAATTATCAGAATGCTTAAATTCGTACATTGTCTGATGGTCCATTTTCTGGCAGCCTACGGATCTGCGCGTCTGAGTCACAAGGTACCAGGTTCAAATCCCAGTAGTGGCGAGTTGGCGACACGATTCAGCTCACTGGTTCCGCTCACTGTCAGCCTTAATCTCTGAGAAGTAAGGAGTCTACAGCAGTGGCGTGGCGTGAATTTCGATATATCGATTGTTATGCCATTTAAACCTATGAATAAGGATCGATAGAAAGGGTGCTCGCAACGGACACCTAATTAATCGATCCTTTGCCACAGCTTCAAATGGCGAGATATCGATAATCGATTATTCACGCCACGCCACTGGGCTACAGCGTGAATGTATACAACTATGTTGCGCATGGGTGTAAAATTGTGATTATAGTGGGCGGTAGGTCACTGATAAACAATTACTGACAAAAAAAAAGAAATTACGAGATTCGGAGCTATACATGATGCAATTTCTGGCTCAAAAACAATTCAATACGTGAAATATTTGTAAGTAGAACAACAGAGACTTTAAGAAAATACTCTGACAATTTTTAATAACCATTACCTTGTTTTGATAACTGGACGACCTCTTGTTCTTGATGGGCCCAGAGAATTTCCAGAGCACCAACGCACGCAAACGACCAGCAACATCCACAATCCTTCTCCCCTTTTTTCTGTCAATCAAAGGAATGTTCATTAAAATCGATAATATCAAGAAAACACTATACCTTTCGCTCAAGAAATAATATCCTATAATATGTCATTTTCAACCACCATACTAATATAGGAGCAATCATGGAAACTTTATTTAGATCAAAAATATCAAAAGAGCCTCATACCACCGGCATTTATCTACTGTTTTTCTTGTGAGCAGATTGATTAACTGCACTTTTGGGCCCTGAGAGCTTCCAAAGTACCTTTATATGGAGAGTACGGACGATCTGCTTCATGAAAGCATTAGGCTCAAAAATGGCAGCCAACTTTTTCACACAAAATATCCGGAAAGTCGTCACTGGCGCTTTATATTTCCTATTAATTCTTATGGCCCGAGCACTAACGAGCAGACCCCATCTTTCCCACCTGCACATAGTTCTGTTTGATAGAAATACGTCCAATGGACCACTAGACAAGGTACGAATTTAAGCAATTTGATACATGTTTCTTAACCTCAATTTTGTCGTAAAACACGATTCACACAACGAAAATTACTAAATCCAACTCCTAACAAAGATATTAACGTTTTTATTACACATTGATTACGAGGAATTTGAACTACCCGCTCACAAGAAACTCAAAGCTCCACGTAAGTCAAATCGCACACAACAACGGTTTTAGCAAGCCTCTCAATCGAGCAATTTTCATTTCCCACCATGTGTTGCTCAGACTATAAGCAATTTGCTATAGCTGAGCCAAAGCGTCAAGATCGAGGTTGCCAGAATTTTATATCGCAGAGACTGTCATGATAACGTTTAGCGCGCGATGCGAATCACGTAGAGCATTGAGTTTTCATGAGCGGATGGTTTGAATTCAAGCACTAAGAATCATTAAATATCTTCGCAAGCAGGTATTGATTTCGGTCATTTTCGTTGTGCGCATCGTGTTCTACGTGAAATTTTGGTTAAGAAGCATGCATCAGAATGTTAAAATTCGTACCTTGTCTAGTGGTCCATTGTTGAAGTCCCGAGAGTAAAAGCTTCCACAATAGCTGAAATACAAGAGGGTCAAGTGAGTCTCTTGCAGTGTTCGAAACTCACCTTTGAGTTTTAGGACCCAAAGGGCGCATCAAGCCCGATTTTTAGGCGTCATTGAGGATTTTTTAGGGGCCAAATTGACTTTTTGCCTATATATTGCGGTGCATTTAGTGAAAAGTTAGATGCAAGCTGTTTTCGCAACAGAACTAGTAAGTAGCTGTAACTTGGAGAAAACAAAAGCGAAAAGGATGAAATCGTAAAGAATAGAATAAGCCTTCACTTGTAGTGTTGAAAATTTCGAATAATCACCTGAAATGAAAATTCAGATTTTTAGGGGGTAATTTTCAGGGGCCACGTTGGCGCAGAGCCTTCATTTTTTAGGCGTCATAGCCGATTCTTTAGGTGCATTTGGCGCGTTGGCGCCTGTGAGTTTCGAACACTGGCTCTCTTATCTCTGCACTCACCTGACTTTCAGCGGGAGGATACAGGCGAGCAGGGATGCGCCAGTCCACGGCGGCCTCGCCGATGGGGTCGGGCCCGATGATCTGCGGAATTTGTACCGGTTCTGGTTCCGGTTGATTCCTGCGCCTCCGCCCTCGGCGCCTGCGATTTTCGTCATCGTCCATCTTGAGGATGGGATTGCCTTTCGGGTTGAGCTTGCAGGTTCGATCGTCCTCTCGGCCCGCGGAGGCGGATCTCTTCTTGGACGGCGAGCGTCCCCCTTTTCTCCCCCTCGGCGGGGAGCTCGACTGAGCCCGCTCTTTTTTCGAATTCCCTCTATTTAATAGCCCCCGAGCTTGCAAATTCTGCGACCTTGTTTTTCGTGGGGACTTGCTTCCGGTTCTTGGTGGAGACTTGCTGCTTTGTCTCGCTGGGGCCTTGCTGTTTTGTCTCGATGGGGCCTTGCTGTTTTGTCTCGATGGGGCCTTGCTGTTTTGTCTCGACGGAGCCTTGCTGATCTGTCTAGATGGGGCCTTGCTGACGTTTGGTTTGCCTTTCATCCAGTCCGGCCTCTCGTCGCCGCGACCTCTTTTCTTTTTCCTTGGGTCCGGCGGAATACCGACACCCCTCACGTACATCTTGGTGAATTCTTCCGCTGTTAATAGTATAAAATACGCAGAATTAGAGTCATGTAATCCCTCCTGCGGGCTGATTGTTGAAATTGATAGACAAAGCGATAGACGAAGACGACAAAAAGGGTATGGAGGGATCCTGTCGGTGGAAGCGGGCGGTTGCAATGGACCAAGGAGGTAGGCAATAGACTAATTAACGAGAATCCACGGGAGACCCTTTAGTTAGTCCATTATTTCCATTTTTATCTATCAGGACCACCCATAGTGGTCTTGAAGCCAAAAAAAAAAAAATGCGACAAAAATGTACCCAAAAACGGGTTGCAGGGGGTGAGTCTATGGTAAGCGTGGACTTAAAATTGCGGAAAATCAAAATCTTGGCTGAATTTTCCTAATTTCGAGATACTGCAATTTGAAATTTTCATAGTGAATGCAAGTTTTTCACTGATTTTGATCAGCTTTTTTATTTATTTGTCCTTGGAATCTGTGTTGATCGGTTCAAGTTTATTCTTCGTTCGATTCATTTCGACCGAATACACGGAATACCCTTTCGTTACATGCAGACTTCCTATCATACTCTTTTTTTTAGCTGAGCAATTCGCCCTCTACTGCGTCTGCAGCAATTGTTGTTACGAATATGTTGTGCGTGCTGATTATTGCTCATTACATACTCGACTCTTTGAAGGCGTTTTGTGTGCACAAGTAGCGCAATCTTTCGGAGAACGAAAAAAGTAGGGATTAATTGATTCGTTCAATCTGACTTCTGTTGTTCTCCAACAGATTGCACTACTTGTGCACAAAAAACGCCTTCAAAGAGTCGAGTATGTAATGAGCAATAATCAGCACGCACAACATATTCGTAACAACAATTGCTGAGGACGCAGCTGAAGGCGAATTGAATCAAACCATACAAAACTATTTGTTTTTGCTACAAGACCACTGTGCACCCATTTCAACCAATAATATCACGCCATACTCGTTATGTCTTCTTTGTCGTTCTTGTGTAGTTTTATCTATCAATTTCGACAACCGACCCGCTGCTCCAGCCTGCAACACGACCATCCTTCAAGTACAAATAGTTTTATCTCTGCGCCGTCATCAACGCGCCTCCTTCCCCTTGCCCTATTCCTATGTTGTGTTGGTTACGTTTGCCTAATTTGTCGTGGTGCATCAAGGGCTACGTAAAAACCCTAGCCAAAGACAGAAATAATGTAATACGACCTCATTTTCTATCCTCTCTCCTGAATCTTTCATAAGCGACACCCCATTGGCAGTAGAGAGCGGTGGAGCATTGCGAATTCAAGTTTCGCGCCATTTTGCCCTTCAATTGTGTAGATGCAACAAGGACATCCAACAAGAACGCGTTTATATCTCTGCGGTGTCTGTCATCAACGCGCGTTGAGCTGTCTATTATTTTTTGAACTATGAGAATAACTTGAGATAAGTTTGCTAAAAATATGCAATAATGTGTCCAAAATCAATAATCATTTTGAAAAAAAGAAGAAAAAATGTTAAGACGTCTCTCGAGCGCCTTCAAGAGCGCACGTCTAAAAATTGTTATTCTGGCGAGAGTTGTGTCGTGTCAGGGAATTTAATTTTGACGACCGCCCCTAATAAAAATCCCAAGCCGGGACGAATTGATCCGACCATCTCTTCTGGGGGAGTTGCACAAAGCAGATGAAGAGAGGGGGTGACAAAGCGCCAGTATGTTATCAACCTCCCGGCTAAAGTATCACAAGTGCCATGCGACGTTTCAAAATGTCTGCCGCCATTTTATTTTTTCACAGAGAAATTGTTGTTGAATCTGTTTGAAAATTACACCAAATTTTATAGGCAGCACAAAGAAAATTTGGTGAAATTTTCGGACAGCTTCGTTGAACAACAGCTTTGTGAAAAAATAAAATGGCGACGGAAATTTTGAAATGTCACATTGCGCTTGTGATACTATGGCCGGAAGGTGACGATGTTACCCAAAAGGTAAAAATATCAATAAATTATTCCTTACCTTCAAAATTAAATAGTAGTTAATACTTCAAAAACTATCAAAACCACATACATACATATAAGTCGCTTTACAACACTCCCCGCGCTCTACGACTCCTAACCTCCACTGCTCTCTTTCAAACCACAAATCTTGGGGGATTGAGCACCTTAACATTTCCGCTTCAATCCCTTCCCTCCAACCTTTCATTGGGCGCCCTCTGCGTCTTCTCCCAGGAGGAACCCAGTCAAGGACCTTCTTCGGCAACCTGTCTCCTGCCATTCTCTGGACAACTATCAAAACCAATGTATTTAAATACGGGTCAATTTGACCCGACTCGGGACTTCGAGTATAAAATAAGTCTCAGGCACTAACTAAGGCTAAAATCAAATTAAAAACTCAATTCGCTTACGGAACTGCCGCAAGGAAATTGCGTTACTTACGGGTAAGGTCCGAGAATTTAGTGACTCCGAAAACGGCGGTGTCCCCGCGTTTTTCTCTTTCTTCGTTGAGTTTTTTTACCGTTTCCAAACTTTTCTCGAATATTTTAAATCGTTCCTCCTCCTCAACGCCATCCTTGTACTGTTTACCAAACGTTTGTTTGAACACCTTAAATTGTTCTCTCGCACCCATCTTCGCCAACTGGAACTAGGGACGGAATTTGAAAGTTAAATCGAGAAGTTTTGAAAAAAAGTAACGTCAAACCTCTGACATCACGAAAGAGCCAAGACACTTAAAGTAACTTGCTGATTTAACAATGCAGTTGCTGTAAAAAGTGACCGCAATATTTCGACGTTGATTTCACAACACAAAAATACTACATTATCCACCCCCGTGGTTAAATTAGCTTACAATAGTGGTTAGAGTAGCATTTTTGTGAGGTGAAATCTACGTTGAAATATTGCAGTCACTTTTTTTAGCAATTGAATTGTTGAATCAGCAACTTAATTTTTTCCGTGCAGCAAAACTCCGGCGGCGCGTATCTCGTTCGCGGTGCTTTAAAATCTCCGCTCTCACGTTAAATCAAAAGAGAACAAAATAACGACATTATTTGTAATTTTCATGGAATATTCCTCACACAGAGAAGTCTAATCAAGGGCGTTTTCAAGAAATGACGTGAAGTATCTCTCCGTAAAAAAGTATTAAGTACGACGGTAAATCAGCCAGAGGCGGATCCAGAAATTTGGCAACACCGGATTCCTCCATTTAAGCCTATGCTAAATAATCGATTCTTATCGGAGCACCTGGCCCCTCCAAGAATCGATACATTTCCATAGGTTTAGATGGAGAAAATCCGGTATTGCCAAATTGTTGGATCCGCCAATGAAATCAGCAACTTCACAGACGGAGATATGTGTTTCTGCAGTTTCAACGTCAAAATCGTCGCTCCTCTAATGTAAAAACGTATCACTATTTCCATATGAGCCCCAGCGTGCATTGATTTACATGGAAAATAGGGCTTATGTGGAATTTAAGATACGTGTTTTCGTTAGGGGAACGACGATATGTAAGTGTTCATAGGAGAAGGAACCACCTATACCAATCAACTTTAAAAATAGTTATGAGCAGTCCTGCCTAATGGTTTATATACAAACGTTTTGGAAATGAAAAACAACTGTTGAATATCAAACCAAATTTAAGCTTTAAAGTTAAAGTTAATACCCTGTATTGCATTCCGTTGCATGAAAGCAACGAGTGGTCTTTTGGTTTCGGTCCACTATAGTATTTGATTGCACCAAAGTAACGAATGGTTTTTAGGATAATTAAGAGTCTGATCTCCAAATTTTTTTTTGGTTTTTTTTTGTTTTTGTAATTCAACCTCAGCTGTCTCTACAATCGAGAAAATACCGCACGATGTAGATTTTCTCTCCAAAATCGGAGAGTGGCTCAAGCAATACAGGAATAAGTCAAGGATACTGAGGATACGTCAACCAGGGTGGCAAAATTTCATGAAAAAAAATCTCGAAATTTCACGGGAAATGTTTCATGATATTTTAGAAATTCACGAAAGATATTGAAAAATACCGATTCCTTTCCACGTTTCGCAAAATGTAAAAATTGTGACTTTCTTCTATCTTTGTGTGTTAGAGTGCGGATTGCATACTCTAACCCCTGCAAAATATAAAATATTTCACATCCTCGTGAGTTCTCATGAAATATTTCACTGAAATATCCAATCTTTCATTTCTTTCTTACGTTTCATGCCACTCTGACGTCAACTTTGATTTGCTCTGTGATGCGAGAAGTACATACATCGTTAGAATGGTGATTTAACATATTCACCTGATATTCAGCTTCGGCCAGATTGACTTGACTTGACAGTGGCAGCCATGTCTTCGTGGTCCCCGGACACTTGGGGAGTGAGTATTTGCCAAGTTGTTCTTCGTTGAAGACACAATCGCATTTCTCTTTGAAGCAGCCACCGCGCGTCCACGGAATGTTGTGCAGGGAGGCTTTGCCCCATGTCATCCGGCAGAAAGTATCGCAGTCTTTCGCGTCTTCCGCGCTTTTGCACGCGTCTCCATCCCGCCCGAGAACTGCCAACAGTCATAAAAGCGAGGTGTGACTTATATTCGGAGCAACAAATTGCAAATACAAATTGCAAGTGAAATAGTGAAGCGCAGCGCCGTGGCACGTGGCACTCTGTGGCGCGGCCAGCCAGCCAGCCAGCGCCGAACGCGCATTGGCGCCTACAAACCTAAGGGATACCTCAAGCATTGCGCAATGCGTGAAGTATCTGCTTAGGTTTGTAGGCACCAGCGCGTTTCGTGCTGGCAGCAAGTCGCATCACTCTACAAATTGCATATCTCCAAAGCATGAACGAGGTGGAATAATTACAATTTAAAAGGTTATAGGACATTTCGTCAACGATGTTTTGTCCGCGCACCTATTTTTTCCAGTAGCTTACGTCCACGCGTTTTTTCGGAAGGGGAGTTTTGATCCACTTACCTTTTGAGACCCAAAGTTAATTGGTCCACATGTAAATACAAACGACAATTGCTCGCGACGTTTTTGGATGAAAATGTTTAATGTCTCGGAAGAATGAGGATTTACTTTTGTTTGTTTGTTTGTTCGTTTGTTTGCTCCAACGGAGAAAAATATAAATTGAGTATTTTGGTAAAAACGAGGGAGTGTCATTTCCACGAGAGAAAATTCATTAAAACTCTCTACACCTCTTTGGTGCAACATGACTTAACTATCTTTCAAGAAAATCCCATAATTTTATACCTGAACTGGAAAACCTTTTGATTTGCCTCAGCTAAAGGATCTCATATTTTTTCTGTGCATGATAGCTTCGCCTCGGCACTGGTTTGCCGCAGCGCTTCGAGCGACTATTTCGCCATGGAGGTGTTGCACAGTATCATATGAGATCGAAGGCACCCCAACGTATCATGATTGATGGCATCTTTCCTAACTCGAGGTATGTTGGAGTGCCCTCAATTTCGTATAATACTGTACAACACCTCTATTGTGAAATAGTGAAGCGCCGCGCCGGCACTTGGCACGCTGTGGCGCGGCCAGGCAGCCAGCCAGCGCGGAACGCGCATTGGCGCCTACAAACCTAAGGGATACCTAAAGCATTGCGCAAAGCGTGAAGTATCTGCTTAGGTTTGTAGGCACCTGCGGGGCGATTATTGAAATGATATCGACTGTATGTCGCCGCTTTGTCGTGTCGCGCCATCGACTGAGTGGCTCTTAGTCGATGGCGCGACACGACAAAGCGGCGACATACAGTCGATATCATTTCAATAATCGCCCCGCAGTGCGCGTTTCGTGCAGGCAGAACGTCGCATCACTCCGCTTTATGCTAGGGCCTATTATTTAAACTCGCGGAGTCAACGTTTTTCAACTCATGAATTTTATATGTTTGCACACTTTGCATGGATTACTTTAATTTAAATTGATAAAAAAAAAATTATATAAATGAAAGGAAAATTTAATGTGTATATTGTAAATATTCAGTTGTTTCCTTTTCGTATTTAATGGTGTTCAAAGCACATTAATTTTTTCTTTTATATTTTGTGTTTTTACTGTGCTGCAGCGTGGTGTGAGCGCAACAAAACGCTCAAAATAGGACGTATTTGACTCTGAAAGATCAATGTACAAATGGGCTAAAACCGAAGATTGCATGCTTCTCGGTTTTTT
>NW_017547161.1:5103857-5217942 GCF_001854935.1 Bemisia tabaci
AAATAACAGCTTTCTTGTATGCAAAGAAAAAAAATTAAAAATGTTAAAAAAGAGATGTCGACACAAAATTACATAGCCCCTTCAATTCTGAAGATACTACAAACGAACTGTACCTTAACATTTTCATATCCCAGAAGCAAAAGTTCCCATGACGAATATTGCTATCGCTAGCGATTGCAAAAACCAACTTGTTCCCTCTTTTATTCATTTGTGCATAGTTTCTTTCGACACAAGTACTGCTCATTGACTTTAATATCGATGCCATCGCTTGGAAAAGGTTTTACAAATATTTGCTTCGTTTTAAAAATGTAAATGTTTTTAAAATAAAGTAATATTTTCATTAAAAAAAAATTATTTATAAGGTATATTTTTCATCGAAAATTTCAAGGATGGAAATAAAACCAAATGTTCACCAATGAAAATTTAAAAGATTGATCAAAAGAAGGAAATAACATTTCATTTAAAAAATGAGTTACCACAATACACTTCCGTGTCTCTCAATTTTCTCATTTCATTATCGTCAATATAATTTTACATACAGACTAAAATATGACACTTGGACCAAGTCACTGTTGCTCATTTCACGCGTGGACATAAACTACTGGGAAAAACAGGAGTTGACGGAATGCCCTGAAATCATTTAAAAAATAGTACCAGAAGGCCTAAATGTATTTGTACGAACACTCATAAGGCACAGAATAGGAAAAGGGATACTCGAAGGGGCTGGGATTCTGCACTGTTACAGGTTCATTTTCAGCTGGAAAAAAGAGCCCATTTGATCCCAATTTTTAGTAGGCACATGGCTTAAGCGGTTGCGTGGCATCAGGTCGCCACTAGTCACTCAGCTTGTATGAATTTTTATGGGTTTTTGTAACTGAAAATGAGCTAGCGACGGCTTAAAACGTCGTGCGTTTTTAATGCTTTAATATTTTATAGCCTTCATCTTTCCACTTTTTTGACTTTCTATCCTGTTAGGTTTCTTGAGGAACTTATTTGTGGCCATTCACTGAAAAAAAAGAAAAAAAACTTTAATCTTGGAGAAAATATTTTCAGATGAAGGATTTTCGTCGATTTGGATCGAAATAATCAGAATTTTTCTATGTATTGGCGTGATTTCCAAGCTTATTTACTTCAAAGAAAATCTGTTGATTCATTTGTATCTCTTGGATCTAGCATGCCCATGCCACGGTTACACGGGTGGAATGTCGCATGAAAATCCACTGAAGTAGAACCGTGGATTTTAGTTAGTTTATTAATAAACACAACATCATTGCCGTGCTCTCAACAGCATCCCCGTTCTCGTAGTGGCACAGCAAAAGTGTTGGGATAAAATCGCAAGTCTCAATGCTATAAAATTGCTATTTGTCACTAATAAAAGGTGCAATATACCGAACCATTATCAAAACCATACAATTTTTTTGAGTTCAGTCGTTTGTTCGACAGTCCTATGTTCACGATTGGCCTCTTGAAGATGTTGCGTTCGTTTCTATCGCTGTGTAATACGTTTCTTTTCCTCCAAAAAAAACATCAAAGATCATTAGTTTTAAAATTTGCATTTTTGACATCGAAGTTCTTTATTTTTTAAAATTGAATTTTCTTCCAATTGGATCGATGTTTTTAACGGTTTCGTCCGTTGCTCTCTGATTGAAAACATCGACCCGTTTGGAAGAAAATTCAATTTTCAAAAATCAAGATCCTCGATGTCGAAAATTTAAATTTAAAAAATTATGATCTTTGATGTTTTTGGAAGGTAGCGGGACGTATTACACATCAACATCTTCAAAAAGTGAACCGTGGACATAAGATTGCCGAACAAACGACTGAATCTTGATTTTTTAAATATAAATTTTTGACATCGAAGATCTTGATTTTTGAAAATTGAATTTCCTTCCAATCGAGTCGATGTTTTTGACGATTCCGTCCATTGCTTTCTGATTGCAAACATCGACCGGAAGGAAGGGTGGAAAATTCAATTTTCAAAATTTGAAGATCTGATGTTTTTTAGAGCGAGTATACACAAATAGAAACACCAAATCCTCGAGAGGCCAGTCGTGGACATATTTTTCAAAAATTTACTGAATTTGACAAATATATATGGTTTCGATTTCCCATTTTATTTTCCACAAGAATGAAAAAAATGAGTTTTGGGTGTTGGATTGGCTGAAAAAATGCGCGGGAGGATCTGATGGTCACGAACTTCTGCTATTCAGTATGGGCTCTATTATTCTCTTTGGCTCAGCAAATCTGAATAAGTGAGAATTAACCTTCCACATTCCTGAGTTTTATTTTATTTTCTTTGGAAATGGAAAGAACCGCGTTATAACTTTTACCCACACTTTTGAAATTCGAAGTTTCTCTAGGTTTGAATGGTGGTAGGAAAAAATGAAGGTCACTAACGGTTTCAACAGCTGAAATTACTCACGCATGGATCAATGAACCTCGAAAAAAAATTTAAACATTTTTTAAACGGAATCATTATCATAAAAATAACAAAAAGGCTCTTGTGCCAGTTCATTGAGGAGTTTATCGGCTTTCTTCGGAAAATGGTGGGTCTGGGCAGAAACCGAAGGTAAGATTCAGGTCATTGAGACATTTTTCAATTAGTTTGAAACTTGAAGATTCCAGATTTGTTCTCCCTTAGTTGAGCGCGAGAAAACAGGGTCTCGACAAACTAGAGAGCTCGGGAAATAAACTGTGATCATATTCAGGCCTTGTCCACACGAGCCTAGTTGGGACGAATTAGTTCTCGAATCAGCGGATGAGGACGGATGAGTTAGAGGTCCTGGAACAAGTTTGCCCCAAGTTCCTCGAATCTCGCTCGTGCGGACAAAGCATTACATTCAGCGGCTCAAATTAATCACCCATGAATCTACCAATCAAGAGGCTATATTGAAACGTGCAGACTGCAGATCTATAAATTACGACGGAAAAGGCTACAATTCTTTCTTTTTTGCCAAAAACATTGATGTCGGACTATTTAGTATTGAATAGTGTTAGAGATAGAGAGAGTAAAGAGTGTCATAGAGAATAGTGTTGACCCAGAATTTTTCCAACAGGTATCCTATTTTTAATGACGATTAAACCGATAATTTGGCGTGAAAACTCCTGGATTGTAAATACTACAGAGTTTAACTTTCAGACGATTTTTAGAGAGGGGGCCTTCGCCTACATTTAGGTGGAGGAGAGGTATTTGGCGTATACCCTTCGACCCTTCGGAACAAAATCCTCTGTAATTCAAGGATCTTTGATATAATTCAAGGATCTTTGATGTAATTCAAGGATCTTTGATGTAATCCATTACCTCCAACGTGCAACAGGAATCCTGTCAAAGCCATGAGGCAGACCGCTGTATCCCGCTTTTTCATCTCGAGTAAGACGATGGAAAAGCCCACAATGAGAATGAGCGTCCAGCAGCCAGGAACGCGAAAAAAACGAGAACTGAAATTTCCCACGCGGCATCTTTCTTATATATATACCAGCCTGGCGTTGCTTGATTGCCAAATTTCCCACTTCAATATGTTTTTCTCGACGTATCTTTAGAATTCCTCAACATGTAGGGCACCGTGTGTGTGCGTATGCACTTGGTGAAGGAGTATGTGTGTGAGTGACAAAGAGGGCACACAGCATGTTCTTGAAAAATGTCAACGATGGAAAAATGCCTTTTTAAACCAAATGAATGGCTTTCGCCTCGAAAAGGAAATGTTTTGCACCGATCAGACACAGGTATTCAAAATATGGGAAAATTGTTCCGTCCCTCCATTCAATAGTGGCTTTTGGACTATATTCTAAAATCGATTGTTCTCTCAAAATTTCCGGAGTCAAAATTATCGCCATTGTGTAATGAAGTTCACGTATCGGCCAGCGAAAGCTCATTGAATTATGCTAAGATTTGACAACCTGTGTTGACTCGCAATTCCATGAAAATGTAGTATTTCGAAACCGATAATGGAACGAGCCCTCGGCAAAAAAAATTAATTTAAGTTCGAAGAATGAGTTCATGATCCTGCATTGCAAGGTTTACACATTTTAGCAATTAAAAAATGCTGGCACTATCCAGATTCACGGAAAAAATGGATTGCTCATATAAATTAAATTCTTCAAAAATAGGTCCGACATGTTTCACACGTACATCTTCCAATGGTGGAACGCTAGTTCAGCCACAGGCGTGGTTAAATTATCATTAGTTTGTGTAAAATGTGTAAATTGAAACATGTCGGACATTTTTTCTAAATTGCGAAATTGCTCAGCCACCAATTTCATTTTTTTCCGTGAACTTGCTGAAAAAAACTCAAGCTTTATGGCCAATGCTGCCGTAAACGCCATTTTACATTTTTTGGAAAAAATGTATCATATAAGAAAAACTTGTCTACTTTGGGACAATATTTTTACAGCATTCTTTCGCAAATACTACAAAAAACTTGACCTGAAAATTTGAGGTGCATGGGTAAAACAGTCTTTATTTGATAAAGTGTTAAGTTCCAAAAAACGAGAGAAAATCTTGATGGATTTACGGCGTTCTTGCTCAGCACGGCAGAATGTATTACTGAAACTGACAACTCAACAGCATAGCCCAGACTGACAGAAAACAAGAGAAAAAGTATTCAAAAACGAAGGTGCTTGGAACATACAACATGGCCCTCCGATTAAAAAATAATGAAATGCACCAAAAATGTCTTTGGGATTTGCCTATATTTATCTGCGAAGAGTATGGACGTATCGGAATATGGCGTCAAATAATGTAGTCAAATTCTTTTCATTTGATAAAAGCGGATTAAAAATTAAACGACAGCTGAAGGCAACAAAATTTGATCCAACCGTCGCAATTCCCGTGATGTATCGTCAAACGGAACGGAATTCGAGTATATCCGCCAGCTTCCGGTTAGCGAGGATACCGCCGCGGCTCTATATGGACCATATTTTGCAATAAGGAACAACTATTTTTGGCTGATTTTAGAAACAACATAAATGCTATTGGTTTCCCTATGCAGAAAGGTGCTTTTAAAGAAGAGCCGGAGATAGTAGTTCCTTAATGCAAAATGTAATCCACATGTCCAGCGGAAGATTTCCTTTCAGCTTTCCGGTCAATGCTGTCGCCAGTGGGTCACAAAACCTTGTGTCTTTTATATAATTAATTAAGTTTCATTATTTAATTAAGTTTCATGATTCAATTAAGTTTCAGGTGAGTAGATGACGTGGTGATTTACTACGTATTTGTGGAGTCAGAATCCCGGACAAGCCCGCTCTTAAAAGGTCCGAAGACTCGAGGGAATTTCAATTACGCCAAAGTGGTGGGAAATTAAATGATGAACTTGATGTGCTGCGGCAGTAAAAGCGTTCACTGAAAAAAAAGTATAGTAATATCCACTATGAGTCTACTTGATTTTCATTTTGCACACTGGGTTCTGAGCGTCAATCACCTTGTTAAATGAATTCGCAACTCAAAATTCGTTCATCCATGATCTATTGAATGAAAAGTTGAGGTTGGCGTCACATTCAAGTTTCAGCGAGAAAAGTTGCATGAAAATTTGAACCGTGTACAATCGGGCCCAAAGGCTCAGAAAAACAGACAATCCTCCAACAGGGGTGCAATTTTTCATGAAAAATAAAATATTGAAATTTCATGTGAAATATTTCATGAAATTTCGGAAAGTTGTGAAAGATATTGAAAAATACCAGTTCCTTTACACACCTCGCAAAATTAAAAAATTGTGACTTTCTTCTATTTTCGTGTGTTTTAGTGCGGATTGCATACTCTAGCCCCTAAAAAATATGAAACATTTCACAGCCTCGTGAAATGACATGAAATATTTCACGGAAAAGTCCAATCTTTCATATTTTTCATTTCATGCGTGCAACCCTCTCCTCCAACACGATTAACGATAGGAAAATGTCGGTGCCAACTTTCAAATTCTTATATCGAACAAAGATGTAGCCGACAATGTTTATATACGGGTATCCTCCCGCAAAACCCAGGAAAGTTAGGTCAGAAACAAAATGTATACGTGTTCTTATAATTTCTCTATTAATACAAATACCCTAATTGCGTATAATAATAAGTAATTCTGATTAATTTGACTGTCCTTTCGGGGTTCTGAGAGCTCAATGAGCTAATCAAAACTAAACCTTACCTTACAAAATACCGACTTGTCTATATACTCTCCCTACCTATGCTTTTCTTTATCAGTATCAAAACAACACACATATTTCACAGAATGATAATTGTTCGATTCAATTTAGAGGTTGAAAGAAAAGTCAGAAACAAGCTCTTCAAGCATTTTTCCTCAAGAAACCGTTCCATCCCGCACGCGTGATACTACGTGGCGTGGCGTGTTTTGCGATATATCGATCGATCCGCCATTCAAACCAATGGAAAGGATCGACAAATAGAATGTTCGCAACGAAGACCTTAATAATCGATTCTTTACAACAGTTTCAAATGGGGAAATATCGATAATCGATCATTCACTGATGATACCAAGACCTCAACCACCCCCTTCTCCTTCCAGAGGGTAAAATGATTTATTGACTTTTGGTTGTTTTTGTTATTTTTCCCCCTTGAGATAGAAAATTAAAGAATGTAAATTCTTTTATCTCTCAAAAATGTAAACTTTACAACTACGATGTTTTACCAAAATCAACCTTGCACTCAGGCTTTCGGAGGCTTGGCTCATCACCGAGTTACGTAAATTTCATGAAACTTCATCGAATTCAATTTTTTGAAATTTCTGCGATGCACTCATGCCATGAAACGCATAGAGGCAGTAAAAACTTAGTTTTTGAAATTTTGACGAAAACAGAGAAATGAATAAAAAAAAATTAAATAAACAAATGAGGAAAACTGAAAATATCATGTGTTAGACGAAGTTTCTTCACGAACTCTAGTATACTTGTTGCGGGTTGCATATGCACTATGCAGCCTCTATAAAATCGTTGAAATTTCATGGAGAATGAGTTCTCACGTTTCAACAAAAGACCTAATTCTGTGAAATTTCACTTTGCATCTCTCCCTACATGACTCATTGTTCCATGAAGGTATAGGAGTAATTCTATGAAAACCGTCCAATTTCAGTCATGAGCTTTCCATTTTGAGAAAATGTGGTATAAAATCTCACAATTTTACCTGCACATTATGAAAACTTAGTTTTTTAACAAATTGTGATAGTTGAAATTGTGTCAGTCAGAAAAGAGAAATGAGAATATCGAGCTTCAGTCTAAGCTTTTACTGCTGACAATGTCACGACCGCCACTGTCATGATTGTCAGGTTGCAATATTTATAGCTTCATAACTTTTATTTGTGTGGTACATTTTTTTTATTTTTGTACTAATTTCATCAAAAATGCATGTAGTCGAATGGAAATTTTTTTGATAAAACAAGGAAAAATATTGTTTTCCGACTGAAATATTTCGAATCAGTGGTGGTCACTGAAAATTTCCCAGACGCGGTGCGCGGAAATGAAACTACCAAGAAATCAGTTTTTTTTTTTAACGGTGATGGATTCGTTTTTATCTTTCAGTTTTAGGAGTGGTTAGAACAATTTCTGTTAAAAATTAGGACGGATATCATACGATAATAATAGCCAAAGTGCGAAATCTCAGTTTGTAGTGTTGTAGACCTCCTGAGTACTTTGTTTTTTCTCGTAAAAATTAGTCAATGTAATTGCTTGAAAACTTTCGTGACTTTTCTTCTCTATTAGCGAAATAATCTATATAAATTTCAAGCCATGAAAGTGGCTTGTTCTCCTTTGACATAATGAAATAGAAATGGAAATTTTGAAAGATTGTACTGGAGATGCGTGAATTTGCACTTTGGACATCGATATCGCAATTCCAGTCCGAATTATGGCTGGGTTGTCTTTTGCACGAAAGAAATGAAAAATGTGGGATGAAATCGGGCATGAGAAGAAATGTTAGGCTGGAATTTGATCAGACTCCCGATCATTTCCTACCTATATTTTCGGTATATTTTTTGGTTTCATTTCCACGCCCAACTCCACATCACTGTATTAATGTCATTAATGAAAACCTCTCGAATTTGCTTTAAGTTCAGAATGGAATTTTCCACAACACTTTTCGGATAATTTTTCTAATGTTTTTCGTGTCACTTAGAAAAAGCTATTCCTAACGTCCATCATTTTCAACCGCCAACCGCCAAAACGCTCAACTTAAAGGAAAAACTTGTTAGGAACAGCAATATTTTATGTAATATATGACAACGCCACCACACACTTCAGTTCGTTTCACTGCAAAGTGGAAAAAACCCGACAGATGTTGGTGACCAAAATCTACTTTAGAATAAAACCTGCAATCTACAATTCTCACAAATTTTATCGAGTATTTTTTTGCGATCCTGAAAAAAAAAGCGAACGATAGGTATTTAAGGTAGAAAAGTAAATTTTCCTGCCCCTTGCGAGTTTTATCTGAAAAGTCAGACAAGGTTCCTCCCGGGAGAAGACGAAGAAGATTCTCGGTGAAAGGATGGTGGCAATGGATTTTAAAAAGGATGAGCGTGTGTCAACTATCAACTCCTTGGAGGACTTTGAGGGCATCATTGAATACTTTGGCAGTCAGGCGTCGCAGCGCCATAGAACTCTGTAACTGCAACTGTCATGTATGTATATCTGAGAGAACCAGTCAATTCTACCTCGAGAGTTTTAAACTAAGACCGAAATGCAACTTCACTGTGAAGAAGGGAGAAAAAACGCCCAGATCCAGTTAATTTCTTTCAATAAAACATTCATTTGGAGGAAAGTTAAGAATATTTCTTTTTGAAAATTTCGGATTTTTTAGATCAAATTGCACTCCAAATTCTCTGAAAATACATGGGGTATCGGTAATTTTTCGTTCGCCATTGCCACTGAATCATCTTCAATGTAACAGAAAGCAGGAAAATCTAATCAATCCTTTGAGGATTGCAGATTCGCGTTTGATATTGTGTTCACCGCCTCGCAGATGTCGGGTCCGACACCGAGATATAACAACGATTAAAGCGTCCACCGTGCTGTGCGCGCAATGCGTGAAGTATTCTGTATTCCTACAGGCTTGTGGGGCGCTAATATGCGTTTCAGGCCAACTGACCGACTGCACTGCGTTTAACGCAATGCGAGGCAGTCTTGTGGGCGCTAATGTGCGTTTTATTCCGACCGTGCTGTTTGGCGCAACGCCTGAAGTATTCCCATTATCTTGCAGGCGCTAATACATGTTTAACGCCGTGCCGGTCGCATTGTGTTGGGCGCGATTATTCAAACTCGCGTTGAAATAATCGCGGCATCGAATAGTGAGACTTTAATGGCCCATGTTATGTTTCGACGCTGTATGAGCATTCCAACGTTGTCTCGTTTCTCAGGATAAAATATTTTTTTCCGAGAAAAGTAAGAAAAGTTCTCTGTGTGCGCTTGTTTGGATCGAATAGATCATTAAACAAGGAACTCGAATTTAAGTACTCTGATTTATGATTCCTCGACCGAATTTCACTTAGAATATGATTCGCGCAATAAAAACTACTGAAATCAACTCCTATGGCTAAGATATTTACGTTTTTACTGTGCATTGGTCACGGGACATTTGAATTTCCAATTTCCCGATCACGAGAAAAACAACACCCTATACGCGGGTCAAATCGTACACTACAATGGCTTTACCAGACTACTCAATCGAGCATTGTTTCTTTCCCACTCTGTGTTGTTCAAAGTGTGTGCAGCTTGCTATAGCTGAGCCAAAGTGTCAAGATTTAGGTTTCCATATTTTCGTATCACGGAGACTATCATAGTGACATTTAGCGTGCAATTTAATACCCAAATTCCTAAAAAAAAAAAAACATTATTATTACGGTTAGGAGTTAATGTAGGGTTAACTTTCGAGGGTCAGGCTCAGGATTTCGACAGCTCGACTTCGTGCGATCGAAAGCTCCGCGTAAAGATATTACGCGGCGTTTGTTTGCTTTGTTTTCTCACAGCTTCAGCTACAAAACATCGCTGATAAAAAGATGATACAACTAAACCAGCGTCCGTGTATTGCGGAGTATCATTCCTAATTGAAGGCGTTTATTCCCTCTCAAATCCGCCGCAACTGATGAAAGTCACGATCCGCGATTCCATCCTTCATTGTTCCCTCGTAATCGATTTCCCGAAGTTAGGGGTTTCGTCCGAGCTCCCGTTGAAACAGCGGTTGCTTCTTCAACGTGTGAGGAGAGGGTGAGAGAGGCAGGGTGGAAGTATGGGAAAAACTGAACCTCGTGACTTCCATAAATTGCGGAAGATTTAAGGGGAATAAACGCCTTCAATATGGAATGATACTCTGCAATACACGGCAGCTGGTTTAGTTGTATCATCTTTTTATCAGCGATGTTATGTGGCTGATATAATTGCCGCGTAATCTTTTTAGGTCCGCCACTGTGATTGCAGCCATTTCAAACAGCTCAAGGATAATTTAAGCGCCTAAAAATTAAATTAGACTTCATTTTGCAATTAGGTACTACAATTTTTGGCTCTACTGTAAAAATGTAAATCTCTAAAGGGGAAATAATGCAGACGTTAATTTTGAATTCAGACAGACATTGTAATTTATATCTTCAAAATTTTGTCCATATGGGCCTAATGAAACGTGGAATTGCGCGAAGTTTTCAGAGGTGCTTTCGTATTCAGACATTATGAGCACCGTGTGCATCTCAAAGTATAGACTGGGATTTTTTTAATGTTTTTTAAAGCTCTTTTATAACGCCTACTGCTTCCACTCTAAATGATAAAATTATGGGATGATACAAGTATTCGGGATTTCGTGAGCTGGTTGGTATCATTCTCAAGTGAAGGCGCTTTTTCTTATGTGCCTCCTCTTTGTCTTATCAACCTGTAACTGAATTAATTACTATAAATTAGTACAATGTAAGGAACATGTATTTTAATTCAATTAATGATCCTTTAAGATGGAAGTTAAATCAACTTTCTTTACCAATAAAATGTATTTTTAATACCGCATTACAAAGTGTAGTATGGCAGTAGCCTTTTTCTGCGTTAAAGTAAACGACGGTGTCAGGACATATGTATAATAGTTTTCAATAATTTAATTTTTTCCATGTTTTTTATATAGTGTCACTTTATCTTCGTATTCTTTGTTTCATTTCAGTTTCATTTTAAAAAAAACTCCTTTCACTTCATTCAGTTATTTTTAGTATATTTTCTATATCCTACCTTAACCCTTAATTATGATTACTTGATCGACAAGATTGGAAAATGTTGAGCCGAACTGTCCAATAAGAACTTTGCTCATTGCGTGACCGATGATGTCACGGAGGTCATGAGAGCCTCTGAGCTTCAACAAATCCAAGTACACATCCATCTTTCAGATCCATAAACCTTTGTTAAGTTCCTTACATATTTCTGAGTGTTGTCATGGGAACGGAGTTCCCCATGATATTAGAATCGTTCCGTTGCTTTCGCTATGGGATTCCCTATACCTCTGCGACCTTGAGCGTTTCGCCCAGTCTCCGATTTTTGGTTGATTTTCCGATGTATCAAAAACCGTTGTATTTTTTAGCCAATCATGTCTCTACGTCAAGTTGTGTTGATTGCTAAAATTCGCTTTCAGCGAGTTTTTTTCCAACTTGAGATGTCGTGTCTGACTGGTAAATCTGCGCAGAACCACGAAGTTCCGTTTTTAGGCAAATTCTTTTTTTTTGGGAGGTTCTGATTGGTTATTTTTCGCCATCAGTTTTCTGTTCGTTGGTGCAAAAGATCGCCTACCTCGGTGCTCTTGAGAAGCCGCCATTATCCCACCTCAAATTTGAAAAATAGAAGTAAAGAAATAATAACCATCGTACAAGGTGGAAAATTGTTCTGGAGGACTCGTTACGGATAAAGAAGTCAAAATCAGAGCTCGATTGATTGATTTAATTCATGGATACGCAAATATTGCCTTAGCTCAACTGCCGCGATCGGAATGCGTGCTGGGATGAACCTCGAGACGCATTAAAACAGTGCGAACCATGGCTCCTACAGCAATACAGCAATGCGCTTCATATCATCCCAAAAGCAGTCAAGGTCTCTTGTGATAAGTCCCGCCCATTGCCCGAGTCTTTTGTATGCTATTTTTACTCTCGCCCACGTGGATCCATTATAGCCTAGTTGACTAAACCGCCTCGTATTTTTGATTCGGTGCGGGCACCCGGCGATCGGGAGTTCGATACCCGACGATGGGAACTACTTTTTAATGGTTGTATTGAATGTTTTAGACTAATCATCAAAAAATAATTAATAGTAGATGATAAATGTACGAACATTTTCTCGTGAGTTAATATGTTAAACAAAAATACTGGAATATACCTCCTTCATATAATCAGCCACATGTTCCCCCAAATTAATGACGTTATTTTCTTTTTTCAATAAAGTTAATTTGCATTCAACGTTCGTAAGTTAAGCAAAAAGTACCTATTGATACAAATAGAAAGACATGAAAATAGTATGTCTAACATTTCAGTTGTTTTTTTTTTTTTTTTTTTTGTTTTTTTGTTTTTTCAATAAAACAAATTGACTGGGACTAGAATCATTGTATCTCTGAAGACAAAAGCTAAGTTTTTTGATACAGAAATACTAATATATTCATCCTTTATATAATCAGGGAGATGTTGACCCAAATATTGATGTATATTTTCTCTGTTCGCCCAAATTAATGATGGTATTTTCTTTTTTCAATAAAATTAATTTACATTCCACGTTCTTAAAGCAATATTTTCTCCAAAATTCAGCAAAAAATAACAATTTATACCTACGCAAAAAGTAAATAAATAAATAAATAAATAAAGCAATGACATGAAAGTAGTATAGGTAGTACACATCTAACATTTCGGTTACATCTATTTGAATGAAAAAAATGGCAACTTAGGAAGCACATAGGTCACTTATCGACGGTGAAACTACCAAACCACGTATCTCGGTTTGCGACGTCGCAGACTTCCTGTCATACTTTATTTTTTAAATGAAAAGCTACTTAACGTCCAGTCTTGAAAATTTCCGTGATTTTTCCTCTTCGTGCGGAGAAAATTCTGTGAAAATTTCAAGGAATGATATTGATTTGGTCTACTTCAAAAAAATAAAATGTGAGCGGAGATTTTTAAACACCGCAAACGAGATACGTGGTTTGGTAGTTTCACCGTCGTTATGATGCGTATTCGGGCATATGCGTAGAGTAAAAATATCATACTTTACGCCGAAAAAACGAAACTGAAAGTTAAATGCGTTAACTTCCAAAAACCATACATAATCCAACGAAAATAAATAATTGGTAAATAACAGCTTTCTTGTATGCAAAGAAAAAAAATTAAAAATGTTAAAAAAGAGATGTCGACACAAAATTACATAGCCCTTCAATTCTGAAGATACTACAAACGAACTGTACCTTAAAATTTTCATATCCCAGAAGCAAAAGTTCCCATGACGAATATTGCTATCGCTAGCGATTGCAAAAACCAACTTGTTTTCATTTGAAGTCTAAGTGTTGAATTTTGAACTCTTCTGTGAATATTGCACGAAATCCGCACATATAGTGCTCAAATATTAACAGACGGTTAGTGGAAATATAGTGAGGCAGAACATCTTCCAAGTCGGTAGTCTTAAAGACAGTGGCGTGGCGTGAATAATCGATTATCGATATCTTACCACTTGAGGCTATGGTAAAGAATCGATTACTAAGGTGCTCGCTGCGAACACCTTGATAATCGAACTTTTTTATAGGTTTGAGTGGCGTATCAATCGATACATCGCAAAGCACGCCACGCCACCGCTTAAAGAATCATCTTAAAAAATCATTAGAAAGCCATCTACTCGCAACATTCTAACGACCATTTTCTGTGTAGATTTTAGCAGTAATATTTTAAGGTCTCGTTTTCTAGCTCGATCGTACAATCTCTTATACGTTCTGATAATCCACGTCAATATGCAAAAGCTGAAAAATGCAGTCTGTGCCACTGGTGACTGCGCGAAGTAATGAACGGAATTTTCCGGAGCATTTTTCAGATTTTTTCCTCGAGGGGGCTCGTCTTTTTTACAAAAAAAATATCCAAAGCTCTACATTTCTATTTCAGCAGGCGCCAGAACGTTCAACTTTCGTGGGGAAATAATTTGCAAAATTCACAATTTTGCGCTGTGCGCGGTAACACCGCAAGACACACCGCTCGAATCCACTATACCGTCCGATCAAAAGGCTGACAGTTTGAAAGGATAAAAATACATCTCGGAAAAAAACACGTTTTTTGATCCCGAGAAACCGTGCCGCCTTTCATTTTTGCGAATGCGAAAAAATGGATTTGAGGTAAAAAAGCACGAATTGACCCCTCTAGCCTAAAAAAAGTTTTAGCTACGTTGCGTAACTGCACACGGATTCCAGCTTGCCGCAAAATTCCATATTTTCTTCATCTATTTGCATTTGCAAAACGTTGAGGAAAATTGTTCTCCTGGAAAATATGGTCTCTTCACGGTTAGGTAATATTCATTGGAACTCATTTTGCTAAGATATTAGTGTTATAATTTTACATTAGTTGCAGAAAATTTGAATTGCCCGGTCACAGGAAACCTAATACTCTACGTGAGTCAGATCGCGCACGCCAACGGTTTTGGCAGGCCTCTCAATAGGTTCGTTTCCCTCTCAATAGGTTCGTTTCCCACCCTATATTTTTCAAAATGTAAACAATTTGCTATAGCTGAGCCAAAGCGTCAAAGATTGCGATTGCCGTATTTTCATATCACAGAGACTGTCACGGTAACGATCAGTAGGCAATCTGACGTGCGTAGATCAGTGTGTTTTTATGAGCGGGAGGTTTGGATTCGCGCGTCTAGATGAAACATAAAATATCTTGGTTAGGAGTCCATTTCAGTAATTTTCGCTGCACAAATCGAGTTTTACGCTAAATTTTGGGTATGGAACATGTATCAGACTGCTTCGACTTCGTACCTTGTCTAGTGGACCAATAGAGAATTTGCAGGTGTCTGAAATTTGATGAATTTCGTGTTTAAGTGGAAAGTCCTGAGTGAACTGAACACGAGGATACAATTGGTTCATGAATTCAACAATTATTGGAGAAGATATGACAAAATGATCTACTCTGCTAAAATAAGTGTGTTTAAATGAGAAATACCGCCAGATGACGTCACAAAGCGGTGCATTTTCTCACTTTTAAATCTATTTTTATACTATTTCCCATACCGGAAAAAAATTATAAAAAATACTGCGGAATCAGCTACTTACGCACTTTCAGATGAAGCAATAAAAAATTTGAATGCAAATTCACCATTCCAGGATTTGAATTAGATACACAGAAATAGGATACGGTATGCTTTAAACAGCTAAGAACCAGCTGAATTAATAACATAAAATACACACACATATTAATCACATTAAATATCAAAGTTTAATCATTAGTTACATTTTTTTCTCTCAGAATTAAAATAAATCAGGGAATTTCTATGGTTTCTCTTCATACTTTTTATGAGAGTCTACGCACTGGAAAAAAAAAACACATTGAAGTGGTTTTCTTTTAAAGAATGGTTGAAACTTTATTAAGTGAAAAAATTGTACAAAAAATAAAATTTAAAAAAAAAAAAACTTTCATTTAGATGGCTTTGAGGAGTATGAATAATCGTAAGGATCTGATATTCGGAAGCGTGACATGTCGATCGAGTCGGGGTCGTAAGAAGTGCCGGCTCCATCGTCAGAGGGGGTGGAGGGTCCGGAGCGTGGCTCACTGTGGAAGAGTTGTATCATCGGACTCGTTAATTTGTAAACGTCGAAACCGACGCCCATCGTTCGTTTCTGTACCAGTAAATGTCCCTGAGAAATAAAACAAATCTATAGAACGAAACACATTATCGCCTACACGAAGAAATGGAGATGTTGCATGTGTGAGGGATTTGCGATTTGACCATTGATTCTTATGTAAAAGTTTACGAGAAACACGATGGTGCCGCTGGTTTTCTCTGAAATCATCTCCCAAGCTCAAAAAAAGCTCTCAAAGTGAGGCCAAAATGGAGGGGATATCCCACCCTACCCTGAGAGTCCACCTCTACATCAAAACAAACTCCTCATGCAAAGATAGGGAGCAACACTAATCTGTGGGGAGCAAATACATTAGCAGGGTTGCCGTGTTTTCAGTTTTGGAGTCCCCAAATGAAGTGGCAGCCCTATGTCAATGTATTTGCTCCCTATCTTTGCATAGAGAGTTTGTTTGATGTAGAGGTGTACTCTAAGGGTAGGGTGGGATATCCCCTCCATTTTGGCCTCAACTTGAGAGCTTTTTTTGAGCTTGGGAGTTGATTTCAGAGAAAACCAGTGGCACCATCGTGTCTCTCGCAAACTTTTACATAAGAATCAATTGTCACATCGCAAATTCCTCACACATGCAACATATCCGTTGAAGTCAAAGCTTCACATTTTAATCGCTGCACTGGAAAAAAACACATTGGATCTAGACGAGTCCAGTTGGATTAGAGTCCAGACTCTTAAAAACATTGACAAGAAAAAGTACTCTTTGATTCAATCAGAATCTAGCTTAAATCAAGAACCAAGCCTCTTAATTTAAGCGGACTTCGTTTTGATTCAAGCAAAAATCCGATTGAATCAAGAATATTTTTTTCTCGTTAATGTTTTCAAGAGTCTGGACTCTCTCTAGATCCAAAGTTTTTTTGTTTTTTTTCTAGTGCATGTGGGACTGGAATACCTTTGTAGACAGAGTGTGGCCATTTGTATCTTTTTACTACAGGAAAACTGTGCCGCTTTTTGATTGGTCAACGAGTTTTTGGGCTTCATGATGCTCTTACGGCCGTAAATAAACAAACAAGATGGCGGCTCACCGTGACATTGATAGGAAGCTAAAATTTGACAAAAATTTCAATTACACGGCAGTAACATTTTAAAGTAGCATGTCTGCGAATAACACGATTCTCCTAATAAAGGTAAAACTTGTCAGGGGAAATTTGGCAACGTTGAAATTTAGTTAGGATCTTTCGTGAGGAAATCGACGATTCAAACGCATACCAATCTACCAATATCAATGCGGCTACCTCACCTATAACTGATTCTTTAAGATGGTTATGAATATAAGGAACCCAATTGTGCCAACTAAGAGCTCCGTCAATGATCGAACGAAGTTCTTTCATGTGGAACAGAATATTACAGAAAGTTGACGACTATCACTATATATGCGGAAACGATCTTGAGCAGGAAAATTTAAAAGAATAATAAATTATACCACATACCTCCATACCCCAGTCAGCGCCCCAGCTATTCCGGATAATCCAACAATCTGGAATGAAACATTGGACACCAATCGTCTCTTAATTAGACAAATCAAGTAATCAAGGCCAAGAAAAGCGAAGTTATCTTACAAACTTCCTTTTCAACATTCATAAGTTTGCGAATTGTGTATGTAGTATACCGAAAAAAAAGCCTGGTATAGTGGTACAGGTGCACCCGTGCGCACCCTGTTCAAGCTCGGAGGTTAGATTGCCACTTACTATGTTTACAGTTTCGTAAGGACGTTGACGATTAATATTTTCGTTCAAATGTATTATTTTGGCACTTTTGTCACAGGCTTTTTTTATAAAAAAAATTAAAATAATTATTAAAACTGGCAAATTTCATCTGTTACAATTTGGAAATTCGCTAAAGTAGTCGAAAAATTATTGAAAAACGGATTGTTTTGGTTAATATTTCATACAATACGGATGTTTTGAATAGCTACGCATTTATTTTCTCGCCATCAATTGAATTATTGGATCCAAGTCTCGATGACCATTTTCACAAGGTAGTAAAAGTAATGTCAAAGTATTAACAAGATCATAATTATAATTATAATGTAACAAAAAGAGTGTACCATTGGGTCTACGTGAATAGTGTCCGACGATCACAACCGCGTGGCCAGTTGGAGTATCATGCATCGATGGATGTAGAGCAAGAACTCCCCGCACATAGAACTGAAATGAAAAAGTTCCACCAAAATAAGTGAACGTAAATTTTTACCACGAGGAGGGTCTCGTAGCTTCCTCGTTTACGGGTGACATCTAGGGACTCAAGTCAATGGATACGAGCTGCAGAGGAGTAGACGAAGGGGTTCCAGGGGGTTTGGGCCCCTCCTTTCCCCCTTAGTCTCGTAAATTGTACCTTTTTTTACTTTTGGAGGGTAGACATAAAATATTATCAGGGACGTACACAACATAATGTAAATTCCCCGTCACGGATCCCCCCCCCCTTAAAGAATTCCTGGCTACGCCACTAGCGAGTTGCATTCGTCAAGTAAGTTTGCATAAACGAGGAAGCTACACGAGGTCCATCTAGAGTCCCCTTATACTGAGAGTCAAGACAATGTGAATCCATTTCTGATTGGTTCCCGTATTTTAGGCCTTCACAGTGTCACAAACGGGAATAAAAATTACATTTTCACTGATTGCAAAGATTATAATCTGGAATGGACCAGGGAAATACGGGTTTGGCAAGGAACTAACGGAATGTGAGAAGGAACAGAGAAAGGAATTTGAGAATGGGCCAATCAAAGATAACAAAAAACGTTCAATTTCTGTAATCTTTATTCCCGTTTGTGACTCCATGCGGGGGTGTTGTCTTGACTCTCAGTATAAAGGGACTTCAGGCCCACCGAGCCCAAGGAGCTTCCTGGGAAAAGGGAGCACATCGAAAAATCGCGTTTGGAGAGCATTTGACGTTGTCATTATTACTTTCTAGCCACTAACGGTGATTTGTATCGGAAATTGGAGTTCAAGCTGTATGTAAGTCACCGTAAGTGGCTACAATGTAATTTTGGAAACTTCAGATGCATTTTTCTCAAACGCGATTTTTTGCTTGACACCCTTCTCCCGAGAAGTTCCTCAATTGGTCCTCATTGTGCATTGAGCAGGAACTCACATTTCTGACCCATTTCAGAAAAGACTTAAATGTCAATAATTTTTTAATGCAAACAGGTGATTTTCTAAGTTAGTAGTAGTATATTAGGTCCTCAACGCATGTTAAAGCTAATTAAGTTTCAACTAGATATGTCTCCGTGGTAACAGAGTTCTATGTACATACGCACCGTAGCGCTATAAACCCGTGTGAGTAAAGTCATATCCACAGTATTATTATGACTATTATTATGAAGTTGAATAGATATTCAATAGTTCTGATCGTTGCTAAATGTAAGCAACAACGCACAATGTAATTCGATCGTCAAACCTGAAATAAATGAAACCTCTCTGCTGCTAAGTAAGCAACACCCAACATACTTTGGAGACTCAAACGAGACGTTAAGAAAGTAGCGAATATATTTTTATAGGCAATAAATTATCTCGCTTGATTGGAACGCTCTTCATGTCATCCTATATCAACTTAATCACGCGGGGTCTACAAAGATGCTTTCGGGGGTTTGCGAGGGAAGGAGGGGACATTTGAGCTACAAAACGCTGTAAAAGATACTCAAAAATTTTTTTAAGATTTCAATAGTCTCGGCACCCCAGGCGCTAATAGATCGGCTGAAAACCGGACGGAGACTTTGATTTAAGGCTTTTTGTGTTTCCCTCCTCTGCCACACCATTTTTTTTCCATTTATTTATTCTTTTCTTTTGATGGGGGCGGGGCAACTCCAGAAAAATGCAGTACTTTGTGAAAAAAGGGTGGTGCAAAAACGTTAAGAGACCGATGAATAGTTAATCTTAAAGGTATAATCTGCCTTCTTCAATAATCATTTGTCAATATTCAAACGATTCTGAAGAATTCAATAGTTACAATGCGTTATTTCAACCGAAGTTGTATGCCTGTCTGTCAAACCTCCAAAAAATGAGAGATGAAAGAAAAGGATCGGTCTGCTTCAGCGCCGACCGCAAATATCGTCAACGATTTCTCGCGAAAACCTTAGAAAACTTAGGAACAGCGGCGTGGCGTGCTTTGCGATCCATCGATATTTCTCCATTCGAAGCTGTGGTAAATAATGAATTTCGCTGCGAACACCCTGTTTATCGATGCTTTTCCATAGGTTTAAATGACCGATTAATCGATATGTCGCAGGCAATTAGCAATCGCCGGCAATTTGCAAGCGGCTCACACGTTGTTTCAATAATGCGCATCGGCATAATTCAATTTTCAAGGGTTATGGTCTTCAAAAGTATGAGCTTGGCTTAAAACGCCTTCATTTTTTGTGATACTCTACGCTTCGTCACGATGTTAGTTTAGTTGCCTATCCGATCTCAACCCAACTAGTATCACGCAGTTCACTACACGTTCTTCTGAGTGCGCATATTCCTGCCATGTTTTAAGGATGGAAAAGTGTCAATCCATATTATAGGAAACATAACCAGCACTCTAATCTGGTTTTTTTTTCTATTTGAATTTTAAGATTTTCTATATTTATTCACCACTGGCTTGTAAATTGCCGGCAATTTCCAATTGCCTGCCACATACATACTCACCTATGCTCTGGTATTGATGATTCAATTGTGAGTTTTTGTGGACGAAATTACTTTTTTATTTTTTCCGAGGACAGGCACGTATTTCATAAAGAAAGAATTACACTTTCATTTTAACTAAAGGATGATTGTCGTTTTCTAAAAAGACAATTCTTTCCCAAAAGAAGCACTATCGTCCGATTGTTAATTGCCTGTGAAAGGTATATCGCGAAGCACGCCACGTCACTGCGTATTAGGAGCCATGGACGAAAACGTGCATTGAGGGACTAACCGGGGCAAATGACTTACTCTAAGAATGGAAGGGCTATTGGGCCACGTGGCCGACAGGGGACTCTCATTCAAAGCATTTTCCATGACGAAGTCCTGCGCCCAAGCGGGCTGTATACCCCGTGCCGGGTCGCCCTGTCTGCTCAGCTCCTGATAGTCGGTTATCCTCACGTATGGCTTGGACTCGTAATCACAGTAACCGTTGTCCGCGATGAAAGGGTAGTTTTCCGCCAAAGTCACACCATAAGTCTTCAGGTAATCCAAGCCGTTTCTGATGGTGCCGCCGTAACACCCTGAATTCTCAGCCACGCAGTCGATCAGATCTGCGGATAACAGTAAGAGCATCCAATTAGAACGTAAGTACTTACACTCGTTCCGCCCTCCTAAGAAGGATCATACTGCCTTGCCGAGGAAGAGCGCCGTATGAGCCTTCAGACGTTGCTAAGTTTCCTCCGATAAAAACCGAAATTACTGGGGAAATGTTGAATATTATTTCCCAAAAATTTCGGACAATTTTGTTCGCAGTTTAATGTAAAATATCTGAAAATTTCAAGGAAGAATATGCATGAATGTTGTCAAAATACATGTTTTGTCGAGGGAAATTTGGCAATTTTCGAATGTTCATGCGGCGTTCTTCCTTGGTAGGGCAGCATAGCACTGCCGTGACAGCAAAGAGAGCCGTATATGCAAAAATATAGTTGTGGAAAAATTGACCTCTTAGTATGTCCCAGCGTAAATGGTTATTGAAAAGTCTTCCGTTTTTTGTAAAATTGTCAAATATCAACCAGAGGACCCTAGGTAAGGGGCCATTCAAGTATTACGTAACGCACTAAAGGGGGGTGTTGGAGCTGGCGTTACGGTACGTTACAAAGGAGAAGAGGGAGTCAAGCCCAGCGTTACGTAAAATGTGAGATGGGGGAAAAACTTTAAAATAACGTGCAAAAAATGAAAAATCTAATAATGCACTTTCACACCTTGATCTTTTCCTGTCGGAATTCAGCGAAGTTAGGCGAGACACCTAGCTGTTCTTGCTATTTTCTGCATTTTCTCGTGGCTGCGTTTCGGACACTTACATTATGTAACGAAAAACGCCGTTCGTACATTCGAATGTTGGCAAATTTCTCACAAAGAAAGTTATGCATTTTTTCCTTTGAATATCTGAAAAATTGGGAGAAAAATATTCACAACTTTTTCAATGAATCTGTGTCTTTCCAAAGAAAATTTAGCAACCCCTGAGGGTCCATACGGCGGATATCCTTGGCACGACAGCATTCTACTCACAGTCAGCCTTAACTCTGAAAATTGGAGAGTCTAAAGCGTCAAACATATTCTGTCAGCCATCGGTGAAAAATAGTGACTCGAACAGCCGGTAGATAGGTCACTGACAAAAAATGAAGCAATTACTCGCAAAAAAGAAGGAATAAAACTTCGAGTCCAAATCTTGATTCAACTGTCTTCTCAATCTTAATTTAACGAATAAAAAAAATATACGGCATTTAAGAAAAAAAAATAGAGTGGAATATACAATAACAAACTGATCCGTTAGTTTTTAATGGCCTTTACCTTGTTTTGAGAACATGACGACCTCCCTTTCTTGATGGGCCCAGAGGATTTCCACAGCACTAACACACGCAAATGACCAACAGCATCCACAGTTCTTGTTCCCTATGGACTGTCAACCAAGGAAATTATAATTTATAAGTATCAAGATTGCAGTAAATTTGTGCAAGAAAATCATATAAAATTGGATTCTCGATCACTGCACGCGATTACTAGGGATTATAGAGGAGCAGTGACATGAGCGGCGACAACCCAGTTAGACAAAAAATATTTTTAAGAAATTTTAAAAATATTAAATTAATATTTTCACAAAATATTTTTAAAAACTTTTTATATTATTTTTAAAATCTACTCATGTTAACCTCAGTTAATTTGAAAAATATTTTTTGAATATTTTCAAAATATTTCTTGAATTTTTTCAAAGTATTGTAAGAATATTTTAAAAATATTGCACAAGTATTGCATCCTAGAGTGCGCGCTCTCTAGGTGATATGTTTGGTACTAATGTTCTTCCGAACGTGCACATGCGTTGCTACCAGGTGGTGGATCATCGTAGAGTTGTGACTTACTTTAAAATCCGCGCCGTCCTAGTCGGGATTAGAACCCACGCCTCGGGATGGAGTTGCAATCCGTAGTCCAGTACTTTACCACCAGACCAGCCAGGCTTCCTACAGATGGGCCCCTAAATTCAATCTCTTAACTATCGCAGGCCTCTGAGTCCGTAATATGTTTGTTTATTGACGGATTCTTATGATATTTTACCAGACTTTATTATTTATTATTTTTTTATTGTTTTTTATTTCATCATGTAATTTTTTCATTCTCATTTTTTTTAACTCTCTCTCATTTTTTTTTAACTATCTCTTTTTTTTAAAGTATAATTTTTTTTAACTCATTCTTTTTTTTTAACTCTCATTTTTTTTAACTTTCTCTTTTTTTTATTTTTTTTTTTTTTTATTTTTTTTTAAAACCAAATTAACGTTTTTTATAATTGCGTCTTTTTCCAGTTTTAATTATTTGGGCCTTTTTCTAGTTTGAATTTATGTCGATGTATTTATGTTATTTATTTATTGTTATTATTTCTTTTTTTTCTTATAATTTTTATAATATTAATTCAAACATTTTAAAAAAATTTAATATTTTAAAAATATTATGAAATATTATTTTTAAAATATTAACAAAAATAATTATGATATATTTTAACAATATTATAAAATATTATTTTAAAAATGTTTACTTTTTATATTTTTAAAGTATTTTTGGAATATTTTAAAAATATTATAAGATATTATTTTTAAAACGTTTACTTTTAAAATTTTTAAAATATTTTTAAAACATTTTAAAAATAATATTTTATAATATTTTTAAAATGTTTACATTTTATATTTTAAAAATATTCCACAAACATTTCAAAAATATGTCATATTTTATATTTTAAAAGTATTTTGAAAAATATTTTTGGAATACTTTTAAAACATTCTTGAAATATTTTAAAAATATAAAGAAGAAAATATTTTCTGTAAATATTTTTGAAATAAGGTGCATATTTTTAAAATATTTTAAAAATATTGCTGTCTAACTGGGAAAGCCGTAGCGGGGGTCACTCTTCCCCCGCATTAACTCATGAGCCCTGTCCACAACGCTCTTGTCACATGTCCACGGCTCATAAGTCCCAGAGACATTTGCCACACGGTTCCGTTTCGTGGATTTAAAATCCCGTTTTTACAATTATTTTATAGGCGAATCGCGCACACTGACACATTATTTCTTAATGAAAAATGAAATCTTGAATTTTTACGTGAAATTTATCATGAAAGAGCCTCCCAAACTTTCGCCACTTTATCGGTATTCGATTCGACCATCGGACCAAGGTTTAAGTGGAAGCTTATAATAACAGAAGACTCAGAAAAAAATTTCAAGATGAGTATAGGAACCGTTTTTTCAGTTACGGCGAGGGGGGGGGAGAGGGGTCAAACTCCGGCCTTATTTTTCGCTATTTTCTTGTTGAATTGATGTGCCCACAAGATTGTTATCGTTGTTTACACATGTTATACACACCGGTTCCTACGTATTTTTACACGCAAAATCAAGTTTTAATATTGACGAGTCGATATATCGATCGAATATATAGATTTTCCTAGATTCTTTACGGAAAATCGACCATTTTTTGAGATTGAAATCGTTCGTTTTTTATTCATGGATGACTAAATGAACCTTATATGACTTTAGTGCACCGACACCTACGTATTATTTCTTGTAGAATCGATATTTAACGTTAACGAGTCGCTATAACAATCGCTTACATCGAATTTTTGCGCTTTTTTTTTAGGAAAATCAATGATATGTTGGTATTGAAATTGGTTATTCTCCATCCGAGAACAACCAAATTTTGGGTTGGAACACATTTCCGGTCGGGTCGATTTCCAGTTAAGTCAAGTTTTCGATTTGGGCACATTTCCGGTCGAGTAAAAATTAAGATTTTCGATTTCCGGCCAAGTGAAATTTCGGGTGGATAACGAATCCCGTTGATTGTGGTTTCCGGTCGGTCAGATTTCCGATCGAATCAAATTTTCAGTCAAGTCAAATTTTTGACAGGGACACGTTACCAGTTGGAAACAGTTTCCAGTTGGGTTAATTCCCGGTCACGTCGTGTACGGATGGATTACGTTTCCAAAGAATTGGAATTTTGGGATGGGTCAGATTTCAGGTTGGATCGAATTTCCAGTTGGGTCATGATTCCGATTGGGGCCACGGGGCTGGCCCCCGGCTTTGGCTCAGTAGGGTTCTGGGGGCTCGGCCCCGGCTTTGGCTCCGTAGAGTTCAGGGGGCTGGCCCCCGGCTTTGCCTCCGTAGTGTTCAGGGGGCTGGCCCCCGGCTTCGACCCCTTAGTGTTCAGGGGGCTGGCCCCAGGGTTTGGCTCCTTTTTGTTCAGGGGGCTGGCCCCCGGGTTTGGCTCCTTGGTGTTCAGGGGGCTGGCCCCTAGTTCCACCTCCTTAGGGTTCAGGGGGCTGGCCCCGGGCTTCGGCTCCGTAGTGTTCAGGGGGCTATGCCCCGGCATTGGCTCCTTAGTGTTCAGGGGGCTGGCCCCCGGGATCGGCTCCTTAGTGTTCGGGGGGCTGGCCCCCGGCTTTGGCTCCGTAGTGTTCAGGGGGCTGGCCCCCGGGATTGGCTCCTTAGTGTTCGGGGGGCTAGCCCCCGGCTTCGGCTCCTTAGGGTTCAGGAGGCTGGCCCCCGGCTTTGGCTCCTTAGTGTTCAGGGGGCTGGCCCCCGGGTTTGGCTTCTTGGTGTTCAGGGGGCTGGCCCCCGGCTTTGGCTCCGTAGTGTTCAGGGGGCTGGCCCCCGGGTTTGGCTTTTTACGGTTTAGGGGGCTTTGACTTCAACCCCCTGAACACTAAGAAGCCAAAGCCGGGGGCCAGCCCCCTGAACAGTAAGGGGCCAAACCCGGGGGCCAGCCCCCTGAAACCTACGGAGGCAAGACCGGGGCCAGCCCTCTGAACCCTAAGGAACCATACCCGGGGGCCAGACCCCTGAACACCAAGGAGCCAAACCCGGGGGCCAGCCCCCTGAACAGACTGAACACTAGGGAGCCAAAGGGGGGGGCTAGCCCCCTGAACCCTAAGGAGCCGAAGCCGGGGGCCAGCCCCCTGAACCCTAAGGAGCCAATCCCGGGGGCCAGCCCCCTGAACCCTACGGAGGCAAGACCGGGGCCAGCCCTCTGAACCCTAAGGAGCCAATCCCGGGGGCCAGCCCCCTGAACCCTACGGAGGCAAGACCGGGGCCAGCCCTCTGAACCCTAAGGAACCATACCCGGGGGCCAGACCCCTGAACACCAAGGAGCCAAACCCGGGGGCCAGCCCCCTGAACGCTACGGAGCTAAAGCCGGGGGCCGGCCCCCTGAACACTAAGGAGCAAAACCTTGGGGCCAGCCCCCTGAACCCTAAGAAGCCAAACCCCAATCCATATGTAACATGTCTAAACAACGATAANTAAGGAGCCGAAGCCGGGGGCCAGCCCCCTGAACCCTAAGGAGCCAATCCCGGGGGCCAGCCCCCTGAACGCTACGGAGCTAAAGCCGGGGGCCGGCCCCCTGAACACTAAGGAGCAAAACCTTGGGGCCAGCCCCCTGAACCCTAAGAAGCCAAACCCCAATCCATATGTAACATGTCTAAACAACGATAACAATCCTGTGGGCACATCAATTCAACAAGAAAATAGCGAAAAATAAGGCCGGAGTTTGACCCCTCTGCCCCCCCCCTCGCCTTAACTCGAAAACGGTTCCTATACTCATCTTGAAATTTGTTCCCGAGTTTTCTGTTACGATAAGCTTCCACTCAAACCTTGCTTCGAACGTCGAATCGATTAGTGAAAAGGGGGTGAACGTTAGCCCTTATTTTGGGAGGCTCTTTCAGAAATCTATGAAAGATGTTGGAAAATACCGGTCATTGGCGTGGCGTGAATTGCGATATATCGATTGTTATGCCACTTAAACTTATGGAAAAAGATTGATAAATAGGGTTTTCGCAGCGAACACCTTAATAATCGATTCTTTAGCATAGGTTTAAATGACACAACAATCGATATATCGCAATTCACGCCACGCCACTGATACCGGTTCTAGGTATTTCATGTTTCGAAAAATGTAAAAACTCTGACTTTTTTTCAATTTTTGTGTCTAGGTGCGGTTTGCATACTCTAGCCCCTGAAAAATGTGAAATATGTCAGAGCCAACATAAATTTTATAAAAAAAACTTCACTGACATTTCCATTCCTTCATTTCTCTCTTATACGTTTCATGCCACCCCGCACCTACCCCATCTTTCCCACCCGCACATAGTTATGTTTGGTAGAGACACGTCCAATTGACCCTGGTCCGTTTTTATAATCGCCATCACTACAATATACAGGCACTCTACTCAAAAACAAGAGAATCTCCACTAGCCTCTTGGCGACAAGTGGAAGCTTTTACTTTCGGGGATTCAACACTTCCTAATGGACAATTATAGGGGAGATTTCTTAACCAAGATACGAGTGGAGGGTCTCTTGTCTCTGACTCTCCTTCGGCCCCAGCGGGCCGATTATTGAAATTGATAGAGAAAGCTATAGACAAAGAAGACATAAGAAGTATAGAGCGATCCTATCGGTTGAAATGGGTATAGTTCTTATAGACTAAGGGAGAAAATGATGGACTAACTATCGGGTCTCTCGTGGGTTGCCGGTTGTTGGTCTATTACCTACGTCCTTTGTCCATTGCAACCACCCGCTTCCACCAATAGGATCCCTCCATATCCTTTTTTTCCTCTTTGTCTATTGCTTTGTCTATCAATTTCAATAATCAGCCCGCAGGATGCCGGTCCAGGTCCTCTTAGCACTCACCTGATTCTCAACGGGGGGATAAAGTCGAGCAGGGACACGCCAGTCTTTAGCGGGGCGGCCATTGGGGTCAGGACCGATGATCCGAGGAATTTCTTCCTCTTGCTGTTGTGGCTGCCGTCGCCGCCTCCTTCGCCTATTCCCATTCTCATCGTCATCTTCCATCCTGCAGGTCCTATCATTTGATCGTCCGAGTGAGAAAGATCGCTCATCCGCGCTCAACGCGGTCCTGGGGGGCGACCACGAGCGCCTGCCCGACCTCCCCCTGGAATCGGCTCTCTGAGGGGAGGCAGATTGAGAGCGGTCTTTGGAGTTACTCCTTTTGAATGGGTTAAGCCCTCGCGTTCGTAAATTCTGCGTCTTGCTTTCCTTTCTCGATGGAGGTTTGCTGGTCTTTCTAGACGGAGGTTTGCTCAGCTCTCTAGACGGAGGTTTGCTTATCCGTCTCGACGGAGATTTGCTCATCTGTCTCGACGGAGGTTTGCTCATCTTTCTAGGCGGGGACTTGCCTTTCATCACCTCGTGCCGTTTTTGACCCGCTTTTTGACTTGCGCTCATCACGTATTTCTCCTCGAATTCTTCCTCTGGTAATAGTATAAAAGATGCAGAATTAGTGTCATGTCGTCGCAAAGGCGATTAGCATGGGTGGGGGGGCTAAGGAAAGGCTAGGGGAAGGGTCTGGGTAGCTTACTCAGAAAATTTTCGAAATTGCAAAGCATCTAAAATGCAGCGTAAGCCAATTTTTCAAGAATGAGTACCAAATGTGAACGTCCTTTTTTCTTCTCTCCTCCGTTTCTTTCTTTTTACATTTCTTTCCTTTTTCTTAATTTTTTTCGGGCAAACGGAGTGCGGGCCTGTATACAACCCCTACGCTCCCCCCCCCTCGCCTATGTGTCGTCGTTTCCGAAAAAAAGAACGTGACTTCATTCCAATGTTGCAAAATTGACTCAAACGGATTTTATTTTTGACAAAAAAGTACCTGTGCGATTTTTAGTGTTCAAATAGTTCAAATAGTTGTATCATTGCGCCTTAGAAATGCGACGGAAGATTACAATTGAAATAGCCTTCATGCGCGCTGGCCTTTTCGATTTCCGTTAACATTTTTGCAGTCATGAATGCGCTTAAGTGCGCTTCAGCTAAAATTGTATTTAGCAAATGGGTGGTTTTTATAGGAGGATTATCATTAAACAAGTGGTTAGAAATGGAAACAAAAAAATATGAACTATGCAAAAAGATTATTCCGATAACGGAACTTGGCTGTTTTGAAAACGCCTTCAAATGCGGCGTGATACCTCACGCATTCCGGAGAGTTCAAATAGTCGTATCATTGCGCCGTAAGAATGTGACGTAAGATTTAAATGGAAATAGCCTCCATGCACGCTGGGCGTGTCGATTTCCTTTGACATTTTTGCAGTGGTGAATGCATAGCTGAAGTGCGCTCCAGCTAGAATTGTATTTAGCAAATGGGTGGTTTTTATAGGAGGATTAAAAATAAACGATTGGTACGGAATATAACAAAAGAATATGAACTATGCAAAACGATAATCTGAAGAGCTTGGCTGTTTTGAAAACGCCTTCAAATGCGGCGTGATACCTCACGCATTCCGGAGAGTTCAAATAGTTGTATCATTGCGCCGTATGAATGTGATGGAAGATTTAAATGGAAATAGCCTTCATGCAGGCTCGCCACATCCCATCTCGAGCCCTGGTACCAGTTTTAAGTTCCGGGCCTCAAGCACGGAGGGAGGGGGGGTCCAAGGGGCATCTCCCGAGAAATTTTAGAATTTATACGACTAATCGGACGCATTTTGAAGCTTCCATAAAGAATTTTTCCATCAATTTCTTCGGAATAATTAAGTTTTTTTTCTACTTTCAGCACAAAATACTTGCGAATTGTTGCATTCAAAACATCTGGAAAATTTTAATTTATTTTTTTTTTTTTGGGGGGGGGGCATATGATACTATTTTCAGTTCTAAGGGGGCCAGGCCCCCCTGGACTCCCCCTTCGTTTGTCTATGGCAAAGGAGTTGAGCCATGAGCCATTGAAGTCGAGGATGCCCAGACTGGAGACTCTTGGCATCTGACGACGGAAGAAAATGAAAGGCAGTTACTAAAAATATCCCTCTGTACTGAAAATCTTGGAAATAGATAGAAATTTTCCAAGAAGAATACTTCTTTGAAAATTTAAGAAGAATTCCACAGTGCCCTAGCGTGTTTTTGAAAATCTATTCACGTTTTTCGAAATTTTTAGGGTAAATTTTTCACTTTTTCCTACGAAACAAGGGTGCATGTGAATTCGTAGTGGTTTTTCACGGGTAACACGGGCCTCGGTACCAGAAACCCAGTATCCCCCCCCCCTTGTAGCGGGTCTGCCTGTATCTTCGGTCCACGTGACCGGACTTTCAAAATCAAACCGAACTACAAAAAAATTTGGTTGCGTGAATCAAGGCTTCGGTTCCTACAACTGAAATAGCGGTTATACGTACATAAACCGCCGTTGAGGCGGCGTAAGGCCGCGATATTGAACACCGTATTTACGGTTCAGATTCACCTTTTCTCTCAGGTGCGTATCATATTTCATGTAGATAAATCCAAACAAATTGTTACTTATATATAATACCGTTTTAAAATTGTTACTTTATACATATTCTATTCAAATAAAATCCTTGAAAACATGTATATCTGGAGATAAAATGAAAATGATATGGGGTGACACCTTGGAAAGAACATTAATATACCTAATGTGAAGAAAGGAATTGATGAAAAAGTATAAAAATATATTTCAAGTTTTGAAAAATGTATCCTAATTTAGAGGAAAATAATTTAATACCTGCCATTCTGTATTTACCGCCTTTCGGGTGCTCAACGTCGTCGAATAAGGTTTTCCTTAGATCTTCTGAACAAGTTTTTTTCCAGCTAATAAAGTAACTGTGAGTAAAGGACAGTGCGGTGGCAGTTCTTGCACATAACACAGTTAGCAACATTTTATTTTTCCTCTCTTTAAAATAAATATATTCTAGGTAATTAATTCTAGTAACGACTCACTGTCTAAAAGCATGTCTACCGTTCGACACGCATTTTAGTGAGAGAAATTTAGTGTTGTTAACCTCCAAGAATCGCCCTAGGGACAATGTGGCACTTACCGGTAAGGTCCGCGAATTTATTGACTCCGAAAACGGCAGTGTCTTCGCGCTCAGCTCTTTGGTCGTTGAGCCGTTTGATTTCTGCCAAATTTTTCTCAAAGATTTTAAATCGTTTCTCTTCCTCTTCTGCCGTTGCGTAATTTTTACCCCACGTTTGTTTGAACACCTCAAATTGGGCTCCCGCGCCCATCTTCGCCAACTGGGACTAGGGACAGAATTTGAAGTTAAATGGAGGATATTGGAACATTAAACATTGGAACATTTAAATGGAGGAGTCTAGAATAAAATGAACATTAAACCTCTGTCGTTCCAAAGAAGCCAAGATAGTTAAATTGCAGCAACGCGTATCTAGTTGGCTGTATTTCAAAATATCTGCTCCAATTTTATTCAATCAGAAGTGAACAAACCACCGCCGGTCAGATTGGCCTTGTGATCAGCGCGTCTGACTCTAGATCAAAAGGTCTCGGGTACGAATCCCGGTCGTAGCGTCAAATTTTCTCGGAACTGACGAGTGGATCTACAGATTATATCCGGCCTTAATCGCTGAAAACTTTAAAAGCCTGGAGCATGGATATGCCAATCCCTGATAGCTGTAAGTTCATAACGGAATATATGTATGAGTTTTTAAAGTTATGGTTAAGTCAAAAATACTCATACGTCGACTTCGAATTGCTCTGTGATGCGAGAAGTACATAGACGTTCTACATTTTTAAATGTACATGTTAAACGTGTGTAACATGTAAATATTAACACTTAACATGAGTACATTTAACATGTTCACCTGATATTCAGCTTCGGCCAGATTGACTTGATGCTCGAGGGGCAGCCATGTCTTCGTGGTCCCCGGGCACTTGGGGAGTGAGTATCCGCCAAGTTGTTCTTCGTTGAAGACACAATCGCATTTCTCCTTGAAGCAGCCACCGCGAGTCCACGGAATGTTGTGCAGCGAGGCTTTGCCCCACGTCATCCGGCAGAAATTGTCGCACTCTTTCGCGTCCGCGGCGCTTTTGCAAGCGCTTCCATCTCCAAGAACTGCCAGCAAACATATAAAGCGATTCCTGACTTATTTTCCGGGATAATACGCAAAGTGCAAAGCCCAAAAACATAAACGAGACAGAGAAAAAAAAAAAAAAAAAAAAAAAAAATTAAAAATGGTAACAGAAAGTTACCGATAGATTAGATAGATTCTTAGATAATATACCGACAGAAGAGGTATGCTAATTCAACATTCAGGGTGTAAAAAAAATTATGCGATAACTCACAAAACGCTGAATTAACCGCTACTGTACTTAGTTAAGCAATGTCAAGATGTGAAACTAACTGTTGCTGCGGTTACTTCAGCGTTTTGTGCGTTGTCGCACACTTTTTTTACAACCAGAATGTTAAATCAGCATCCATTTTTTGGGTGTAAAACCCTAGAAGGCAGGACGTTTTTTACTATCACAAGTTCATTTTAAGCTTAGGAAAAAAAAGAAAAAACGGAAAAATCAGAGGCGCTCTTTTCCTAGTAGCACTTAGTAGCTCGCGTAGCATGAGTGATTGCGTGATTCCAAGTCGCCACTAATATTTGATTAACCTTTACGGAGATTTGCAACTCAGAATGAACCCTTGCAGACTCAAAACGTCCTGATTTTCTTGTGGTTTAATATTTCAGCTTAGTTCTCCTAGCTTTGTTACCTTTTTATCCTGTCAGGTTTTCCAGGGAATTAATTCGTGACCATTCGCCGGGAAATGGCACCCAGAATGGCGTTAGCGTAATCATTCTAACAGATATCCTATTCTCAATGATAAATTGACCGATCAATTATTTGGAGCAGACATTTCCTGAAATAGCTACTAGCGGGTTTAGCTCTCAGAAAATCTATGGAAGGAGGCGTCTGCCGCGTGCCTTCAAAAGGAGGAGATGCTGCCGTTATAGCAAAGAGAGCAGTAAGTGTCAACTTTTCGAAATCTAGTTTTTTTTTTAAAAAATCCATTTAATCTCTTCTAGATGAAATCACTAAGGTAGCAAAAATAGCAAAATTCATCCTATAACTATACGAAAAGAATAGACACATGAGAAAGCCGTAAGTGCGCAAAAAATGACGTAGTTTCAGGGAAAACAGCCGTAGGTGCCATTACTCCTCCAGAGAGCCAATGAAAACAGTGCTTTCGAGCAGAGTATCGCTCTCTTTGGCCAATTTTGAACCTGAAAATATGTTTTTTGGGGGTCCAAGACGCAGCCCTGACAGACAGCATGCAGAAGACAGCACTTACGGCTGTTTTGCCTAACACTATAGTCCAGGGTTGCACGAGTGAAATGAAAAATATTAAATATTGAAAATTGTCATGAAATATTTTATGAAATTTCACAGAGTTGTGAAAAATATGAAACGCATTTTTACGGGCTGCGTACGCAACACGCACTTAAAAACACCAAGAGGCAAAAATCAATCGCCTTTCTCTTAATTTTGCATTTAATGTCAAAAAATGTTTTCATATTTTTCTGAAATTTCATGAAATATTTCACATGAAATTTCAAGATTTTATTTTTCATGAAAAATTGCAACCCTGCTATAGCCTAGCATGAAATTAAAAAATACCCTTCATCAATAATTGAAATAAAATCGGTCGATTTCTAATCATCCGAATGATTTCTACGAGTCTTCCGAATGACTAGTAGCAGTTTGACAAAGAACGGAGGCATCCTCCGATAAAATTTTCCTGTCCGATGCTTCTGAGCCCCGTTTCCTCAAAACTTCATTTGAATCAGTGAGTTGGAAAACACACCAACTCGGAAAAAAAATTGCTCAGGAAACACCTAAAAGTGCGCAGCGGGCGAAGAAGTTGGCTTAAGAAAAACCTTTTTGGTGCCAAAGGACAAGTACTTAGAGACTTTGTAAAGCGCCAAGTTGAAATCGATACACCATGTTTGATGACAGAGAATGAAGCGCTTAAAAATTTCCGAGTGGGTGTGTTTCCGTTCTCTCCGATTATCAGATACTGATTTTTCATAGTCTGCCCTGAAAAATTTATATTTTTCGACCTGCAGAACGCTTGAATATTTATACAACTTGCTGGTACAAGGTATACTGAACTGAGCCAAGAAACCCGCAAAATCGGATGGTCACCCGTTTCCCTTGAAATGGCCAAAAATGGGTATTTCCAATGAAATACTTCGATTCTTCCCCTTTCCCGTCGCTGTTTCGAGCAATTCCGATTGCAATTTCGAAATTTCCTTTTGCCTGCAGATGCCTCTGTCCATAGGTGTTACTAAACCGTAAAAAAGTGAAAATTGAACAAAAACCCAAGTTGGTGTGTTTTCGAACTCACTGATTCATTTGTGCACTTACTGCTGCCTTCCCTATCGCAGCAGTATGGTGTATCCTCCGACCCTTCTAAACAAAATCCTCTATAATTCAAGGATCATTGATGCTATCTGTTACCTTCAACGTGGAAAATGAATCCCGTCAATGCCAAGAGGTAGACTGCTGCACTGCGCTTTATCATCTCAAGTGAGATGGTGGAAAAGCTCACGACGAAAAGGGGCGTCCAGCTGCCTGGACGCGAAAGTATCGAGAACTGAAATTGCCCACTCGGCAGCTTCGGTATATATACAGCGACGTGGGGTTGCTTCGTCGCCAATATGTTTTTTTGCTGCATCCTGGCAGTTCCTATTAGTTATTAGAGTGCTTACGTGCATCTGCTGGAAGTGTATGTGTGTGAGTGATAAAGAGGGCACATATAGAGTGTTCCAAAACACGAATGGTTTTTAGGATACGCTGAAATCAATCCATTTTTAAACCATCAAAGTGGCTGTTCAAGTAATGCGTATCATACTTAGAGGGAGGGGGGAGGGAGCCAGGAATTCGATTCTGAAGTTGATAGCTAATTTCGATGAGAGCTACAGCAAACTTTGGAATTATAGATAATATTTTGACCAGAATTATGACATTTCAAGCTTAGCGAATGCAGAAAATGAGTCACTTTTTTCTAAGACCTCCGCGGCCGAAAAACAGTATTCAAAAGTTTAGAAAAATTACCCGGCAAGACATAACATCTGTATTTTACCAATGTCATTATTGTGACTTTCTTGCAATTTGAAATAATAATCGATAATTCTCTTTTTTCCGTAAAAAGTGTCAATCCTTTTCACTAGAATCTGCATGAAAATCGCTTTAACTATAGTAGATTGCCGTAATGGAGATGTTGCATATGTGAGGAATTTGCGATTTGACTGTTGATTCTCATGTAAAAGTTCACGAGAAACACGATGGTGCTACTGGTTTTCTCTGAAATCAACTCCCAAGCTCAAAAAAAGCTCTCAAGTTGAGGCCAAAATGGAGGGGATACCCCACGCTATCCTGAGAGTCCACGTCTACGTCAAGACAAACTCTCCATGCAAAGACAGGGAGCAAATACATTGACAGGGCTGCCGCTTAATTTGGGGAATCTAAAACTGAAAACGCGGCAGCCCTGTCAATGTATTTGCTCCCTATCTTTGCATGGAGAGTTCGTCTTGATGTAGGGGTGGACTCTCAGGATAGCGTGGGATATCTCCTCCATTTTGGCCTCAACTTGAGAGCTTTTTTTAAGCTTGGGGGTTGATTTCAGAGAAAATCAGTAGCACCATCGTGTTTCTCGCGAACTTTTACATAAGAATCGAAAGTTAAATCGCAAATTTCTCACCTATGCAACATCTCCATTGTGAGATCCCGAAAATTCACCCCACGAAGGCAAAGGAGGCAAAGAGGGCAAACTGAAAATAGGTCCCGAAAGATAAAATCACTCCGTATTTCTACTCGAATGTCAAATCCGAATAGCAATTAGACTGATAACTTTTTTTTTTAAATCGTTAATATTTGCAAAATCAGAGAGGGAACGACGATAGCAAAATGTTACCGTGTACAGAGGAAAATGTTTCAGGATAATTTGCCAAGTTAGCTTTTATGTTAAAAGTTAAAAATTGGAATTAGAGTTCTCGATGAAAAGTACCACTCTATAGTCTTCAGTACTATGAAGAATAATTTGCGAGGAGATCCATTTGACAGATTGTAAAATCCCGCCTTTCCATTTCTCCAAAGAGAATCACGCCCCTTTTAATATTGATCCTTATGCAGCTTTCTAGAGCACACCCCAACTCTCCCACTCTTCCATAGTTCCGTTTGGATATAATACGTCTATTTAGAAATTTTGGGAGGAAACTTATTGGGGTAATTCTCATTGCCTAAAGGATAAATAGAAACCGAATAGTACAAATAGAAGGATAAATAGGATAAATAAAAAAAATAGAGGATAAACAGAACTATTGGTGTGAATAGAATCAGCTTTTTACAGACTTTGGACGTTTTCTTTTATTTTTTTATCAGACTGGTAATGAGTCAATCATTAGAGAAACATCACGAAAAATTGTCCAATTTTGTGTTTATTTTTGCGGGCCGATAGCACCCATACATGTCCTCGAAACCCTTGAAAATGGTAATGTACCTGTTTCTCATACCTTAACATAGTTTTGCTCAAATTTCAAGGTTTCTGTCTATCTTTGGATTTACATTGATTGGATTTTTTCAACACTATCACGATAATACACCCATTCCATTCAAATTCGACTTGGAAATTGGAATTAGAATGAAACGGGTAATTCGGGATTGAATGGTTTTAGGTCATGTCAGGTGAAAAATCTGCTCTCAATCGCGATAAATGTAATTTATGATGACGAAGTTACTCAGTCACACCTAAATCGTGCCGTAGCATCAAAAGAAAGCAACATTTTTACATAACAGTTTTCATTCTCATGACAAGCAGTGTCCAAAATATTCGATACCGTTTGGTGAGTTTTTAGTGAAGCTGCAAGCTCAACGGTGAACGAAGGAAGTGTCTCCGCTCATTATGTATACCTTTGCTTCTCATTTCTTTATTACATATTTACTTTCCTTGTGTCACGAAAATAGAGTAAAATAGAGTCGCTATGTTCTGGAGCGCCAAGGAATTCCCTGTTTGAGGCAATTTTGTCCAGCACTCCTGAGACTAGTGTGCGGCGGTTGGTAGTGCCGTGTGTGCAGGGTCCCAGCTCCGGGCTCCATTAAAAAAAAATACTGGTATACAATTATTTATTTCATAAAAACCGTCGTTTTTTGAAAAATCGAGTTTTTCAAGTCAAGTTTTTCTACAATTGTCAATAACTCCTAATCCCACCTTTTTAGCGTACCTTACATATTTACATGTAGGCACGCTTTTGATATCATTTTTATGAAGAGTGTACAGTCAGCCTTGTTTTCTATACTTTTCAATACTTTCAATTTTGTGTCAAATCTAATGATACGGATTTTATTTAATCATTTTTTTAAAGTTTAAAAACAGTTAGGTTATTATAGAGGGAAAAAGTTATGATGCAGAAGTTCTGCCTCGTGTTAGAAAGTTTTAAAAATTTTACAACTGAACTCTTGGTTGCAATTAGAAAATTTTAACTGTTCAAAGTGGATCAATTATTTCGTGCATAAGTTGTTTTGTATTGAGGCTACCAGCATGACGTTTTCTTGGCGCAATGAATAGTAGCAAGTGTCCTGATTTTTAACAAAATGTGTTTGAACAAGTGTCTGTTATGGCGGCGAAAAAAATATGTGAATATTCTTAACTTTAATACGTCGACCGGTTGCCCAAGCAGGTCTTCGATTGGGTTCCTCCCGGAAGGCGACAGCGTGGACGTCCTGTGAAAGGTTGGCGACAAGGGGTGGAGGAGGAGATCAGAAGGTGCCAATTGCCTGATGATCTCTGGGAGGATAGGGGGCAATGGCGATTGGGCGTCGCAGAGCGCGAGGCGGCGTATAAAAGCGACTTTATGTATGTATGTAATACGTCGATAGATTATTCAATTTAATGAGCAGAATAATAATAGAAAAGAAATTTAATTAATAGAAAAGTTTATTTATCTTCGATTGCAAAGTTATACGCTACTTCTCATGTTTTGTTTTATTTTAGGGTTTTTTAAGAGTATACATACAGTTTTTCTGAAGAGTTCCCGAGGATTTATCGGAATGATCAAAAAAAAAAACACCGAAAATTTCGACACGATATTTCCGTTCGTCCTTTTTTCTTTTTATTAAACTCAAATTAATTGTATGTGGTTCGAGTTTCTGAGTCGTTGCAATAACGACACGTATTTTCCTTTTTAATTAATCGTAAAAACCGGGCTAGAATCAGAAGCAACTAACTGGTTTCAAACAAAGTCAAAGAAAATGTCGACCCGATATTTTCGTTCATTCTATTTTTTTCATTATGTTCATCAACAAAAAAACTCAACAACGTCCGAATTTCTGAATCCCTGCAATCAAGATCAGAAGCGGACTGGCTCCTCGAGGTAGCTGGGGAAAATTAGATTTTCACCTAAAAACATACAGGACTACAAAATCTCTACAATCTTACGATCCTAGGATTGCAAACTCGCGGTGTGCATTGTTCAGTAATTTTGTACACCGGGGTAGATTCGACACCAAGAAAATACGAATTTTCAAGGACTTGAGCGCGCACCGTAATATACGCGCAATGCTTGAAGTATCCTGCAGACTTGTAAGGCGCTATACTGTGCGTCGCGCGCGCCGTGCTGTACGCGCAATGCATGAAGGATCCTGCGGTCTTGTAGGGCGCTACTATGGGTTTGGGCACCGTGCGAGCCAGCCCCGCACCGGCCGCACTGTGTTTGATGTGATTATTAAAACATGCGGCGTCAGCTGTTTTAGACTTATGATTTTGAAGTTTTTATAAAGTTTGTTGGAAGTATTGTTATTTAAAATGATAAAACATGACATTAAAAAAATCGACTAATTTTCTTCTCTTCATTTACATATTTCTATAAATAATTTTACATGAAAGCATGCAAGTGGAGCAACTTTTACGTGTAAGCTCCCTCGTTGCTCAGCAATGTTATGGTGAGATCATTTGAACTTAATTTTGCTATTCGAACCTACAATTCCTGGCTCTTCTGTAAAACATCTTGCGTTCGTAAGGAAACGAAAAGTCCACACGTTGTTCCTAAACGAAGTCATAGAAATTGTGGTTTCTAATTGTAAATGAAGTTCATTTGATCAATGAACCCTTTCGAAGCGTAGGGCATGGATTCGATCGAAATGAATCGAGCTAAAATTAAAAACGTGGATTGAAAAAAAAAAAAAAAAAAAAAAAAAAAAAAAAAAAAAAAAAAAAACACTCGTGAATCAATCGAATCGACGCCGGTTTTTTTCATAATTTGACGTAATTCTGTCAAACGGAACTATGTGCATTATGACATGAGCCCTGTTATGCATGTATTCTTATGGGTCTCAGGGCTCATGTCTTAATGCACATACTGCCGTTTGATAGAAATACGTCCAATTCGTCCGTTGGATTGGTGTCGATCGGTTCAGGATGATCGATAAGGCGGTTAAGATTTGAAAGATTATTATTGTAACTTTTCCTGCCGTTTTGCTCTCTCAAATCTAATGTCACCAGAATCATAAGAAGTATATATCATTATCACATTTTACAATTGTTACCATAATTAATTATGTACATACGTGATTTTTAAGTGTTGATTGATTTATAATCGTAAATTATTGAAAGTAAAATAAAATACCAACTTTACCAAAAACAACTTTTCTCCTGGAAACGCTAATGCAACACCAATGTGTTACAAGTTAACAACTTGTTTGTACTTCGGAATCATGTACATAAAGATTTTTCTGAGAAGCGTCGCACCGTTTTTACTCTGCTTTTTTGCCTGACGCCAAAAAAAGGGCTAAATAAAATAGGTAAAATTATATTGTGACGGTGCCGGTGCGTAAAAAATTTTTTTGTTAAATAATCTTGTTAAATCTCTAAATGTTTCTCGTGCATGCGGCTCAGGCAACCAAACATACTTCAAAGAGAAGTTGGTTGCGTCCAGAAAACTGAAGGGAATTGTAACTGGAATTAGTTTCCGAAATTTTGCTGTAGATTTGAGGCGTAGAGGCTAAGTGAAATCTTGACCTCACATTATATCAGAAATTTTGAGGTTTGAAATGGAAAACTCCTGTTGAGATTTTGGAAGTGTTATTTTCCTCTATTTTTTCAATGCCTGATCTGGTAGAGAATCTCATGGTCGTGACGAGATTTTTACCCTTTTTTGGGTTTTTGGTGGTTATTGGAATGATGTATTGGTCTACAAAAGTTCATCAAAATAAGGTAGGATTTGACAAAATTTCTCCTCTCACAAGAGCACTATTTTTTTAGAACCTGAGGATTCTACTATAAGCTTTTACAATTAAAAACCGCTCGATGGAACGAGTCTCCGGCAAAAAATTTTAGCTTGAGTGCAGAGATGGATTTCATGATGCTGTATTGTAAGATTTAAGTTTTTTAGCATAAAAAATAATGCAGAAATGTTCCAGATTTTTGATTGCGGAAAGATCGCAACTAATTATATACTATGCAGTTTATGACTTATAGTGTTCCATCAAAAAATTTGTCAAATGCCAAATAGATACGCTCAGGGTGCTCAAACGATCAAAGAGCTAATTTTTGGCAGGATTATTTGGCGATAAGGTGCCTCTATCTCTGACTTTCTCTTAAAAGCACATATCTGTATAGGGAAACCAATGGCATGTATGTTGCTCCTAAAATGGGCCAGAAATAGTGACTCTTTATTGCAAAATGTAATCCATTTAATCAAAGCTGGAGAGCTATAAACGCGGCAGGGTTCATCATTTCTGTTCAACTTAGCAGTGCTAAAATTTTTTTCAAATTCTTTTCTGCAAAATGTCACCATTGTTAGGCAATTTACCTCTCCAGTATTTACCCTTGTTTGGCTCTATAACTTCTCTGCATTTTTGTAACTGTTAAGTGGTAGTGCAAAAAATTTATCTGCCTCTATAAGTTTAATGGCCTATCAGGTGCTTGAAGCTTTTCATCAATTTATTTTGTAGTGCACAGGAAAATAAACGTTCAAGTCGATTTTGGTATGCCCGTAGAAACTCAAAATTGAAGAAATGAAGCCTTGTCACACTTGGATTTTCTTGTAATAGAGCAGTATGTGCGGAAGAAAAATACTAAATTTGTAATGGAGTTACGGCGTTTTTGCTGAGGACGCTACTTAAGTGCTACTTTAGAATGCCTGAATAAAAGGTCTATTATGATATAATAGTTTATGTAACTTTGAGGTTACTTCTAGAGATATGTAAGCTAACTAAAGCTATTGGACTCATATTTCAACTACAGATAATTTTAAATCTCTTATCTATTGAAGTACACAAAAATTATATTGATTTACTTTATTGGGTGATTTAGGGTTATGAGGTGGACTATTAATAATTGATTAAAGATGCGTCAAGTTGGACTCTACTCTCAGCCAAATTTTTCCCCATTTCAATTTATTGGACTCAAGTTGACTTGAAGTGAATCTACAGTGACTCTGATTGATTGAAATTACTTTAACTGCCTTTAAGTTAGATCTAGATTAATTATTCTATTGACCTAATGCGAAAGTCAATCGACTCGACTTATTCTCAATATAATAGAAACAGAATATTGATACTCTGAACAGTGATACGGACATCTGAAAATTGACTTGACGTGATAAGCCTTTCCATGGGTGCGAAAATGAAACTACCAAGGAATCGATTTTTTTAACGGTAGTAAATCCGATTTTTTTCAGTTCAATGACGGTAGGGTGATTGTGTTAAAAAATCAGAACTTTTATGATTTGATGACTAGTTGAATCATTTCGGTTCTATGTTGCAGGGTTGTCATAAAACATAAAAAATAAAACAGCAGAAAAAAACGAGTGGGTAAACGAGAAATAAGACTAAAATACACAATTAAAAAGAACCAAGACGTTTCGACTCAAAACCGAGTCATTTTCAGTCGGAAATGTTACAATAAAAAGTTTAAAAAAAACGATAAAAACCTGAGCTTTACATGGTAATGGCCGGGATCTGGAGGGGAATTTTTTTTTTCATTTTTGTATTTTTTTGTATTTTTTGTATTTTTATTTTTTGTATTTTGTATTTTTTATATTTATTTTTTTTCTTCCAGATCCTTGCCACCACCATGTAGGGCTCAGGTTTTCATCGTTTTTTTAAAATTTTTACTGTAACATTTCCGACTGAAAATGACCCAGTTTCGAGTCGAAATGTCTCGGTTTTTTTAAATTGTGTATTTTAGCCTTGTTTTTCGTTTTTCCTCTCGTTTTTTTACTGTTCCCGTTATCTCGGGCTGCGCTATAAAAATTTGTATCTAAAAAATAAAATATACGGGATAAAACTGGCACAGGTCGAAATCTTGGGATGTAATTGGGCGATCCTCACGACCATATCCCATCTATGTTTTTGGAGCACTCTATGGTCTCATTTTTAAGACCAATCCAACAACGCTGTTCATCAGTCATCAGAACTTTTTCACAAGAATTTAAAAGTTCAGTCGGTGCCTGACAACTTTCCTTGAAGTTGATTCTGGAATTTTCCGCAATATTTTTCAGATAATTCCCTCCGAAGGCTCGTCTAATTTAAAAAAAAAAAAATCGAGCTTCACTGGCCAAAATTTTCCTTTCGACAGGCGTCAAAATTATGAGCGTATAAGGAAAGACTCGGTTGCGAACGGCACCATTTCACGTGGGTTCTGACAACACTGCTGTTAAATCTAGTTAATCACATCGTGAAGTATTAAAGACAGACAGGTGGCGGTGACCAATATCAGTGGCGTGGCGTGCTTTGCGACCTTTCGATAAATCTGTCATTTAAATCAATGGAAAAGGATCGATAAACAGGGTGTTCGCAACGACACCTTAATAATCGATTCTTTACCACAGCTTCAAATGGGGTGATATCGATGATCCATCATTCACGCCTCGCCTCCGATCAATATGATTTATTTCTGTCAAACGGAACTATGTGCATTAAGACATGAGCCATGAGACCCATAAGAATATGTGCATAACAGGGCTCACGCCATAATGCACATATTTCCGTTTGATAGGAATAGATGTTTAAGTAACGGGGGTCCGCGAAACGGACGGAATCTAATTCATTTACCTAGCCACGACTCATGGCGCCACGCAGCAAAAATTGTTGCATTTTGCCACAGGTTATGGGTGCTCTATGAGTCAAAATGAAACAAGAAAAACGAGTGTGGCGAAATGGCTTACCAACCAAGCGCAGTTTTCCATTTATCCATCCATATCTATTTTACTGCGGTGCGAGAGTGCTTTTAATGAAGATCTGGCATCAGTGAAAAAGTATCAACACCCGTTTTTCTTAAAAATTAATTCTTTCACTATCCTCCGATACTGACCGATACTAAAACCATTTTATGCTGAATTACATGAAAATCAGTAGCTCGTTAAATTCATATTTATAAATTTCCGCCCATGCCAAAGATTGCACACACATAGGAGGACACAAGTATCCGGAGGAATTACTCACTCATGCGTTCAGTTCAGTCCAGTTCTCCTCCCTGAGGTTATTTAAGGGTAGGTTATTCAACCTACCTAGCTCTACCTAGTTCAGATTGCAACACTCATTTTTTCTTGTTTCATTTAGCCACACAGGATTTATAGTCTGTGGCTGAATGCAACAATTTTTTTTGTACATGTGGCGCTACAGGCCGAGGTGAAATGAAATGTAATGTCTCTGAGGTTTGGGCCGCGCAGCGGCCAGGGGACATACCCCCTAGCATCTACAAATTATTTGGCAACCAAATAAACTCGTTTTCAATGGCCAACGTGACCCACTGATCGGTTGCAAACAAAAAATCAGAATTCATCGACTTAAGGACTAAAATTAGACAACAAAAAGGGATTGATTCGAATCTTTTTTTTTTCAAGAATGGATAAAATTTTATTGAGTAAAATATTTTACAAGTAAAAGCTAATAAAATTGACATTCATTTAGTCGGCTTGGAAGATTGATAATGATAATAATTACTGTCGTGAATACTCAACCCGCCAATATTGGGGTAGTCGGGGTAGTATCCCCCGGGCTGATAGCTAGACGAGCCGGCGCCACCATACGGAGGGGTCTCGGGTGATTCAGAACCTTCCTCACTGTGCCAAATTTGTATGATCGGACCTGTTATTTTATGAATGTCATAACCGATGCCCATCGTTCCTTTTTTCACCAGAAAATGTCCCTGCAAAAACAAGACAAAAGTTTTAGAACGAAGAACATGTCGTCCTACACTAAGAGGACGTTAGAATTAACTTTTCAAAATTCAAAAGTGTTGGAACTGGCTAGTATGATGGGCCGCTTGACTAAGTATGACACGCAACACTACGCAAAACACTACGCAATATGTTTCACCTTAAAAGTTCACTCGCGGAAAACGAATCACAGATCGATAAGTTTGAAAATCAACTCCTAAACAAGATATAGACGTTGTGGCATCAAAATTACAAAAGAAGTCAGTCGTATATTCTAACTTCCATTTGGACGTATTTCTATCAAACGGACCTAAGCGCCATAGGGTGAGAAAGGTAGAGGGGGGCTTGGATTGGCGGCGGAATCGGGCGTCCAGCTTATTCCGTCCTATACTCGCAATGCTTCTCCATGGCGCTTAGGTCCGTTTGACAGAACGCGCTATCCGGGATTCTAAATTTCTCATAATGAACTCCAATTGGCGCTTAGTTCCGTTTGATAGAAATACGTCCATTTGATCCGTGTTCGAAGAATACTTGCCAATATTTCTCTCTCGATCTTTTACTAATTTACATTTAAGGGATTTGGAGGACAAGGCGCATAAGTGCAGTTTTTTTTTTTTTTAAAAAAATTGAGATTTTAATGATTTCAAGTTAACCTGGTCTCAAAACAAAATTCGCTCTCAAATTCCAATTTTAAACTCCAAAAAGTCAGTTTGGACTTTCTTTCCATCATAAGGATCCATGTAAATGAAACTTCAAACACGCATTTCTCGAAATAGCAGAAACTGGTTTTATGCGCCTTGTCCTCCAAGTCCACTGAGAGAAAAAAAAAAAAAAAAAAAAAAAAAAAAAAGATCGGTAGAATTTACCATTCCTTCACGCTATATTTCATACAGCGTGAAGATTCTACCGATCTTCAAGTCGACTCTGCCAGCGGAATGGTTACCTGTACCGGTATATGTATAGTAACGTTTACCTTTCTTCTGCCAGAATTGACTCTAAATTGACGCTGTGTGAAATACAGCGTGAAGAAATGGTAAAGTCTACCGATCTTTCTTCTCAGTGTCCCTCATTAGTGTCTTCGTGATGATGTACTCATAGAAAAAGTATAAGTAATCAGGCGCTACAACACATATTTTCAGTATAGGATATCACTCAGACAGCGGCGAACATTGTTAAAAAAAAGAAATTCAACTAAAAAATGTATTTTCATAAAGACTGATTTTTTCCTTGCTCATGCACAGAAAAAATCCAGTAAAACGGAGTCATATTTTTGTAAAATCTTTAATTATATCAGACAATTTTGCAACCACAGAGTCGCGTTCCTTCGCTTCGTCCGGGAAATATTATATAGGACAGAACATTATAGGAAGAAGACCACTTCAATATAGTGTAAACAGCTGCATACTGGAAACGATCTTGAGCAAAAAAATCAAGAGAAAGAAGGGGTTGCACCCGCAGACCGCTTCAAGGTCTAACTCTCCGAAGCGCTTTATCTCAGTTCTAAATTAGAACTGAGAGAACCTAGAAGAACCTAGTTAGAACCTAACTCGAGGTTAGAACTTCTAATGCATAACGCGTTACTCTTATGATTAAATAGTTTAGAGTAAGACCAAATACTTATACCACACACCTCCATACCCCATTCAGGACCCCAGCTGTTCCGGATGATCCAGGAATCTGGAATCAAAAATTAGACACCAACCGCCTCTTAGTCCAAAAAATTAAACATTGCCACGATAAGCTAAGTTATTTTGTACTCGTTAAGATTCCGTTTCGACCAACTTTTTATTTATACATTGTAAAATGACTGAAAAAATAATCGAGCTACAAGCCAAAAATAAAATAAAAAAAATAATATTTCAAACTATATAGAGATGGGAAATTATAAAAAAACTTTCAGGAAACAAACCAAACAAACTGCTTAGTTCGAAATATTATTCGTTTAATTTATTTTTGGCTTTTGTAGCTCGATTATTTTTTCAATCATTTTACCATGTTCTATGAAACTTAGCCAGCCAAATATTGCATTATAATGTTTTTCTTTAAATGGCGTGCAAACAATTTGAGGGTGTTGCAAACTTCAGTTAGATTATAAAGAAGAGTTATTTCTCACAGAAAATAACTCCAAAATCACGATGAGGACCTTCTGTAATGCACTCCTGACCTCAAAATCTGCGTGAGAAATATGCGTTCATTCAAGCCTCCCGCTTCAAAAACGATACTACGCTACGGCTTAGGTGGACATTTCGCACGAGGAATCGTTCCATCCAACCCTTGCGCACTAGGATGTTACGCAATATTCAAAATGGCCGACGCCAACCCGCCAAAACACACGTGACCAAACGGAATTTTATCAGCCGGCATGTTTATATTTACATATCCTTGCGATACTAAAAACCCTAGTGCTTCCTCACGATTTGCACGTGGAAACGTCAGCCATGTTAAATTATTTTGTGTGCAGCACCCTAGTGCGCAAGGGTTGGATGGTGCGACTCCTCTTACGGAATGTTCACTGTTGTAGGTATCGTTTTCGAGGCGGGAATCTCAAAAAACGCATATTTCTAACCCAGATTGTGAAATTAAGATTGTATCTAATTTTGTGTGTCTATATTTGGACGGACATAACTGGATCCATTGTTGCACTAGTCGTGTCATGCCTGGATATTAGAGCTCATATCAGAATGGATAGTTCCTTTTTATTCACGTCCATTATACGTACTAATTTTCGTTACCATTTACGAATAATATCGAAATACGTCCATTTGATAATAGAATCCGTCCCTTTGATAAAGTGGGGAGATTTTGCATGACGATACACAAGTTTTCTCATTATAAATTGAACTTGAATGTCCAAGTCTTAGCGACTGTCAATTTCATGATACGGTAAAAGTAATTTTAAAGTATTCATAAGATTTTATAATTATCAGTATATCAGTAAATTTTATGACTCTGATGAAACCCATTCAAAATAGTTCAAAGGTACATAATATCCATACCGAAAGTGACTTACTGGCTAAATTATACCTTTCTGAACCATACTTTATGAGTCGTGAACACGTAAGTATGGATCCACGAGCTATATTTGTATGGCTCCGTGATTCATATACTCGGCTTGTAAGTCACTTTGTCCGTACGTTTATTTACTAATATTAAAAAGAATATACCTGTGGGTGGTCGTGTGTAATGTCCGACGAGTACAACAGCGTGTCCTGTTGGCTGATCATGGTACATAATGCTCGGAGCAAAAACTCCCCGCACATAGTACTGAAATAAAAAGCGTTCAAAAAATGAGTTATTAGAAATATTTCCCGCCGCACTGAGGGAGGGGGGGCTTGTCTTGTTTATTTTTCGTCCCGCAAACCCTCTTCCACGCTTAACGGATCGAGCGGGCATATAGTTTGTTGAATCGTTACGGAGGTCGAGCTGAAAAGTTCCACGCTCCTTTTTTCAAAAATCGCTTTTGAACAATCAAATGTTTGCTTTTCATAGACAAAAACGCATAACTGGAACTTACTTAAACCAGATACTTCGATTTACAATCCGTTAAGTATTTAATTGAAAGTATTCATCGCGGGATACAAATTTATAGAGCAGCCCGAGATAATGGTGAAAAAACAAGGAAGGAAAACAAGGAAACAAGAAAAACAAGGGCGAAAAACGGGAAACAAGGCTAAGATACACAATTTAAAAAAACCGAGACATTTTGACGCAAAACTGAGTCATTTTCAGTCGGAAATGTTACAATAAAAATTTGAAAAACGATGAAAAACCTGAACCGTACGCGTGGTGGCCGGGATCTAGGAAAAAAAATCAAATTTTCTTTTCACTTCCTTCACTTTCACACCTTGTAGGGCTCAGGTTTTTCATCGTTTTTTAAATTTTTATTGTAACATTTCCGACTGAAAATGACTCATTTTTGCGTCGAAACGTCTCTTTTTTTTTTGGCGCGTATACGTAGTATACCGCCTTTGCGATCGTTTCGACCCCCCCCTCGATACAATAACCGAGTCCCCTAGTTCCTTACCGAAAAGTGACTACCGCGAACTTCTGAGATTTTCCAAAGCGTGTAAAAAGTTTACTAATCCGTCAATAATAATGATTAAAATTTGTTTCTCATTCTGGGGCTCGCTAGTTTATGTGTAATGAATACCAAGAGTCTACGTTTCTTGGTTTTTTTTAAAAAAACCTTAGAATGGGGCGCGCTGATTTAAAATATGCATATATAAGCGGAAGCAAGCGAACTGATTCGAGGATGGCTGACCAGTTCGGCACTCCTTGAATGAGAATTTCACTCACTCCGTTTTGTTCACAACGTTGCTTTGACATATCTCCACAACACTGTTATCCTTTTCAAAAGTTGGTACTCCTTGCTCTGATAGCCGGGGCCACCAGGATAGTGGTAAGTGCAATCTGTGATGAGCCTCGAGACTCATTAGACCATTTGCTAAACGTGGCTCATACAGGAGTCCACTAAGCCCTCTCGTCCCCACGCTCCTGATCACTGCGTCGGCGTCACGAAGAACAATGGGCCTTGGGTCCCAACGCGGCCGATACCCGTACCCCAATTACTCACGCTTCATTAACCATTTCACCGTCACGCTAGGATTCATCCAATTTTCAAAAAAAATTGTTTCGCATGTATTTAGCAATTTTTTCCTTACTCTCCGTTAAAACACAAATAAAAAGAGACCTCATTCATAAAAATCGGCCGAATAGAAGAGAAGTTACAGTAATCGAAATCCGAAGAAATCAACAAAACCTCGACTCCTCGATACGAAAAATAAAATGAAGGGGAAAAAAAGAAAGTATAAATTACAATTAAATATAATTGACCTCAAAATTTGACAAACAATTCATTTATATACCTAACGCTGAAAAAACTGGGAGAAATTACAAAAAATTTGCCTCTTGCAAGGGGCTTCTTTGTAAGAATTTTGACCTGAAGACAACGGTCGAATAACAGCAGTACTCCATACAATACACGGTGTGCCTGAACGAGTTAAACATTTTTCATACGTCCAAATCGAAAAATCTTTATATTTTTAACTACAATGTTTCTTGAATCGTTTAAGCAAAAAAAAAAAAAAAAAAAATTCCGTCGAGATTCTGGAACGCAAAGGCGCTTTAAAAGTATTCTGGGGCTATAATAGCTAAATCACCGGTAGTAAATTCGTTATATTATTAAAAAGAAATTGACTCCATAGTTTAATTCCTTAGTTTCTTGAATACGATTATTTTAAGCACTTAAACATTTATACCACCAATTTTAGCCATGGGGTGATTTCCTGAGAGCCGATAATATCACGAATTTCTCATAGAACCCCTCAACAGTGGCTTGCTTTTTTGGCAGCCGATTCGGCCATCGAACCGGAGTTTAAATGGAAGCTGATAATAACCCAAAGCTCTGAGAAAAATTTTGAGATGAGTATAAGAACGGTTTGTTGTAAGTAGCGAGGAGAGGCGGGCAAAGCGGCTAAAATCCTATCTAATTTTTACAGTTTTTCTGTTGAATTAATGTTGCCGCGGGCTTCTGACTGTCCACACATAGTTCTGTTCAGCATATCGATACATAAGTATTTACATTTTACATACGTAGAATCTAATTTTCACGTCGGGGAGTTGACATATTTTGATTTTTTCGATTTTATACGGAAAATTGATGGTTTTTCGGGATTGAAATTATTATTGTTTCATGAAAAATAAATGCACCCAAAATGACTATAGCATATTGATTCTTACACATTTGCACTCACAAAATTGGTTGGTAAATTCAACGAGTGGGTGCATCGACCTGGTATATCAAGTTTCTGCAATTTTTTACGGCAAATCAGTAGATTTTCGGGATGTAGATTGCTTACTTTCAATTCATGAATGAATAAAGCAACGACATGGTTGAACTTCTTTGCATGGAAAGACGTTTAAAATAACAAAATCAAGACGTATTTAATGCAATTGCATTTATATCGAGTCAATTTCTTTTCAATAATATAACGGGATTTTTACTACCGGTGATTTGGGTATTTTAGCCCCAAAATACCTTTAAATCGACTTTATCTTCTAGGAGTTCGACAGAATTTTTCCTTTCTTCGCTTAAATTATTCCGTAGCACTTTTCTTCAAGAATCTGATAAGATTTTGCTTGAGGCAGATCAAAAAACTTAAATTCGATCGAATAGCTTTCTACTTTCACAATACACGGTCTCGTCAAGGTGCGTCTTTGACCTCGCAGTGTTGGATCGTGAATTCTCTTTTTATGCTGTTTGCCTATTTTGAAATCTCTGTAAATGAAAACTAAAGGGGTTGATATGTGCGAGTTAATGACGCGCCTTATCAACACATTGTGTTGGAGTTCACTGCTTGTTTTTTTTTTTTTTAAAATGTGTATTTTAGCCTTGTTTCCCGATTTTCCCCCTTGTTTTTTTACTGTATTCACTATGATTGGTACCTTCTTATATTTTCATGAATCGAACGAAATCGATCCGGGGAAAGAAACCAACTCCATCTGGCTCCATCTTTAGTTCTTTCAAGATTGTAACTGAATTTACAGGAAGGAACCAATTTGAGCGTGATCCTCGCAGCGAATGTCGTTTTCGACCGGGCAGGGTCGCGGTTCCGATCTCGAAAAACTGCCTTCAGTACACAGCTATGCCAAACGCCCGACAGGGAAACACGTATAGCTGTATCTGCTTTGATTAAAACGACGCTTGACTCTAACCCTAGAAGCACTACAATTTTCGCCCATTAACATTACCGATGCGATGTCGACCGCTTCTGAGACATTCGAGCGTTCAAAGCGAAAAATCCTTAATTTAAATTCAAAATTGGACCGCGTAAAACAGAAAGGAACCAAGCCACATTGCCAAATTTAATCGGGCAGTTTAATTTTTTACATGAAGACGTTGTGCGGATTTTTGTGCAAATTTCAGTGAATTTTCTCCATAAAACGAAGAAAATTCCTTAAAATTGTCAAAGGAATCTGCACAGACGTTCTCTCGTAAAAAATGTAATTTACCTGTTAAATTTGGCAATAGCTGATGTGGCTTGGTTCCTTTCTGTTTAACGCGGTCCAATTAAATGAATCGTCATCGAAGAATATGCTTTACTACATTAAAGAGAATCATTAGGCTTACTGCCTTTAGTATACTTGAATTCCATATGCAAGCCAAATTTAAAAAGCGTCAAAATTCAGATCTCACGCGATGGAATATCAATAAATGTGGACTTACTGCCTCAAAAAAAAAAAAAAAAACCCATTAATCAGTTCCTGGAGCTCATGACTTACCCTGAGGATAGAGGGTGATTGGGGGTAGCCAGCCGGTAGGGGGCCATCCTTCAAGGCTCTTTCGATGATAAAATCGTGGGCCCAAGATTGATATGGATTTAAGGTTTCATAGCCGCTGATCCTCGCGTATCGCGGAAGCTGGAATTCGCATTTACTGTCACCGTCCGCAGTGAAAGGGTAGACCTCTTCCAAACACACGCCTTCGCCCATCATCCAATCCAGGCCTATGTTTACAAAACCGCCGTTGCACCCTTGATTATCCAATTGGCAATCGATCAAATCTATACGAATAACAATCAGAGTCTTATTCAAATGTCTCCTCATGAGGACCCATACAGATACTCATCACGTCGCATTTTGGGGGAAATTAGCTAAGAGGAGTTTATACTCGTATATTTCAACTAGATGTAAATTTTTTCCAAGCTGAAATTCATAGAGGAAAAAGAGGAGATGATGGCATCTTGAGGATTATTCATCCTGTGACGTGGGTCGGTGCAATAAAGTGTCGATATTCCAGGAAAATCCGAGATTGAAAGTTTGAAATACGGACCATGGTGTCTTTTTTTGCTTAGATCAACTCCGAATATAATTTAAAACACCTAATGTAGAATGATTTTTTTCATGAACGATACCATTCCCAAAATTGATGATTAACACTGTCCGTATCAACCTACGTCATCGACAGAATCCAGGACTCCCGAAATGCGACCGCTTTCTTTTTCTTCTGTGGCTAATATTGAAAGTTAAGCAAAAGTATTTTGAAAAAAAAAAAATAAAAAAATACGTTCATTTTTTCCTTTAAATTAAGACGAAGGCCTTTTTCACACGAGCGTGATATGGGCGAATTAGTTCCACGAACGGGGTTTTGCGGAACAAATTATTGCTAACTTACAGCGAGTTCCTGTATCGCTGCTTTATCGTGCCTTTGTCAGGTGGAAACATACTGTCGGAAACTTAGAAGGTGCTGTTTAGCTTGTCGTGAGTTCAATCCGACATAGGCAAGACGAAGCAGCGATAAGACATAGCCGACCAATCACGCTCCGCCTTTTAATTTAAGTCATCTATGTAGACCCGACAACCACAAAATGTCAACAATCAGGCCGCCGGTTAAGTCTGTCATTTTTTCCTTAATATGAATAAGCACGGTATCTGATGAATTCTCGATTTTTGCATTTTTTTTTTTTTTAAAAAAATCAAAGAGTTAAGCATTGAGTCAAATGAATGGGCAGCAGATCAAAGGCTTCGGTTTTTCGATTTTTCGTCGTAAACCCAAAATTTTGACACACAGGTGGCAAAGGCTACGATCAACTTCAGACGCTGTAATTTTATAAGTTTTCTTGTGCACAAACTAAACAGTTTCCAAGGGTAGTGTAATTGTCTGGCACGAAAATAAGTTTGATGACGTACGCTTGCCTCAGCCTTCTATCAAACTATGAATAATCATTACCTTGTACTGAGAACCGGACGACTTCGTTTTCTTGGTGGGCCCATATGATTTCCATGGCACCAATGCACGCAAAGGACCAACAACATCCACATTCCCTGTCCCCTATTTTCTGTCAATCAAAGGAATGTTCGATAATATTCTTTTATATTGATAATATGAAGAGGGTATTCCTCAAATAACGGCATTTAAAACGATACAACTTCAGTAATGTTTAACCAATTGCCTCAACACTGATTGGTTACCCTTTAAGGTTATTTAGGTCTTACAGCTTTAACTTTATTTGTTCCCTTACACTGTACGTAAAATCACTTTCACGTATTGCATCTGTTTATGCAAGTGCATACAATTGATGCAATGGAGAATTTGCAAGGGTCTGAAATTTGATGAATTTCCTGTTTAAGTGGAATCCTCTGAGTGAACTGAACACGAAGATACCCTTGATTCATAAATTGAGCAATTATTAGAGGAGATATGACAAAATAACCGATTCTGCTAAAATACATGTGTTTAAATAGGAAATGCCGCCAGATGACGTCACAAGGCGGCACATTTTCTCACTTTTAAATCAATTTTTCTCCAATTTCCCATGTCAGAAAAAAATTATGAAAAATATTGCGAACTCAGCTCATTAGGCACTTTCAGATGAAGCAATAAAAAAATTGCGTGCAAATTCTCCATTGCGTCTGTCTTAAGTCAACCTGTGTATCTTTGTAAAATGAATGACAGTAGAAGACATATTTTCATCTTTCAGATGCTACTTTGATCAATTTTTCTGCAAATTGCTATTTTTTCACATTTCGGGGGGTGAAGGAGGGAGGCTTCTCGATACCCCTTATTTGGGAGAGTTCCTCCAAATCAGCCCCATCACAGCTAGAAAATTCACAGTAAATGAGGTAAAAATTTGTAAATTTCAAACTTTCAAATTTTTACAAGTCTCAAGCTAAAACTGTTCAAAATTTGATCTGGTTTTTTGTTTTTTTTTGACAGAGTTAGTGATTCTTCAACGTGCGATAACTTAGTGCACAACTTAATGCAATTCTCATTACAAATTCCGGAAAAAATCTCATCCGAGCACGACAGTGTTCCACCAAACAGCATTTCTCCATGCAGAATTCCATACCTGAATGAGCTTCTTTTCCCTCTGTAATGAGAATTTTAGTTGTATACTGAATTTATCTTACACGTCGGCAAAGTCGAATCGAATCAAAAATCGAATCAAAATCGAATCGATTTTTTGTTGCCGATTTTTGATCGAAATCGATTTTTCGAGTAGAAATCGAATTATTGAAAGAATCGAAATTTTCTACGTTAATGTGGCACAAAACTAGGCCTAGATTCTGCGAGACCCGAGTTTCATTTCAAGGTTCAGATTTGTTTTTGGCGTTGAAGGTGGATTTGCAAGTGTTTTACATCGAGTGTTTACAAGTGTTGTACATTTTACCTTTAATCGATTTTTTCCTTCCGATTTTAAAATCGAATCGATTTTTTACCGAAAATCAAATCGATTTCCCGAAATCGATTAATTCGAAAAAATCGTCATCCCTACCACTGACCTGATTTCCAACCGGGGGGTAAAGGCTGGCAGGGACGCGCCAGTCGACCTCGGGTGTCCCGCGGGGGTCGGGGCCGACGATTGGCGGGGGCGGCGGGGGCGACTGGGGCCGGCGTCGGCGCCGCCTTCTCCCGTTCCCCTCATCATCGTCCATCCTGTAGGGACCCCTTCTTCCGGAGGCGGACTGCCCGAGGGAGCCGCAAGACTCCTCACCGTCGCTCAACGATGAGGCACCTCTCGCGGGCGAGCGCTTTCCCGATCTCCCTTTGGATTTCCTCGGCGGAGAGTTCGATTGCGACCGGTTCTTCGAGCCGGTCCTGAACGGGTTCTTCATCATTCGGGTTTGTAAATTCTGCGATCTTTCGGGAGACCTGCTTCTCCTCCTCAACAAGGACTTGCTCGTCTTTCTCGACGGGGACTTGCTCGTCTTTTTCGACGGAGATTCGCTCACGTTTCTTGGCGGGCTCGTCGGTATCCCGAACGCCTTTTTCACTTGCTCGAAACGCTGTACTTGACTCGCGCTTCTTTTAAGCTTGTGAGTTCCCGGAGCAGGCCCCATGTACATCCTCTTGAATTCTTCCTCTGTGCAAAGTGGAAAAAGTAAAAATATGCGGAACTACACTGAGAAAAAAAGTTCGGTCATATGAACCGAACGTACGGTGTTCAATGTCGGCCGTATTGTTCGGTTTTGCGACCGGTCTCTCAATGGACCAATGGACAAGGTACGAATTTAAGCAATCTGATACATGTTTCTTAACCAGGATTTCACGTCTAACACGATTCTTCTTATTCTTCTTCTTCTTCTTCTTCTACTAACGACTAGGGCATGGCCCTGTTTGTCAAGCCTTCGAGTGCCGAGCACAAAATATTAAAAACAACACGATCTAACACGATTCGCACTAGGAAAATTACTGAAAACAACTCCTAACGAAGATATTAACGTTTTTATTTCACATTGGTTACGAGGAATTTGAACTGCCCGTTGACAAGAAACTCAAAATCGCGCACTACATCGGTTTCAGCAAGCTTCTCAATCGAGCAGTGTTCAATTCCCACCATGTGTTGTTCAAACTATTAGCAATTTGCTATAGCTGAGCCAAAGCGTCAAGATTGAGGTTGCCAGATTTTTATGTCGCAGAGACTGTCATGATAACGTTCAGCGCGCGATATGAATCACGTAGAGCGGGTGGTTTGAATTCACGCATCAGGAATCATTAAATATCTTCGTAAGGAGTTCATTTCGGCAATTTTGATTGTGCGCATCGTGTTCTACGTGAAATTTTACTTACGAAACATGTATCAGAATGCTGAAATTCGTACCTTGTCTAGTGGTCCACTCTGGGACCCGTATCCTCGGTTCATGCAATCGAGCTTTTTTGTTAGTTCTGTTTGGTTTGAAAGTTCGGTTGTATGAACCGAGGATACGGGTCCCAGAGCCGAGAGAACGGTTACAAGAACCGAAAAATACTGCCAACATTGAACACCGTACGTTTGGTTCATATGACCGAAGTTTTTTTCTCGCTGTAGTATAATCGCAGACAGAAAAGCGCAATAGATGTAAGTGCGGTGAATTTCAAATTTACTTTATTTCCTTGTAGGTATCCCTGGGAGAAAAATATATAATTCAGGATGAAAATCATTTTTTCCTCCTGTAATTTAGATGTTCGATAGCATTCGAGTGCAGTTTCGAATGCAGTATCGAATGCGATATTTTTCCTGTAAAAGAACCACACCTATCATACGTTGAATTTGTTTGTCATAATTGGTAAGTGAATTATTTAGTCTCCTAACAACAGAATTACGATCTCAAAATTCGAGGAAAATGATGAGTAGCTGAAAAACTGGAACCATTCGATGCAATATATCGCATGTCGTTCTGACACAAAATACGTTCTGAATCACCTTAACCCCCAGCAAACAATTCAAACTCGATAAGATGCTGATGATATCGTCTAGATACAACAATTCGAACTTCGTAGATGTGCGTGTTGCTTACGAAAAAATGAAGGCGTTTCATTATTCTTGCCTTTGTAGATGAGCGTGACACGAGCAGTTATTTGAATGCGTGGACGATTTTCATCTGAGTTATGTATTTTCCTCTCCGGAGCGCAGGGAAAATTCTCGGAATACTCAGGGAATTTAAAATTTAAAAAATACCATGAGTTCATCGTTGTAGAGTCTTTCTTTTTAATTTTTCTCTGTCTCTAATATTTTGCTCCGGTTTTCTTGTTACAGGTGAGTTTCAAAAATGTTTCAGTCGACGCTTTGTGCGAGTCTACGTTTTCATCGAATTTCAGAAGTTTTCCGTGTCGGTTAAGTTTTTTTTTCTTCTTCTTGTAATCAATCATATTTTATTTTTTTAACATGTTTAAGGTACAGAACTGACTGTACTCGAGGAGCGTTCTATTTTTTAAAAAATCCTAGAAAAGTCAAAATTTTAAAACACAAGTCCAAGGTTTGAAACGAAGTTTCTTTTGATTTTAGTTTTGGCGACTTACTTCAACCTTTGACCAATGACATTTTAAAGTACTCAGTAAAGTCTCGAAAATGTTCGTAATTTACGAAAGTAGACTCCGTGTGACACATTGCATAGCCGTCGTAAAAAGCAAGGAGTCCTCTCCGTCTTGTATTTTATTTCATTTTGGAGAGGTTTGTGCGCATGAAAAAAAAAAAAAAAAAAAAAAAAAAAAAAAAAAAAAAAAAAACATTAAACTTGGAACTTTTGAAACTGATTTGAAGCTTCTGCCAGTCCAATAGTGGAAGAATGAGGTATCGTCTATATTTTCTGGACATTATTTTCTTCTACTAATAAAATACAGCTCGTGCGTAGGACACAAAAATGTCACAAATCCACTGTAAATAATCGATTCTATATACGCGAGGTCTGTCTGTTTAACAAATTATCGACTGATTTTCGCACATTTAATGAAAGAAACCTGATGTTGTGAACTACGAAGAATCGTCACAGGAACGGCGTGGTATACTTACCGGTAAGGTCCGCGAATATGGTAACTCCGAAAACAGCGGTGTCTTTGCGTTTCTCTCTTTCTTCGTTGAGTTGTTTTATTGTTTCCAAACTCTCCTGGAATATTATGAATCGTTTCTCTTCCTCAGCTTTCGTCTTGTACGTTTTACCCCACGTTTGTTTGAACACGTCGAATTGTGCTCTAGCGCCCGTCTTATCCATTTGGTACTGGAGACAGAATTCGAAGTTATAGCGAAGAAGTGTTGAAAAGAAAAACCAACAGACGCTTTGATAGTGTTACGTACAGAAAAGCTGTATAATGTGACTGATCGTGAGAAAAAGTACCTCATTCCCAAAAAAGTTTTTGTATAAACATTCACTGAAAAAAAATTCTCGGCGTTTTACCAAGGTCCGTTGGTACCTTTATCATCTCACTTTTTTACCAATTATTCGTAATTTTACCAAGACAGACTAATAAGCTTACCTAAAAACCGGTATTTTTACTGTTTTTTCAGGTAAGAATACCACTTTTATTGGTAATCAATTCTCGGTATCTTTGCCATTTTATCTCGGTAATTCTACCACAGTCTATAAGAAATATTGGCGTTTTTACCAAGGTCCAGTAAAATTACGAGACAGTTCAATAATTTTACCGAGATTTCTAGGTAAAATCACCAATTCCATAAATGTTAATTTTACCAAGAAAAAACTGGGATCAAATAGAACCCTGAATTCTTGGTAATTTTACCCTGCTCTTAGTAAATACACCGAGATTTTTTTTCAGTGTTTTGGAAAAGAAAAAAGATACTTCAAAATATCAAACCTTTTACATGCTAATAAATTACAAATCGTCCGGTAGTTTGTATACTCTACTTTATTTTACCTTTAAGAACAATGTGTGTAATCCTTTTTAGAATAACTCAATAACGAGTAAAAAAATTTAAAAAAATAAAGAAGTAAAAAAAACCCAAAACGCGGCTCTTAAAATTTCATTTTCATTCTAAGCCTTGCGTCTCATTCCAAACCGCTCTCACCCGAAGAAAACTAGTAAAACGAAGGTATATTCCTTTGCTACAGACCATCCGAAATCGACAAAATGCTCCGTTCTGTTCGTTGAATTTCAGCTCTTGCGGGAAGATTGAAAGAAAATGCCAATTTTGCGGTAACCGACTCTCATTGGTTCGAAGGCCTCCTGCTCAGGGGATATTGGAATGAATGTTGAGTGTGCAAAAGTGGGATTATCTTTCGTTTTTCCCGCCGAGGCTGGTACGGAATGAAAAAAACTGAGCATTTTATTGATTTTGGGTGCTTGATTAGAGGAATCGCATACTTTTGTTTCACTTATCCTGGTTCGCAACCAAGTTTTCAAAATGCTAAATACAGTTTTAGGCTTTGATCATTCTTGATAAATGATAATTGATTAATTCTTGATAAATTGATAAATTCATTCGTTAAAAAAGATGATAGATAAACGTAAAAACAAGTAGTAGAAGAATTTAAACACCAAAATTCAGAAACGCTCAAAAACAAAATTTCGAAAACAGGGAATCATTTCAAAAGGTCTAGAAATCACTATACAGGGTGATCCAAAAGTCCCTTCCACCCCTTCTAACTTTTTACCTAATTGAGGTAAAGATTTGAAACTTGGGGGATATTCCTAGGTCAAAGGGAGCTACTTTTTGGCCCCCCTAAAATTTTCAGGGGGGCCCCCCCTTGGGGGGGTGGGGGGGGCAACGGCCCCCAACTTTTAATTTTCGAATGGGAAGACCCCCTTTGTGATAGCTCGTTCGAAAGAGCATAAAAAAAGAAAACTTTTCGCGCAAACCCGAAGTCAATATCTTAAACCGTTTCAAAATGGCGGCCGGTTAAAGTTCAAAATGGCCGAAAATTCACACCGGTTATTTGTCGATGGATTTGCGCTAAAATCGGTTTGTATGGGTATTTTCACACGAGAAAAACGAATTTGACGTTAGATTTTCAAAAAAACCGAAGTTTCCAAAATGGCCGCCGCTTAAAGTTCAAAATGACCAAAAATTGATTTTTTTTTAGAAATCTAAGTTAAAATTTGTTTATCTTATGCCAAAATACTCTCAAATTCCAAGTTTTAGGCAAATCCATCAGTAAAAAACCGAGGTGACAATTTTCGGCCATTTTAAACTTTAACCGGCGGCCTTTTTGAAAATTTTGGTTTTTTCCCCCCTGAGGATTTGGTTATATGAATAAAAAATGCTAGATTAACTAGCCTGTCACAGTACGTTAGCCTCAATTCGCTCTGTCACGCGAAGAGCACATTTGCCGTGCTAAGGAAAAACGCCGTATGAGCCTGTAGACGTTGCCAGATTTACTTCAATAAAAACCGAATTTTCTTGGAAAATTGCAAACATTTTTCTCCAAATATTTCAAATAATTTTGTTCGCAGTTTGATCTAAAATATCTGGAAATTTCAATGAGAAATACGAATAACATTCCTAAAAAATACATGTTTTATCTAGAGAAATTTGGCACCCTCCGAGTGTTCATACGACGTTTTTCCTTACCGATGAATAGCTATTTAACGGGTTATAGGACATTTCGTCAACGATTTTTTGTCCGCGCACCTGTTTTTTCCAGTAATTTACGTCCACGCGTTTTTTCGGCACAGGAGTTTTGGTCCACGTGCCAGTTGAGACCCAAAGTTAATTGGGCCACATGTAAATACAAACGACAATTGCTTACGACGTTTTTGGATGAAAATATATAATGTCTTGGAAGAATGAGGGTTTGCTTTTTTTTGTTTTGTCTGTTTGGTCCAACGGAGAATAATATAAAGTTGAGAGTTTTGGTAAAAATGGGGGAGCGTTAATTCCATGAGACAAAATTCACTAAAACTCTTTACACCTCTTTGGTGTAACAGGACTTTATTATCTTTCAAGAAATTCCCACCTTGTTATACCTGAACCGGATAAACCTATATTTGCCTAAGCTGAAGGCTCTTAGATTTTTCCTGTGTACGATAAGTATCTTGATTTATTTTGCGAGGAAGCATCTGTACTTTTAAAGGATGCCTGTCATTCTTAATACGTTCAATTTCGTATAATACCGTGCAACACCTCTGTTGTGAAATAGTTGCTTCAGGCTCCGCCGCACGGCGGGCGGGCGGCCAGAGCGAAACGCGCATTGGCGCCTACAAACCTAAGTGGATACTTCACGCATTGTGCAATGCGTGAAGTATCCACTTAGGTTTGTAGGCGCCAGTGAGCCTCTCGCGCTGGCAGCACGCCGCTCCGCTCTGTTCGGCTTTAATATTTATACTCGCATAATCAGCGTTTTTTAACTCGTGATTTTGAAATGTTAGCACACTCTGCATTGATTATTCTCATTTAAATTGATGGGAAAAAAATATGTATCAATTTATCAAAGGAAATTAATAATATAATGTGTGTTTTTTAAATATTGGTGGTTCCGTGTCAAATTTAATGATTTCTAAAGCACTTTAGTTTTTTCTTTTACATTTTGTGCTTTTATTGTGCTGCAGCGAGGTGTACGTGCAACGAAACGCTCAAAATTTGACGTATTTGACTATAAAAGATCTATGCACAAATGGATTAAAACTAAAGATCGCGTGCTTCTTGGTTTTTTTTTCTCTTTTATTCATTTTTGCAGTTTCTGTCGGTACAACTGCGGCTCATTGAGATTAATGTCGCTTGTCGCACAAATATTTGTCACGTTTTAAACATATAAATGTTTTCAAAATGAAGTAATAATTTCGTAAAGAAAAAATATAAAAAAATAAAAAAGTGCCTATACATATATAGGGTATATTGTACATTCAATATTTTAAGGATAGAAATAAAACCAAATATTGACCAATGACAATTTACAAAGATGATTCAAAAGGAGAAAGTAATGACATTTCATTTAGAAAATGAGCAGCCAGAACAACACCTCCTTCTCTCTCAATTTCTCATTTCCATATTGTCAATATAATTTTACATACCGACTAAAATATAACGCTTGGACCAAGTCACTGTTGCTAATTTTACGTGTGGGCGCAAACTACTGGAAAAAAAGGTGAAGAATGGTGATTTAACGTGTTCACCTGATATTCAGCTTCGGCCAGATTGACTTGATGCTCGAGTGGTAGCCATGTCTTTGTGGTCCCCGGACACTTGGGGAGTGAGTATCTGCCAAGTTGTTCTTCGTTGAAGACACAATCGCATTTCTCCTTGAAGCAGCCACCACGAGTCCACGGGATGTTGTGCAGGGAGGCTTTGCCATACGTCATCCGGCAGAAATTGTCGCACTCTTTCGCGTCCTCGGCGTTTCTGCACGCTCTCCCGTCTCCGAGAACTGCCAGCGAAAATGCATTCGTCTACATTTTGCAATGAGGAACTACTATTTCTGGCTCATTTATAAAACACTCATCTACATTCGGATCCTAACGGCGCAAATTTTGCCTCTAAAATGAGCAGATATATTCCTGCTAAAAATGACGAGTAGGCTGTTCAGAATTCGCCAACTCACATGAGTAGAGCTTCCTACTTATATGAGTAGAAATCCTATTCATATGAGAATAAATTCTGCTCATATCATTAGGATATTCTACTCATAAGAGTAGAAAAGTTCAACTCATATGAATTCAATTTTTTTCCATGTCTCAGAAGTGCTGTTTCTGACCAGGAGACACAGACATAGAATGTAAATTTGGAAAATAAAAACATTTTGTTCTTAAAATTGTTTTGATGCGGTGACTATTTTCTGAAATATCAGACACGGTAAATTCAACTCTGAACTCATGTGAGTTGAAATCTCTAGTCATTCTCTAGTCATCTCTAGTCACGAGTTGGCGGAAACTGGATAGAGAAATTCTGCTCTTATGAGTTAAATTCTATTCATATAAATTGAAATTCTATTTTTATGAGTTGAAATTCTATTCATATGACTTTGATTTTCTACTCATTTGTACTCGCCATTTTTAGCAGGGTAGTAGTTTCTTTTTTGCAAAAGGTTGTCCAATTCGATCTGATTTCCCAGAGAAAATGCACTAATTTTATATCCTAAAATCTTGAACGCGACAGATTAAAAGATCGAAAATTTGGTATTACGAGACTGAAATATTGAATCACTAAAAAGGAGGAAAATTTCACCCGCTACAAGCTCATTTTCAGCCGAAAAAAAATTTAAATTAATGAAAAAAAAAATGAGTTGCGATCCGATCATAGTTGCTGTCACGCAACCATTTAGTAAAGTGGTTGCATTTTGACCGCTGAAAGCGGATCTACTCAATCTTTTTTTAAAAAATTGATTTTCATTGTTTTCGCATGCGTTGTGTAGTTTAAAAAATTGAAGGGTTATTGGAAAAACAGCACAGGATCGAGTAAGTAGGAACTTTTTTGAGAGGGGCCAGAGGGGGACCTCATTAGGGAGAGGCTTTGGAGGCACTAAAAGAGGCACTAAGAGGGATATATGGGACTCTTAAAGTAGTGTTTGGGGCATTTATTCAGCTCCAAAAGGGGAGGAGTCTGGAAAATTTAGGGAAATTGAGTCGTCTCTAAAGCAATTTTGAGATGCCTTCGCAAAATTGATCGAATTAAACACAAACTAAAGAAAATTCACATGGTTACCCAGTAAAATCCCTCAAATGTTTTAATAAAAGCTAAGTAGATTCCCCAACTCAGCCCCTTCCTTGTCCTGTCTATGAAAAACAGTAGTCATGTTCAATTTTAACAGCTAATATTGCATAGGAAATGGCCCATTTAGAAGTGTTAGTAACATTTTGCTCATTTTGAACTGAGATTTTATCGCAAAAGTGCTAATACATGCCCAATTCTCTAATTGAAAATGGCTACTTCGGTAAACTGGGAGGAGATGGGAAAAAGCGGAGGTCATTTTTGTACTCAGCGCGTGAAATAGCACGATTATAACAATATTTCGACTTGGAGACCTAAAAATAAAATAAGAGAGAAAATAATAAAAACAAAGAATCTTCAGTAAGTTAAAAAAAGTCAAGATTATTTAGAGTAGATTGATATATTAAATTCCATGCATTATAATAATAAACCAAGTTTCCTTTTTAGAAATTAAAAAGGCACAATTCAATCATCCATGATTATTTTAATCCTCTCCATGTTTCTTCCCCTGTATTTCTCCCCTTCTCATCCTCTTTTTCTTGGTCACAACCAAACAAAAAAAGCCCAAAAAATTATTCAGAGATCTCCCTTATTTACCCTACATAACAAATACATGTTTCTTTTAATAATAATATATGTTGTTTCAACTGTGTCCGAGTGGCCTTAATACAGTCGAGAAGATGTTAGACCTGCTCTGATTTTAATTTTTAACCTTGTCCTCCCCCTGTACTTAGCTCTCTCATCGCTCAGAAGAGAATTGACCCCAGAACTGTTCAAACAGGAACCCTATTTTCAATGTTAATTAAACCAACTTTTTGGCGTAGAAACTACTGAATTGAATGCTAGTGAGTCTAACTCTCAGAATTTTTTTAGAAAGAGAGGACCCCATCTACCTTTAGGCGGAGGAGAGGCATTTGGCCTCAAAGGCCGAATTCTCTATAATAATTCAAGGATCATTGAAGTTGTCTGTTACCTCCAACGTGCAAAAGGAATCCCATGAAACCCAAGAGGAAAACCGCTGCACCCCACTTTTTCATCGGAGGGAGATAATGGGAAAGCTCGCGATAGAAAAGGTGCGTCCAGCTATGGGACGCAAAAATATCTGCAACTGATTTTTTGCTCATAGCAGCTTTCCTATATATACGCAGAAGATCTGACGTGGAACGGGAGACCTAACTTAATTTCCGTCGGCGACTGGATGCAATTAAAACAATTTGGTGCCTCGTGTGTGAGAGGGTATGTGTGTGTGTGTGAGAGAAAGGGAGGGTGTGTGTGTAAGTGTAAAAGAGATGAAGAGAGTATACAGAGTGATCGAAAAAATGAGTCACATTGAATGTATCCTAGAAGTTATGGAGTTCGTTAACTAACGGAATGGAAATTCCTCCAAAAAAAAAGAGTTACACCAATCAGACGCAGATTCTCAAAATATAAAAATACAGTTCCGTTGCTTTTCCCCCCTTACTTCCCACGGTGGTTTTTGGACTTTTAATAACCTTTCTTCACGCCGAAAGTTTCAGAGACAGAAACCTCCGACTAACCGTTCAACGTTAAAACAACAATTACTCTGATTAATCGGGAAATTTTATTTCAGAGGGTTACCCAGTCTTTTTGATTTCGGCTAAAATCATAAAACCAGAGGGATTTGAATGTAAAAAATTAGTGTTACCCTGCGAGATAATTATTAAGGCAGAGTGTTAAAAACTACGAAAAATTCCTCACACACTTTGTCTGGCAAGGTTGATCGATTCTGAGCTAGCTCATTGTGATTTGTAGACGATTTTTCAACCATGAACAATGCTCCTCTTGTTTTATTGAACATTTTAACAGTCCCATTCTTTGCGCCATAAATTCTGCATTAAAGTCGCCTAAACTGAAAGATCAGGTTGCTCTGAGATTCCAGAATTCCACTCCACGAAGGCGGAGAGGAGGTGGCCCATGGTAAAAATAATCACTCTGTGCCTCTACTTAAACTTTTTCGTGTGAAAACTCGACTGACATTTTCCACTAATGGTTCTTAGTGACAAAAACCGGAGAGCATGCCCTTGAATCTCAAAACGGTGCGTCGGGCAGAGGCCTTTTCAGAAGAGTCTTTTTTTCCTGCAGGGCGTGAATTTTCAAATAGTAGATTGACCGATTGTATTAAATTCCAAATTTGGAGAATTTTCTATTCTGAAAGTTTTTCCATGGAAACTTTTTTTTTCTCTAACTAGGCTCGTGGGGGAATGGAGATGTTGCATGTGTGAGGGATTTGCGATTTGACTGTTGATTCTCATGTAAAAGTTCGCGAGAAACACGATGGTGCCACTGGTTTTCTCTGAAATCAACTCCCAAGCTCAAAAAAAGCTCTCAAGTTGGGGCCAAAATGGAGGGGATATCCCACGCTATCCTGAGAGTCCCCTCTACATCAAGACAAACTCTCCATGCAAAGATAGGGAGCAAATACACTGACATGGCTGCCACTTTATTTGGGGACTCCAAAACTGAAAACACGGCAACCCTGCTAATGTATTTTCTCCCTATCTTTGCATGGAGAGTTTGTCTTGACGTAGACGTGGACTCTCAGGATAGTGTGGGATATCTCCTCCATTTAGAGCTTTTTTTAAGCTTGGGAGTTGATTTCAGAGAAAACCAGTAGCATCATCGTGTCTCTCGCGAACTTTTACATAAGAATCAACAGTCAAATCGCAAATCCCTCACACGTGCACAGAGTTAAGAAATTTCGTGAAAGATTATACGAAGAAATTTCATGGGGAAATTTCAAGAAATTTCATAGGGAAATTTCAAGAAATTTCATAGGGAAATTTCAAGAAATTTCATAGGGAAATTTCAAGAAATTTCATAGGGAAATTTCAAGAAATTTCATGGGGAAAAAAGAAATTTCGTAGGTAAAAAAGAAATTTCATTCGATGAAATTTCTTTTAGCAACTCTGACATGCAACATCTCCATTCCTCTTCGGAAGGGCGATTACACTTGAAGAGCTTGGAGGCTAAGCCGCTAAGTGAAATTTTTGCCATTTCTTTAAATGGCAAACATTTCAATAGGTTTTTTTCCAAATTTCTAATGGGTATAATAATCATTAATTTAAACAAAATATCTTTAACTATAAAAATAAAAAAAGAAGTGTATAATTAAGAGATCAGAAAAATTCTTCTTCTTGTTCCATCTGTAATTTTAGGGAATAAGTTATTATGATTTATAGAATTAAACAAAGATGTGATTTACTCGCCTATCACAGAGAAATTGATTCCACCAGTTATAATTTTGGTTATAACAGTTATAGTAGAAACTGATAGAAAATTTAAAATCATTAAACCTAAATAAGTGTTCGAAGTTTTGAAATTACATGGATTCTTATGCCGGGAAGAAAGTTCAAACTGACTTGTTGCTGACTTGCTGCTGAAAAATTGGAATTTGGCAGTGAATTTCTTACAGAATATGCATTAAGACTAGGTTTAATTGAAATAAATAATATCTCAATTTTTCAAAAACTGCACTTATGCGCCTTGTCCTCCGAGCTCCTTACTTGGGATGGGTGTAACCCGAGGCAGGTTTTCCTTTTTTTGATCAGAAAAAAATTACGAAAAATAATAAAAAAAATGAACAATTAAGGGGTTGAGAGAAAGGAAGAGCCTCATAAGGCCGTAATTTCAGTCCGCGAGTTTTTGTGCCTAATACGTAACATCTCGCTGAAAGAGGCACGAATATCTCATAGTTTTGAGTTTCCCCGCACTAAGTTTTCGGTGAACGGTCCAAACTTATCAGAATCGAAAGGGTATCATCGATTTTTTAAGCGTTGATTATTCATCCTAGGAAATTTCCCTCAAATTTTCGGCCTTCTTTCCCTCAAAATCGAGATCGAGGCCTGTTACTTTATTCCTGCGATGTATAAGTCTATCACGTCTTGAGTATAGTGGGCTTTGAAATGAGATCGAGACACTTGAAGATAACACACTTCGACCTTATGTCGCAGACAATTATTCAAATCAAGCTTTTTGTCAAATGCCGAGGCAGATAGTATAAAACAAGAATCTTTCTTGAATTTAAGTGTTGGTTATTTTGCTAATTTCAGAATAAATATAACTCTTTTCCTCTGTTGAAATTAATTAATTCAGTATAAAAATGTACATTATACAATAGTGTCCGTATTTATCTTTAGCCTTTGAAGGAACATTTACCTCCAAATTTACAGAAAGGTACAGAATTTTTCAAATTTTTACAGGTAATAAAGAACATTTGGAGAGGAAAGTATGAAGCTTTGTGACTTGATGGTTTTTTACTCAAAAAACTTCAAACTTTTGAGAGTATTTTGTTAGAAACGTAGATACCAAACTTCGGAAATGGTCAAAATTTGACTATATCAACCCAGGCATTTGATACAATGTCTAATTTGACTATTTGCATGTGACACATACATACGAATTCCCGTGCCATCTGCATATTGGGAGATAACTGCAGTGGTTTAAGTGGATTTCTGCAGGAGCCTCGGTTAGTACATGGTATAATGAGTCACGAGGCTCATCACAGATTGCTTTTCCAGCGCAAGACGCTCATTGGCTGAAAAGTTTTGGCGGGAAAGAAGCTTTTAAAGTTGAGTCCTCCGAGCGTAGAAACGCTTATATGAGGTTTAGGTCTCTGCCAAATGAAATAATACGGTTTTGTCAGGAAAATGTTCTCGAGGGTTTCCAATTAGCAGTTCATTCGGTTTTTTGGTGAAAGATCATTAGGGCTTGACAGTATAACGGTTCAAAGACAATAAAACGGGTCCGAGGAAAAAATATTTGGACGGCCCGTTGAATAGCATTGGTTGATCGGTGTGCTGTACTATGGTACATCCGAGTGATTTCAAAAAGCGAACCCTACTGGCACGCTTAAAATAAAAGAATAAAAATAAAAATAGGGAAACAAATTAGGGCTAAAAAGTGTGAAAAACTGCGATCAATATAATAATTTTGCCATTTTACCGTCAAATATAATTAAATGAATCAGTGTGTTCGAAAACACACGAACTCGGATTTTTTTCGATTTTCACTTGTTTACGGTTTAGTGACACTTATGAATAGAAACATCAACAAAAGAAAATTTCGAAATTGCAATTGGAAGTGCTCGAAACAGCGACGGGAAAAGGGAAGAATCGAAGTATTTCATTGGAAATACCCATTTTTGGCCATTTCAACGGAAACGGGTGACCATCCGATCTTGCAGTTTTCTTTTTTGGTTCAGTATACCTTGTACCAACAAGTTATATAAATATTCAGCGTTATTCAGGTCGAAAAATATAAATTTTTCAGGGCAGACTGTGAAAAATCAGTATCTGAAAGTCGGTGAGAACGAAAACACACCAACTCGGAAATATTTAAACGCTTAATTCTCTGTCATCAAACATGGTGTATCGATTTCAACTTGGTGCTTTACAAAGTTTATAAGTACTTGTCCTTTGGCACCAAAAAGGTTTTTCTTAAACTAACTTCTTCGCCCTCTGCGCAGATTTAGGTGTTTCCTGAACAATTTTTTTTTCCGAGTTGGTGTGTTTTCGAACTCACTGATTCAAATCACATGTATGTCAGAAAAAGTTCATCAAAATAAGATAAGATTTGAGCAGTTGTGTCGTTCTGCAGGAAATCTTCCATAAAAAATATCTATAGACCCATTTTTTGAGAACCCGAGGATTCCCGTGACATGTCAAGATTGAAAAATCCTTGATGGAACGAGCCCCCGACAAACAATTTCAGCTTAAGTGCTAAGCTGGATTTAGTGATACTGCATCGCATGCTTTCACATTTTCCAGCACAAAAAATGTTGATATGAATCAGATTTTTGATGAAGAACAAATTGCAAAGGATATTCCATCATATTCTGCCGCACACCTGAAAAATACGTGCGCCAAAAGGCCGCCTGTAAATTATGTCGAGCTAAAAATCAAGTTTTTGGCCCTCCAACCACTCCAGGTTACGCCTGCTTTGCTGTGTAGGTGCTTGACCTTCCCTAAAAAATAATGTTACGCCAGCTTTAATCCAGCTCCTTCATCTTTAAGTAGAAGATCTCCAGTAAACCCCATACCTACTTTGTGTCAGATGTGTCACTGAAACTGGTAGCCCAGAGAAAAGCACAAGTAGACAAAAGACGAGGAAAAAGGCTCAAGCCGGAATCACACACTGAATGTGGGAGCAGAATGTGGCTTGAATGTTTGAGTCATCGGCCCGATGCCTGAATGGAGCATTTGCATGCAAATTTTTTATTGATTCATCTGAAAGTGTTTAAATAGTCGATTTCACAGTATGTTTTTTTTTTTTTTTTTTTTTAATATGGGAAATAGTATAAAAATAGATGGTAAAGCGAGAAAATGCCCCGCCTAGTGACGTCATCTGGCGGCATTTCCCATTTAAACACATGTATCGAAGCAGATTAAATCATATTGTCACATCTTCCCCAATAATTGTTCAATTCATGAACAAAGGATATTCTCGTGTCCGGTTCACTCAGTGGTTTCCACTTGAACACGAAAGTCATCAAATTTCAGACACCTGCAAATTCTCCATTTTGCACGTGTCGTGCCAAATTCAGCAACGAGGCTCAGCAACCATGAGATAAAATCGGATTTGTCTGAATTATTCGAATAGATATTATATAAATTCTGATGAAAAAAACTCTGATTTGCGGAATTTCAACCGTTGAGCGATGACTGTTGACTTCCATATTCAGCTGTCAAATTCAGCGCGTGATTCCGGCATCAGTGGAGATTCTTGAAAGTCGACAAAACTGAAATTTATGTAAAATAATCGATATTTTTATATCGATTCTAAGCATGAATTATTTTAATTGATTTAAACGTAGGGAATTAGTGTTGCCAATGAACAAACATTGTCACTCCTCTATCCCTGCACGCCATCGCATCGTGCTTCGCGAGTTCCTCAGACCCTTCCCTTTCCTTTTTTATTCCAGAGCGTACTTAATTGATTAAAAACGCTTTACGATTTTTTTTTTTTAAAAAAAATGTAAATTTTGCAACAAGGGTTTGCTAAAACTTGCTTTGCACACGGACTAAAAGCTGCGAGAGTTCTCGGAAACACGAACCGTAGTATAAATTGGAGGCTTGGCTCATCACCAGGCGGTGTAAGTAAGTGTTTCCATTAAGGCATATGTCAAATAGATGCCCAGGGTTCTCAAACAAGGGGCTGCTTTTTAGACGGCTTTTTCGGCCTCAACTTGAAAACTACATCCACGTATATGAGACTCGTAGAATGTCTGGTCGTCCACTGCGCCTTTCTGTCTTTTTCGGAAGATTCGATTGATAATCTTACCCTTTGTCTCATCTTGAGGCTGATTGTAGGGGGGGGGAGGGAGGTGGGTGCATTGACTTACAATTTTACCGCTGCATCGTTTTTCCTGTTTTCTTAATATATTTTTTTAAAAAAGAAAGAAACTTCTCAATTGAAGCTATGAGAAAGGATCTATTTCTCGATGAAAATGACCGAAAATCGATACGGAACGATCTACTGATACGATATTTTCCCGCCAGCGCGTGAGAAAAGTTGCTTGGAAACGGTCGATCGCAGTGTCGTGGCGTGAATTGCGTTGTATCGGTTGTTATGCCATTTAAACCTATGGTAAAGAATCGATTATTAAGGCGTTCACTGCGAACCCCGTTTATCGATCCTTCTTTATAAGTTTAAATGGCATAACAATCGATACATCGCAATTCATGCCACGCTACTGGTCCATCGATTCCTTTTTGGTTCGTCCATTTAGATAGCTGATAGTTTGGAAAGGAATACTTACCCTTCACGCTGCAATAAGAACCCCCCGTGTAACTACATAATCATATCAGCGTAAAATGTGACATTTACTCGAAATAATCACTATAATGTCAATATATAATTGCACTGTCACTTCGCTTTCAAGTTTCAATGCAAGCAAAAGAAACTGTAGACTTTTGCGTAACCGAATAGTGGTATCACCGTAAATGTCAAGATTATTCGGGACTCATACCGTGTCGGTTCGCCTTCAATTTATAGTGTAGGCAACACGGGCTCATATGTGGTCGAATAGTGGTGTCATTGGATATGACATGTCATTGTATTTGTCATATGATATCAGAGCCTGGCAAGACTTATCATTTCTTTTCCAACGTGACTATGCTCGTTTTGTTACTAATTTTATCGTTCACATAAAGGTCACTACTGTTTTACACATTACCCTGTGCCCCAGTTGCTCGATTTTATTTCTTATTGCATTTTTTCGTTATGTAATTAGAATATATCGCAAAAAATGCAATTGGATCTAGAGCATCCACAAGCTATTAGATATTAGAGGGTCGTCTTTCACTTCTTAATTTATTTATTCATTCATTCATAGAAAAATAAAATAACGTGATACGTAGGATTACATTTGTTGCAAAACACGAAAAAAGCAGTGATCATAAACGGTTTCATCTCAGTCGGAAAAATCGTACCTTGCGCCAAGTAAGCTTTCGTCAGTAACTTATGAACATTTACTTGGTAATAAGTCCTTCTTTACACGCAGGAAGAGTAAAAACTACCATGAAATCGGACTTGAAATTGAACAGGTCATTTAAAAAAAAAAAAAAAAAAAAAAAGAGATGAAAATGCAAGGAAAAAAGTGAAAACCGTCTTGAGGGACCATTTCTACACCTCAGTTTTCTACTAAAGTGATGAAATAATTGATTACATCATCAATTGATCCACGATTTAAAACGCATTGATTGATACAGTCACCACTGTTTTTCTCACATTGTTATTTGTGGTGCTTAAGTTTTTGGAAAAGGACGGATTCAACCATGATACGATATGGTTAGTTAAAATATATTCTCAGACCTGACTATCAGTGCGTTGTCACTCTTAATTAAAAATAAAATATGCTGGACGGACTTGGGCGATCGTCGTGACCATTACAATTCCATGAGAATCTATAACGCATTCCAAAAATATAGAGAGTTGTAAATTTTCATTTTCAAACCCAAACTCACAACGCTGTACGGATGGCAATCATAAACATCACTTTACAAGAATTCAAAAGTGCAGTCGGTGCCGGTCGGGTAGGCTCGAACTAACAAGTGGAATTTTCCTCAACATTTTTCGAATGATTTCCTCCGGGGGCTCGTCAATTTAAAAAAGCGAACTTTAATGTCCAACATTTTCCTCTCGAGCGGCGCCAAAGTGCTTTAAGTTTAAGGAAAAATGTTTGATGAACTGCACAATTTCACGGAGTATATGGCATTGCCGCTGCCACACACCTGTAGTTCATTTCATCTTGCAATGGAAAAAACCCGGCATCTGGCGGTGACAAAAATACACTCAGAAACGAAATGTTCCTGCATTTTGAGATTGTAAAAAATTGTACTGCATGTCATTTTTGCGATTCCAAAAAAACCGAGCTTTTTAAAGTAAAAAGGTACATTGCCCCTTGCGGCATCTGAAGTCAAGGCAGAGTTGCACAAGAAAAAATTATGCGAGCTTCGGTATTCTAGTTTGTGCATAATACAAATATAAATTTCAAATTCATGTTATAGCGTGTTATGCATGTCATGCATGTTATTCATGTCAAATGCTCTGTTCAAAGGTGAAAGATTGGTCTCTTGCCCGATCTTGATGAAACCTGCGAGATACGATGTTTGAAACCCCTCTCTTTTAATATAAAGTCGCGGATTCTGGGTTTCTATCATTTAATGCCAATTATTTAAGACTAGCAGGCAACCCGTGCTACGCACAGGAAAATCCTACCATCAGCAATCACTGTGATAAGTGATCAGTTACTAATTGTGTTTCTGAATTATTATCTACTATTTCAAAATTGGCGGGACGCACTGGTTTGATAAAAATGCAGAGATTAGTAGTATGCTGCTATTTTGGTCTGTTCTGCAGTAAGCTCATATGATAATTATAATAATAAAAAATACTCAATCAAAAGTTGGTTATTTTCATAAAGATTTGTTACTTTTGTCAGTTCAATGTTTAATTGAAGTTAGCTGGTGAGTTTCAGCCGCAAAAATTACGGGATTTAACCAGCGGTTTCGTTTAATTCTCAGCAATGGCGGGTTTGTCATCTACATCGCGGAGAAAACGTGATTTTTCCCGGGGATTTTGCAAAACAAATTAGAAATTACACGATAATCACCACGCTATTACGGCAAATACGTCGTGTTCCTAGCGAATTTCTAAGATTATTATAATTGCGCGTTATTCACATCAATATCGTGGTATACACGCGAATTTCTGACTCAGTTAAGACTGCGTAAATGTGCGCATAAAACTCATAAACGTCTGTTACTTGAGATGGGTGAAAACGTATGATTTTCTTTCAATTTTGGATGATACCACATACCCACTCCGGAGTTCAAATAGTTGCTCGCTTCATTTCTGCTTGTTAAAAGTGACGAATTGGAAGAATCCAATCTCAATTTTACAAGAACTATAGGATGGAACCGTCGGTTTCCTTAAGTAAGATTTAACGTTTTGACATTTTTTTTTTAAAAAAAAGAGTATTTGATCAACAATTTTGCAAGTATGACTCATGTGTTTCGGTAAACTATGATAGAAACAGAAAGCAGGTGAAGAATGTCGAAGCGATGTTCAAGTTTTGCTCCGCTGTCAACACCGCCACGTCTGCAGGCGCAGTGTGACTGAGCCGTCATCACAGTATAGAACGCCTTCAATCTAGCAAGCGGCAATGTGGACATCCTCCGTGGTGGAATAGTTGTATCAAGAGCGCCTTCCACGATCGGAGTCAAATATTGATGAAATGCGCGCGAAAACCCCGCTTCTCCTCCGATTGAAACGTTGCACACCGTCTTTATGTTCCATTTTGGTTTATTTGTTTTATTTTTGAAGCCAAACAACAGCTTCTCTCAAAATTTTCCGAGAATTTGCCTAAATCATTTCAAAACAGAGGATAAAAGTATAACAACAAGTAACCCCAGGTGACGTGAAGACTAAATCACAACAATTTTTTTACTTGCGGACTTGAGCAGTTAAATTTTTGCAAAAAAAAAAAAAAAAAAAAAAAAAAAAAAAAAAAAAAAAACAGAAAACGAAAAGTTCCGCGGAGCACATTTTTCACAAATCTTTAAAAACGAAAGAAAACAAAAGGATCCGCGGAGGAAATATCTCATACCTTCGCAGAGAAGACCAATGCCATGGATGCCTTTTATGGGAGAGCCAATCATCATTAGGTGTAAAATAGCGTTGACTTCCGAATTTAATATTTGCCTTACCTAATTACAGTACTTAAATTTATGATGCCGGGATGTCTAAACCATATCGACGGAGTAAGTCCGCAATCATGTATCTCGGTTTACGACGTCGCAGACTTCCTGTCATACTTTATTTTTTAAACGGAAAACTACTCAACGGCAATTCTTTAAAACTACCGTGAGTTTTCTTCTCTGCGCCAAGAAAATTTTGCAAAAATTTCAAGGATTGATGTCAATTTTTTCTCCTCTAACAAATAACATAGAGACGGAGATTTTCAGACATCGCAAACGAGATTTGTGATTGAGGACTTACGCCTTCGATATTTGCTTCCGTGTGCAAAGTCCACCAGAGGCGGATCCAGCAATTTGGCACCACAGGATTCCCTTCATTTAAACCTATGTTAAATAATCGATTCTTGTCGGAGCACCTGGCCCCTCTAAGAATCGATACATTTCCATACTTTTAAATGGAGAAAAACAATGTTGCCCATTTACTGGATCTGCCAATGAAGGCCACTTCCTTGGCAATTGTTTGGTCAAAAACGGACACTGGGTTTTCAAGCCAAAATATTCATATTATTTCAGATGAAAAGTGGCAACGCCAACGATCAAAAGTTCATACGGTTTTTTTCCGTGAAACGGTAGTTGTCGGAATATCGTCGCTGCTCCGGCGTAAAGGCGTATCTCAATTTCCACGTGAGCCCTGTTTTACATATAAACGCATACGTTCTAGGGCTCGTGCGGAAATGAAGATACGCCCTTATGCCCGTGGAGCGATGCTATGGCGTCTTGATCCGTTGAGATGAGAGGATCATCGGTTCCGATCTGATTGTATCGCTGAGCAGCGCGCGGTGAACGGTGAGTCACGCCACGCAACACCGCCGCACCGGAAGTTCGTATTAACATACTTATGCGGCTTAAAACGCAGTGAATATGAATCTGAAGTCATACTCCAGACAGCGAAAGTTTACAATCTTGTCAGCCCGTGATACTTTTCAAACTCTAGAAATGCACGGCGAAATAAACTGCGGCGCACAGGTATGCATACCGCATCCCCTCCTGGCCAAAGTATCACAAGAGCCACGCGACGTTTCGACATTTCCGCCGCCATTTTATTTTTGTACAGAGAAATCGTTCAACGATGCTGCCGGAAAATTTTGCTGAACTTTCTTTGTGCTGCCGAAACAATTCGGTGAAATTTTCAAACAGATTCAACCGACAATTTCTCTGTAAGAAAATAAAATAGCTGTGGAAAATTTTGGAACGTCGCACGGTGCTTGTGATACTTTGGCCGGGAGGTGATGAATGATGATACAACAGCCCGATTCAGGAAGTTAGACACTTGCTGAGTTGCTGCAGAACTGTTGCGGTTGCAAAAGGTAAACACGGCAGACACGGTGAAAAAAGTGGTGGAAAAGGCAGAAATTGTATCAGTACCCCACAGCTAAAATGTACCTAACTCAGATTTTTAAAAAAATAGAGTTAGTAGGCGCGAATTTTGCGAAATCTCCATGAACGTCTCCGTGTGCGTGGAAAATTTGGTGGTCCCACCTATCTTACGCCGGTTATGCGATACGGAATTTCAAAAATGATATTTACATTGGAGTCAATGCGTGGCGGACCCGCGATTTTCCCCTAACCTCAAAGAGACTAAAATGGAGTTAGGTACCTTTTGGCTCTAGGGTAAGTGCTGATATGAAAATAAGAAAAAAAAAGAAACGGAAAATTAATATTAAGTGGCTAAAATTGCTACACCCAAGCACAATCAATTTTCTCTGAACAAAAAAAATGGTTAAACAGTGAAGAAAAATCGTCATTTCATTAAAAACATCGTCTGTTGGTATACGGCTATTTGCTGAGGGGTCAAAAAACCCCGGATACCACTTGAATGCAATAATGGAGTGAACATCGTCCAGATAACTCTTGAAAGTAGTGCGCTCTCATGAGGGTTTGAAGGTCATTTCGGCAAAGATTGAAGGCAAAAATTCAAGTAGATGATGTGCAAAATAAAGGCTTTGCGCCGAGGCGCCGCGAGCTACCAGCTCAAAACGCGCATTGGCGCCTACAAACCTAAGTGGATACTTCAAGCATTGCGCAATGCGTGAAGTAGCCCCTACAAACCTAAGTGGATACTTCAAGCATTGCGCAATGCGTGAAGTAGCCCCTACAAACCTAAGTGGATACTTCAAGCATTGCGCAATGCGTGAAGTAGCGCATTAGGTTTGTAGGCGTCAGTGCGCGTTTCGCCCGATAGCACGCCGCGGCCGCGGCGCTTCCGGCGGGCGGGTGGTGAACTATCTTTAGCGGGGAGAGCTCTCTGAAGCCTTTTAATGAATTAGCGACTTCTGCACCGAAAAAAATAATATGCTGTTTTAGCACCTAGGATGCTAAAAATGTGTCTGGTGATCTCAAGATGCTGCCTTAACTGCCTACAGAGTTAAAGTTGCATTCACAGGATGTAGAGTTAACTGCGAGGCCAGTAAGGACAACAACTCCGGATCACCAGACACATTTTTAACATCCTAGGTGCTAAAACAGCATATTATTTTTTTCGGTTTGTTAAATGAACAACTTCGTGTTAAATTTTTTTTTTTACCTTTTTTTTAAAATTTAAATTCCGACTTTTAAAATTACACACTGTTTGTGTGAAGTAATTAGTGAACTTTCAACACTAAAAGAAGTGTAATAATGAAAGGCGGTTCGCGCACCATGCGCTCCGGACGGCGCGCCGTCTGTTGTATCATTCGGACATGGAGTGAAAAAACCGCCTTCACTACGAGGAGATAACTTTACGTGCTTCTGTGTAAGTTTGTTGCTTGTTCGGCGATATTGAAGGCGAACTTCTAATGGACGATGTTTTGGTTAAACGTTCACGCATCGTCTGTTGGTTCCTTCACGGCGAAAGAAGCGCCTGCACGACGAAGAGTGAAAAGATAACTATTTGTGCTTCCATGTAGGTGTGTTTCCTATTCGATGAATATTAAACTAGGATTACGTGTCATCATTCTTGACTCTCTGCTCCGGTTTTTACCATAAGTAAAGGGAAATATCGACGGTGTAAGTCGGCAATCACATAACTCGGTTTGCGACGTCGCAGACTTCCTGTCTTACTTTATTTCTTAAATGGAAAACTACTCAACGGCAATTCTTTAAAACTGACGTGATTTTTCTTTTCTGTGCGAAGAAAATTCGGCAAAAACTTCAAGGAACGATGTCGATTTGTTCTTCTGTAAAAAAATAACATGGAGGCGGAGATTTTTAGACACCGCAAACGAGATATGTGATTGCCGAACGCCGTCGACATGCATCCTCGTTGTAACGATTCAGAAACTCGGATGATACTCAATTTTTTGTTTGTTACATGAAAGAAAATAGAATGAACGAAAACATCACGTCGAAATTTTTGATGCTTTCATTTGATGTCATTTGGAAAAATTCGCGGAAACTCTTCAGAGAAACTGTGTGTCACCGAAAAAAATAATATGCTGTTTTAGCACCTAGGATGCTAAAAATGTGTCTGGTGATCTCAAGATGCTGCCTTATTAACTGCCTACAGAGTTAAAGTTGCATTCACAGGATGTAGAGTTAACTGCGAGGCCAGTAAGGACAACAACTCCGGATCACCAGACACATTTTTAACATCCTAGGTGCTAAAACAGCATATTATTTTTTTCGGTGTATAGCTTTTGAAAAACGGTATTCAAAAATAAAACTTAAAAAGTGGTTCATAATGTTGCAATCAGAGATAAATACGCGTTCTTTCGCGTGCACCCGTCGACTTTTGAATTCATCAATCTCAAGGTAACTTGAGCATGGTTGTTTTACGATTTTGCACGAGCATTTTTTTTCAGTGGCTGGCGGCCGCGTGGAAGCCACAGGCCCCTAGTTTTACATTTAAATATCTAAAGATTGGGTTTAAAAATTAGCCACCATTCTATTTCTCTTCATAAAATACCGTGAAACATTTTTCCTGGAAATGGCTAAATTTTATCATTTATTTATTACTGTTTTTATTCACTTTTTTGGTGAATTCATTTTACAACTGCTTGTATAAGCAGTAATGGCTTACAGCTGAAGCAACAATTCAAAAAATCAATCGTAATTTTGGCCCTTTTTCTGTCACGAAGAATAGTTTAATGCTCCGAGTGCACTTTATTCGTAGGAATAGGGAATAGGAAATATAAAAACGACAAAAATGACATTGTACTGAAAGTGTTTTAATAGAGTTGACGGAGGAGTTTTAAATTGTAATGTTTTAGATCACCTGCAATCAGAGTGTAATGAAATATGAGGATAAAGTGAAGAGAGGCTTTCAATTGGTAAAATATAAAACTATGATTCATAAACATTTGATTAGCAATGTTTTGAAGATGACTTGCTCAGCTTTTCCCTGATCAACAGAAAAAGAGCATTCAGAAGTTTTTCAAACTGCACAGGCACAGGGCAATGGTCCATACAGGTGACGCAGTATTTCATATTTTCGCGCTGTAAAATTTTTGGTCACGTGACTTTGTGCAATCCTGGCAACCAGCGCTGCGTTGCGGACGAATTCAGAACTGCAAAATTGATTGGTCTTGCTTTTGCATAGAGAAAAAAAAGGAGGTGTTTGCATCTTGAGGATTTGTACCCACCTACGTCATCAATGTAAACAAGATGCTCGTTGAGGGTTATGTTGACGCTGTAATAACGGACCATAATGTCCGATTTTTTTACTTAAATCAACTCTTTATATAATTTCAAGCACTTTTTATAGAATGACTTTTTCCCTTAAATTACACCATTTCCAAGAAAATCGACAGGATAAAAACGTCGCTGTACCCAATGACGTCATCAAAGCTATAGATACTCTATGAAAAATTCCAAGATGCCCGAAATGCAAACACCTCCTTTTTTTTCTCTATGTTGCTTTTGTTGTTTTGTTGTCCTGTCGTTGAGGTTAGCAGATCCCTTTTATTCTAAAATTCTAGATTATTAATCTTTAATGTTTGACTTTAGTAACAAATTAGTTTGTTAATGAGTAAAATAGCATCTTCTTGCGTGTGGAATCACATTAGTATGCTATCCAGTTCGGCTTTCCCTTTGATGTGCAGTGAACCATTACATCAGCATAAGGTATGTCTTTGGGTATAACTGACTTAATTTTTCAACATGACAGTTTCTCAAGAGTTGGTTATTTAACCTTGTATGATTTGACTAGCACACTGGTTTTCCCCAGTGATGTGAAATTGGGAAACTCATAGCTCTAATGTTACATTTTACCTACCTCAGAATTAAGTGGTTTTATGTCTCTCGAATTGTTACTATGTGAAAGGTATTGTTCTAGTTACGTTATCTATCAGCCTTATGTAATGGATTTCCATAAATGGAAAACTTGGAGAGTAACATCTATGACAGGTTGCCATTAATGGCACATGTGTCACTATTTGCTCCAGTTTTTGCAGTGTTTTATTCAGAGTTGACAAACATCTTGTTTTAAAGTCAAAGACCTCTGAAGTTGCCAGTTGAATACCTGCAAGATTTCAGTTTCACTTTTTTACTTGTATTCATCTGCCATCAGCCCCTGGTATTATAATACCTTAAACATGTTCATTTTCCTCCTTCGTAAGTAAATTAACTGCAAGACTGATGTAACTTTGAAGTAAGTACATACCTACCATATCGTTTCTTCAATTAAAATGTTTAAAAACAGGGACGAGGAACTGAGTAGCCTTCTGCTTCTATCAATTTATTCGACAAGTTCAAAGCAGCTCCTATTAGGTCGTTGCAAGAATGATCCTTACAAGTATGCACCTCATTGCTTGCACCTGTCATTTTCTCCAGTGGGAACATCAATTTTTGCAATAGAGTTCTATTTTGAGCGAAAATCATTCATGGATCGCATCAAGATAACTCTATAGTAAATTTTGTAGACTGCAGGAAAAGGACAAAATATATTCAAGCAGACATACCATAAAACCAATCATAGGGGAAGGTGATTGGCACAGGGTCTGGAAAATCAAAAATCAAGGAATTTTTGGCAACCAGTGAAGGTTAAGGAATTTGTAGGAAAAGTCTAGAAAATCCGCGAATATAGCGTATAGGCTTGGTAACTTTAGCCAGTGCCCTTTAAAAAAGCTTGATTAACTTCTGAGTGTCTCCTTTCATCATCTGAGTGTCTTAAAAAGAAATTTTCTTAGCATGCGAGCTTTCAGTCTCAGTACGTCGATGGTCAAAATGCAAAACCACTTATCTCCATTGCGGTGTTTCAAAATACTTGCCTCTATTTTATTTTTTTTAAAAGAAATAAACCAATTCATAGCTTGAAATTTTTACAGAATATTTTGCCAATCCAGAAGAAAAATCAGGGGATTTCTCAAGACATTACGATAACTAATTTTCCAAAGAAAAAGTGGAGAATGACAGGAAGTCTGCAACGTTGCAATCGTAGATATGTGGTTTCACTCTTTGAACATTGATGTTATCCTTTACACTAGCCTGCCAATTTTGGATTTTATGAAACTTGAGCATTAGTTATGAACCAAAAATAAGGAAATCTGGTGTTCTAATTTGAAATTGCTATTTAGGCTAATTCGAACGTTTCAACAGAATGACTTTATTTTTTTTTTCTATTCCTAACAGGTTTGATATTGGATTTTCTACGATGACAGAATGGTTCTAATAGCACCATGACATTGCACCTTTGGAGTCACTGGTTCTGGATAACCTGGATCACTTTTGGTAAGTTTTTTCACTCTTTTATCTTACTCCTACACTTCAGGTTTGATGCTCAGACAACTCAAAGTTTAAAAAACAAGAAGAAAGAAAAAAAAAGGGAGAAAAAAGTATTGATTCAGATATAAGTACTTTTTTGCAGTTAGTTCCTGCAGTTAGTTTAGTAACTTAGTCCTCCTGCTGTCCGAAGCAGAAATCCATTTCACCAGGATAGGTGCACTAAGTACATGAATAATCTTCCTTTTTTTCACTAAATGTGAAAAAGAAATACATATGTACTTGTATCGTGAAAAAAAAATGAGGTTTTTCCCCCTTCTTCTTTCTATGCGCCGATTATGGAAAATAAGCCTTTAGGTAAATTCTTTAAATAGTCACTGGTCAAATTATCCACTTTTAAATAGCACTGTTCACAACAGTCATCCTGAATCATCCAGAACCTGTAGCGAAAATATGTTTTATCTTGTTCAGAACGACTGTTGTGTAAAATGCTTTTCAAAACAAAATATTTCCATCAATGGCTATTTTAAGAATTTAAAGACTTGTCTCACAAAATCTGGATATTAGAGAAAAAGGAAGGGGGAAAAACCTGTGGTATTTTTGCACTTTTGGATGTACATTTTTTTTAACATTTAGTGAAAAAATAGAGATCATCTATGTACTTAGTATAGCGAAGCTCGTGGAAATGATTTGTACTACAGAGCAGGATTTCAAGCAGAAAACTACAAAATCACTTTCTAATGTGCGGAAGAGGGGAGGGAAAACAAAATAATGAATAAACCGGCAGATAGAAGAGGAAGAAATTAGCAGATTATCCAGTTTTTTTTATATGTTCTTCCTTGGTAGCCAAAAACCAAGTTGATTTCCTATTTCTCTCTCTTTATTTTTTAATACCAGTGTAATTAGGGCACCGACCAATTTTACCCATTGTAATGATGTATCTCATTATGAACAACAAAGAGGCTTTTGTCCAACTCCTTGTTGTGTGTCAGCTCTATTATTCAATTATTATGCAAATTTTTCCTCGCCTCTCCCTCGAACTCCGTAACCTCATGTTTCCTCAAGCTCTTTGGTAGAGAGCTACTTTGTTCGCAGCTTTCTCAAAACTAACATCATACAAAGAAGTATTTAGAGGCTAAAAAAGATTTAGGGATTAAAGTAATATGATCGTGTTTTCGGTTTTAATTTTAAATAAATTAATAAGTTCTTTGTGACGTTGCTTTCCTTTCTATCACTTTTTCAAAATTCCACTAAAAACCTACTAGCATATCAGTTGGTGCGGGGTGCCAGTATCAATCTGATCGAATTTACCTGAAGTGCATCAAGTTAGAATCGATATAAGGAGGCTTAAAGCTCATTCTCACTCAAGACTTTATGCTGAGGACTAAGTTTAACAATTTTTTTCATGATTAAAATATTATTTCTCGACCTTGTATTTTTGACTGAAGGAAATTTATGACTAGTTGAGCTCAAAGCTACTCCCAACTCATCATTTTCCGAAGTTCGACCTAGTGTGTCTCTGTTAAACTCAGTTTACTGTGGTCTATCCTTTTTCTTTTAACGAGTGCATTTTTTAATTGCTGAGAATTATAAGAAAAAGTTGTTAAAGGAGCTTAAAATAGAAAAGTGTCATCTCCTTTTGTTCGTATTTCATGACCTCACATAATTTTTATTGTGTCATACTCTCAGAAAATCTTGATTGAGGAAATTCCTGATGAGATAAATTTGCAAGTTTTGAAAACTCTGATTTTTTGAAAAACCTGTAAGTGTTAGGAAAAGCCTAGTTTATTTTTGGATTCAGCAACTAAAAATGCTTGACTTAAACTTTGTAAGACACCTGTCAAATTTTTCCCCCTTTATACGAAATGCATAACACCTGGATAAGTTACATGTGGCAAATGGGTAAATTTTTTGAAAGTTGATCATTAGGCCAAAGAAATTTTGCGCTCCAAAGGAGTAAGGAAATTTCTTAGGCTAGCTTTTGATGAATGCCCCTGTGCTTTTTGCTGCGAAATTCGTCTTTTTTCTCCTCAGATCAACTTTCAGTAAAAAGAATGTTTAAAGCCGGTGCTTCAGGAAAATTTAGATTTGTTGGAAAATTGTGTGTTGATTGAATTTTTCAAAAGCATTTTTCTGTATATCAGCACCATATGAAATAGAGGAATTAAGTAAGGTATCTATGAATATGACATTGCCTTTAGTTCGCAAGGCTGTGTTATTGATGTTCAAATGTTTATTAAATTAGGTGTCATTGAAAACAAGGCACACTTGGCACCTGTGGTAGGGAAATTCAAACACCCCTCAAAAAAGAAATTGCGTCTTTAACCCTGAACTTGGACAGATGCCTCTCATGTGTTGTGTCCTTATTAGATTGAGTGCATATCTATGGTTTCTCAGATCATTACCTGCCCCTACCTACATTCAGTCTTGCTAAACTGTTCTTTGTTTAGACACTGCTCTTCAATTCAGCTTCCATGTGTGTGTATACATTATTTCTCGCAGGTAAAAGTTTGCCCTCCATCAAGTTAATCTAGCAATGTTCTACTCAAGTGGCTTTATCTCTCATAGACATTTATATGAGCATTCTTAAGTTGATAATTTAGTGAAGTCAGTTTCAGTATTGATATATGTATACTGGGGATGAAAATACATTAATGCAGAAAATTCTTTCAATCCCTTTTCGTTTCCATTCTTATTGCTCTCACCGCGTCTATTTTATGGGTGAGGGATTAAATTATGACTTCTGCGGTGACCTAGTTTAAAATGTTCTCATCACTTAAGGTACTTTTAAAATTAAAGTTTCTTTAAAGAATATTTGTAGATATTTTTCATGAGTGAACCAAAAAAAAAATATGTTTGTCAGAGAAAGGGACTTTGGTGCTCAATGGCACCATTATTTAGGACACATTATGGACATTTTGGAACAAGAAAATAAATAAGAAGAAAAATTTCTGTTAATGAAAAAACTGTATAAGACTTTAATCTGTCTTGCTTGCGGCTCAACCGTTTGTCACAATGTTACTGCCAATATGAATGTAACAGCAGTATTTGCGCAACATTTTATAATGTTATTCTAAGCAGTTAACAATTGGAACAAATTCTGTGAAGAGCCTAGCAGCATTTGCAGTTTTGAATCAGTCCTAGTCAGTACAAGTTGGACAGCAATCCTGTTGGAGAGAATTTCATGAATTGTGTGTAGAATACCATTCGTCAGAAAAATAGATTGTATATTTATTATGTTTTTTTTTTGTTCAAATAGTGCTGACTCTGAATGCGGTAGCAGAAACGATCGATGATTCATCTCAAGAAGAGATATCACCAGGCCCGGTGCATTTTCGCAGTCATAATTCTGATCTAGATAGTAAAGAGCTGGAACCTCCAGAACATTCGTCAACCTCAAGTCTTATTTCCAGTGGGGCAGGCACAATCAGCCAATCAAATTCTGATGCCAGAGAGGCAAAGAGCATCTCTAACCTCAACATGCGATTATCCGCAGCAGATTCATCAGAATTTCCAGGTTAGTGTAAAATAGGAGCATCGAGCTTCTAAGGATTACGAATTCCTCATTCATTCTCTGATTTAGCTTTTAACATTAAAATAAAATTAATTCAAAGAAAAAGAAGATTCTTCTCCACTTCCTAGTGGAAGATTTTAGAAATCTGAAGATCACACATTCAAGCGTATCGATTGCTAAAGTGCAAAACCACATAGCTCTGTTTGCGACATCACAGACTTCCTGTCATACTATATTTTTTCTTTGGAATTTTAGACAACTAAATTCCTTGAAAACTTCCTTGATTTTTATTTTCTGTCAGCAGGAAGTTTTGCATGAATTGTAAGGTTTACTTAAAGCTGGCTTGTTTTTCTTTGGAAAAAGAAAATAAGAAACAGGGGTGGAAATGTTTAAATACTGCAATGGAGATACATATTTTATCAATATTTAAAGTTGAGAATTCAATGAAATTGATCTATCTCTAAACTTGCCTAAAAAATCATTAAAAGCATCGATTTTACAAATCAAGGTGGCATCGTTGAGTAAAGTCACGCTTTTCACACATTTCACTTTTTGAATTGGAGAAAATATAATTTCTCGCCACGTATCATGCTGTGAAGGCTGAATTGTAGACTATGTTAATGGGCATATTATGATTTTGGAGCAATTTCCTCAAGAAGCAACTTTCATTTAAGCCTTGGTATAATTTTGCCAAAGCTCTGTCACTTTTCAATGTACACTTTCAGCTTGATAAAGCATTTAAAGCTTAGTAACTCCTTGAGATTTTATGATTGAATGAAATTAGAAATTGCTTATTTGGCCTCTACCCGTCAAGAAACCTCCGAATGCTATTTTAAAATTTGTTTGTTTGTTGAAGTATATTTTTTTTTTAAAAAAAGTCTAATTTATGGTCACAATTGGCAACCCCTCAGCTACCTCCTCAATTATAGTTCTTGCCAGCTCCAACAGAGTGCACTGGCTAATAAAAACCATACAAGATCAAGTAAATCGTCCAAGAAACCTAAAGCATGAAGTTGAGAAACTTTTTTCTAATTCTATTGAGTTCGTATATCCTTTTAAATTTGTAGAAATTTGTGTGATTTGTGACATCGTTGTGTAATTATTGTAGGAGCTTAGTGAAGTAAGACTTCTCCATCAAACGTCATAGGCCGGGATTTCCTACTTCCGAAACAATTTCCGCCAGTAGGTATAAAAAGGGTGCTTGCTTTATGGCATACAGGGTCTTTGGCCCTGTAGAGTATGGCCATCAAGACATACTCAGCACATAATTTTTGGACTGAGAGGCAGTTAGGTGTCCAAGAACCCTGGCGCCTCTCTCATTGGACTTTGCAGATTTTCCTAACATTTCATCTTTTCTAGTTCAATTATATTGTTCCAGTTTTGTGTGTCGCTCTGTGATTTCCTGTGAGAGGTTTACTTTCTGTCAAAAGAAACAGTTTTATAATTTGACTGCGTCCAGCTCATTTATAGGTTGCACATTGGATATCAACTGTGGAACTTCCAAACTGCGCACCTATCAGTTTGTGACACCATTGACTTCATATCATACCTTATTTTTCAAATGAAAAACTACTTAATAGCAATTCTCAAAAACTGCTTTAATTTTTCCCCTTAGTGTAAAGAAAATTCCGCAAAAATTTCAAGGAATGATACTTATTTTTATCCCAAAAAAATTATTTATGTGAGGAAATGCTAATTTTTTTTTCCAAGACTGCATTGACTAAGACTGTACCAATCTTAAGACAATGTATGAGGTTATTTCAACTGAAATAAGATGTTGTTGAACATTTGTGACCACAAAAAATGAGACTAGTGTGTTTGAAAGTTCAAAATTGAGGTATAAGCATAGAGAAGTGCACTCAAACACTTTGCCATGGAAAGAAAAAAATTCTGGAACAAATTGAAGTTTTGTTGGTTTGAAAGTGTTACTCTACTTCAGTCAAAGCTCAACATTTTTGAAGCAAAAAGAAAAAAAATTGTTTATAATATTTGAAATGTGAGAGAGAGTTTTCAGTCAAAAACTGAAATTTCAATTTTTGTCCCAACATACAAAAAATTTTTGTTAAAAAAATGCACATCCATGCTCCGCTGAGGTCTCTTTTCCTTACAAATGGTCACACATAGTCGAAGAATTCATTTTTACTGCTCCTTTCAATGGAATATTGTCGCATGTTAGACATTTTTTCTCATGATGCAATTTATTATTCCAGCTCGTTCGAAGCCTGAATTCTTGCCGACACCCATCAAAGCTTGGAGCGAGCCCAGTTCCACAGAAATCATCACAACATACTCTCACGATAGTTACCTCATCGATGAAACTTCCAATACTAGCACTTCAACTCATGCAATACCAGACCGAAATACTGTAGCATACTCGGTTGACTCATTCAATGCCACAGAAGCAAGCCAAAACCCTTATTCATCATCAACAGAGCCAGTAACGAGCAGTGGTCCATTTGTAACCATCTCCAAAATCAATATCAATAAAGTGCACAAAAACAAAATCCCAGAAGAAAAGGTTTGCATTTTTTCTCTATCCTAAAAAAACTGAAAGATTTCAGCTTAAAAAATTTTAACCAAAGGAGGAAGCCATCTTTGCTCTAAAATCTCATTTTGGTAAAAATTTGAATCTTTTAAAATGTGTACTATTAATTGTCACTCACAAGAGCATTCTAGGCCTCAAAATCTCCTGTTTTTTAATGTCTCTCCTCAAAAAATTTCAGAAAATGCCTGTTCCTGTGATCCCAGAATCGGGACATCCTATCATTGTCGCCAATATCAAGGCAAATTTTGAGCATAAAGAAATTTTGCACAAGAGTACTTTTTTTTTTGCTCTAAGTGTGAGACACATCCCACATTCAGACCACATTTTTTGATGAAGAACTATCTTTCCTTGCTCTTTTCAGCATATTTTCAAGAATGAACAGACAAATAAAATCCTCCCTGAAGGCGTATGTATTCACTGAATGATTTTTAATGTAGTATTCCTTAAAATTTTTATTTCATCGTCTTCTTTTTCCATATCAAGGTAAGCAGTAATGAAAAGATTGATGAGGAGAATCGAAGTTCTATACTAAACGCAACTTGAAAAAAAAAATGTTTTCCAAAACCGAAGTCAAAACTTTAAAAAGGAAAATACCGTTTCAAAGTGTTAAAGACTACTGCCTCTATTATCAAGAACTTTTTTGTGCCTAGAACTCAATTTTCCGAAGGACAAAATATAAATAATGAATACATTTTTATGCTAATAGCTGAATTTATTTTCTAATTTGGCTGCATTGTTCACTCTATTATAATATTTTTTATCCTTAAGTAGTAGGATTCACGGTTCATTTTATTCAATCAATATATTCTTTACTCCTCTATACCTATTTACCTTGTGAACATGGCCATCTGTAAAAATTTTACGTCTGGTGCAAAAAGGGCTATTCTTGACTGCGGTGTTTAAGAATCTTCACTGATGATTTATACTTCAGAGAGGAAACCGTTGGGTGAATTTTCTGGAATTTTTCATTTGAGCATTTTTAAATCATGGAGAATATTGAGTAAAAGCTTTAACAAATCACTTACATATGCTTTGATCACAATGGATGAAACGTTAGTGGAGATTCCAAGACATTGCAATTGTGAAGTGTCCTTTCTGCAACCAGTGCTCCTATTTCTATTATCATTCTTCAAACATTCTTTTTGTTCGGCAGATACTCAAGAAAAATGCAACCAACTCAATAAATGGCATAACACTAAAGAAAATTCTTGCAAGCAATAAGACAAAGCAGCAGCAGGTACAGTCCAACAGTTCGGCAGAGGCTGTAAATTCGATGAACACAAGTCTGAGCACGAGTGAATTCAAAGATGTAGATCATACATCATATCAAAATGACTCACCAGCAACGGAGAACAAAACAACGCTACTGAATCACACAACCGAAGCAGCGCATGGTTTGATTCCAGTTGTCCAGCCTTCTAACATTGTTCCAGTCGTTCCTGTCAAAAATGGTCAGTCAAATTTATTTTTAACTGTTCGAAGGGAATAGGACCTAAACACTTGAAAACAAACCATCCAATACCCTGAGCAAGTTCAATAAAGTTGGGTTGCAAATCAGAATTTTACTTTTTGACAGAAAATAGAGGGAATAAGTTAGTGTAGTTCATTTTTGTGCTCACTTAGAGCCTACAATTGGACGCACTAATGGTAATAAGAATTATGTGAGAATGAATGAAATGAAAAAAAACTATAATGCACACAAAACCCATTCACTTAGTTCATTTTTATTAATTCTTTTTCACAAGTTTCCTCTCAATAAAACTAAAAACACGCTTATAAATACATCTTATTGTATCTTAAGCCAATAATTTTGAGCCACCAAAATAGCAGATTCTAATTTGAAATAGCCCTTACTATCCAGGTTTTTTTACCAGAAACATAAAACTGTCGTATTTGTAGTACAGTTTAGTAAGTAAAGAACCCCGCACAGACCTTATGGGCAATGGCTCTCTCTAAAATCTAATGAAACTTGCGTATGTTGCTCAGCTAGTCATTCTGATCAAAAGTTCTTATGGGTCGAAAGAGATCCCACGAGCGGTTCTCGAGATATTCGCCGTTGTATGTGCGTAAATTGAGGTTTTGCTGGGCGGACCATTGTGCGGCGCCTCTTTTGCCCTTCCCTTTCAGTCCACTTCGGCCGCTCTCCACTTCCCCGCCACCCGTACCTGAGGCTCGGATTCCAACGCTCGCGGTGATAAGACCACCCGGCTCGGCGACGATGAGCAAAGCCTCGTGAGCGTTGGAGTCCGAGCCTTGGGTATGGGTGGCAGGGAAGTGGAGAGCGGCCGAAGTGGACTGAAAGGGAAGGGCACAATGGTCTGGCCAGCGAATCCTCAATTTACGCACTTAAAACGGTGAATATCTCGGAAACCGCTCGTGGGATCTCTTTCGACCCGTGAGAACTTTTGATCAGAATGACTAGCTGAGCAACATATCCAAGTTTCATCAGATTTTAGAGAGAGCCATTGCCCATAAGGTCTGTGCGGGGTTCTTTTTGGCTGAAATGTCAGTGAAACACATTTCTAAGCACCAGCTCCAAATATTTCACTTTTGAATTTTTCGGTGCAAAGGTCTCCTTTCCAGTTGATGGTCATGTTTCAATGGTAAAATTGCAAAAATACTCATCTTGCTTTTTAATGCTGTAAGCTTCCTGCTCTAATTTTTTTTCAAGGAGCAAAAATTATTTGCCATTTTTTTGAAGCTTCCCCGATTTTTCCTTTCTGTGTCGAAAGTGCTCAGCGGAAATGTCAAGCAGTAATTGCCCATTGCAAAAATAAAACAGAAGCAGAGTTTTTTTGGCACAGCAAATGGGATACGTTTTTTTGCAGTTTCATCATTTTTCTTCAATTAATTGATTTGTATGTGTTCCTCAATCTTATTAGAGGCCTTCTTTTTGATTATGAAAAGAGTTGAGAGGCATTCCATGAAAGATAAAAATAAAAAGGAAGTGAATATAAAAGTTATCATAATTTTAGTGTTAACATTTTTGGGTGCCCATCTGGCAGATTTTATCATCTAACGTGGCTCTTTGTAAGTCTTGCAAAGTAAAGGCCAATTTTAGCTCATTTTGCCCCTGAAATTGACTTGTCACGCAAGGAGCCAAAATTGATTTCTTTCTCATTTTTTAAATTTATTTACTTTCCTAAGGATGATGAGCTCTGATCAAGACAATCTTAAATTCTCATGGGAATTGAGTTGTATGATAATTCTACCGGTAGTTTTCTCCTTATAATGTTGTAATATTTTTGCTTTGCAGAAACTGATGACGATTTGCTTTTTGGCAGTAACGAAACCTCAGCATCTTTCAATAGAAGTGCTGAAAATGCTTCATTTTCAACTTTAAATGAACGTATAGTTGCACCAGATGAAACTACCTTGAGTAGTTTCAACATCATTGTGATAGTAGTGATCTCTGCGACAGTGGTTGCTCTAACAGGACTCATTGGTAAATAATCAATATTTTCTCACGTCTCCGCAGTCAGCATGTCATTTAAAATAGCCTTGGTTTTCTTCCTGCAGGCTGTTTTTTTTATTTTTCAGATTATTTAAACTTTTGTCAGTGAGTGCTTCGTAGTCAGTTTACATTGCATTATATTTTTGAAGCTGTCAAATATTCGTCCAATAATTTTGGCAGATATTTCATCAGCGTAACTCCAGAAAATAGAGCGCAATTTTTTGCATTTTGAGCTCCTATTTAAAAGTGCATTGTTCCAGAAAGCCTAGATGGTGTCCTCAAGTATCCATCCCACTGTTCGATAGCGTGTTCTGTCTGCTGTAATTCATAGTCTGTGTGGCCATGCATTGAGACAGACTGTAATTCGTCACAGAGAGGCTGTATAATCTAAAAAGTTCTCACAATGATATGTATATTTTCGGATGCCAGTTTGGCCCTCTGGGCAATGCGTGTTCAAGTACAAGCTCAGTATATCGACGGTGTAAGTCGGCAATCGCATAACTCGGTTTGCGACGTCGCAGACTTCCTGTCACTTTTTATTTTTTAAACGGAAAACAACTCAACGGCAATTCTTTAAAAGTACCTTGATTTTTCTTCTCTGTGCGAAGAAAATTCTGCATAAACTTGAAGGAATGATGTCAATTCGCTCTCCTTTAAAAAATGAACATACATTAGAGACGAAGACTTTCAGACACGGCAAACGAGTTATGCGATTGCCGACTTACACCGTCAATATTCAACTTAGAACTCATTTTTCATGACCTATTCTCGTTAAAAAAAAAATCAGGGAAAACTTTGTGTAAATTAAAAGACAGGTATGTAACAATTTAAAATTATTGAACAAGCTTATCTTAGTGTTTGCAGAATCTCATAAAATTCTGCCATGCTTTTATAAGGGTAATCAATAATTAGGCACATTTGAACAAATAAGATCTATATGCGTTAGGATTTTTTTAAAGAAAAATATTAGTGGAATCTGGTTCAAGACAGATGGTGAAAATATTTACATAGAATTTGTTAGAATTAATTAATCTAAAAAATAATCTAATCCGTTTTAGGTGCTGTTAGTTTTGTCATGTACCGTCGATACAGATGGAACAAACCACAAACCTTGAGCGATAAGTGCAGCAATGCTGATTCCAGTGGCTACATAGATGACAGCACTTTAAGAGTAAGTAAAACAAATTCTTCATCCGATTTGATCAAGCAGTTCTTGCCCTCTGCTTGTTGACTCCCACTGAATGAAAATTCTACCACACTCTATTCAAAATTCGTAACAATTCAGTTTTTAACTTTCTTCCTTCAATTTTTTTGTCAAAATCTTCTGTGCCGGTGTATTTCCACATCCTATGCACTCGATCAGTCAAGCAATTTTTGCACCCAGACGTGCTGAAAATTTGATCTTATTTTCAAGTAATCATTTCTGGTTGTGATCATTGATTGTCAATTAAGCCAAACTAATTGGTTCGTGACATATGTCCGAGTTGCTTTATCATTAAATATCTGACCGTTTACAAGAAAAAGAATTTCAGTGCTAGAAAATTAAAAACTGAGATATTAGTGCCCTTACATAGAAGAGCTTCACTTTTAATAATGCCTCCAATTGAAAAAATTTAACCTGATGTTCTTTTTCTCTCAGATTTCTCGCACATCAGAGAATTTTTTTTTTTGGGGGGGGGGGGGAGGGGAGCTGATAACTGAATCTCCATATCAACTTCATCTGTCAAGAATTTTTTTCCTGTAAACTTTGCAATAATTTTTAGAATTGCAATTTTCGTCAAGTTGAGCCAAAATTCGGTATCCATGATTGTTATGGAAACCATTATTTACCATCTGAAAAATAAGTTACCACGTATCAATTATTTTATTCAAGACAAAAAAAAACTTGTTGTTGCTTTGTTATATGGCTGTTCATTCCAACATGGCAGATGGAATTGTAAAAAAGTTTTTTGCTCTATGAACTTCAACTCCTCGTAATTTCAGTTCAGTTGGGTACCAAACTGTTCCAAATAACCTATGCCAAACTAACCCTGAAACTTTATTCTGTGCGGTTACACTGATATCTCATTTTTTTTTTTTTTTTTTTTTGGCATCAAGATCTCTTTTCCGTTGAATGATCTCAGAAAATAAACAGACATTGTTGGAAGCTTCAAAAAATCCCATAGCAGTTAGCATCAACTTGGTTTTGTGGTTTTATGCTGTGCATTGTTTGACTCGAAGTTATCTTTTATTTTTTCTTCTTGCCACAAGATTATGCCAAACGTAAAAGCATATCTAGTAAATTCCAATCCTTAAAAACTTGTACTTGAAGAATGCGAAAGCTTAATGGTGCTTTGTCATTTGCATAGGTACACTATACTATGACGGATGGACAAACCATGATTTCGTTTCGTCACTATTAAAGAGTTTCCCTCCATTAAATATATGACTTTCAGAAGTTTACTATATAGCTCGCTCAGTTACTGATGTTCTCCTTTTCATCGCAGCGTGCCATGAAGTCCGAGTGGCTCTGAAGTAACAGCTGTGAGCTTCGCTGCTCAACTTACCTATGACAGCGTTAGTTTTTCAAGAATAATTTAAATGTGTAATACGCTTAATCCTTGACCCTTAGATTTTGAATCACTTGTAATCTCGCGTCTAAAAATCTATCCTCTAGAAAATTTTGGGGGGAAAAACAAGCACTGTCAACAAGAAAAAAGACCCTAAAAGTACAGCACTCTCTCTACACAATGACACCAGTTATAACTAAAGTTTCTCCACAACAAATGAATTTTCTAGTCTCTTGAACTTTTTCTGTTAACAATAGTGTCACTCGTTGTAACAAGAATTTCTCTACAACAAAAAATTATTCCGTTTGATGCCGATTCTTTAAAGAGAGGAAAGATTAAAGAGATACCTAAATGAGCATTGAAGGGTGTTGCACAAATATCATGACACAAAAAGCTTGAAATAATCAAACCCAGCAGTAGCTTTGGTAGTGTACAGTTAAGAAAAACAAAATTTAAAGGCCAAGAAAAACTTGTTAGAATTTTAATCTGTTTCAATGAAGGCTTTGAATCGTTGTTTAATATGCAGTGTTAAGCCTACTATCGGTAAGAAAATGAACAATATATTCATTCAGTTCCTTTTTTTTCAAGAAAAATTTTTGTTTTGAAAAAGTGCCACTAGAGCACTAGGGTCCCTTTTCTCGTGGACGGTTAAGTACTCTATAAAGTGACCACTAATTCGCATTTGTCTCATTTTTATCATGAGCTTTTTATTTTAATTGATACTGTAGTTGTGAACCCTATGTTTCATAGTACACAATAGTCTGATACATAGTCATGTATTCTAGTTTGGTGAACCTGTAGATGAAAGCAGGGTAGAAAAGGCTAGGGGAAACCTTAATTTTTTCATTCAGAGGAAACACTGCAATGAGCCATAGATTCATCTCTCAAAAAATAATCATAATATTTCTTTTTATCTTTCAAGGCAGGGATGAGTCAGGAAATTTTGCTGTGATTAGCCAGGGAACATTTTAGAAAAATTGGAAAAAGTTTGAAAAATCAGCGAAGTTTGAAGTTTGAGCTCACAATCAGTTACAGTGTTACAAAACGTGATGAACTTGGACAATCTGAGTCTACGTTCAATTCTACAATCTCAATGGCAGTTACTGTGGAATGACTCATAATTTGGCCAAAAAGTAAACATTTAAGTTATGTTGGGAGAGGAAAGTCCCTTATCAGTCACAGATAAACACTAACATTAGAAAATTCTACCTCTACTAACGCATACATCCACATTCCCAGACCAAATATGACTCAACAGAGAAATTAAATACAACTCTTGCTCATTTTACAGGAAAAAAAATAAAAAGTTCTGTCGTGGTAGCAAAGAGAGCTGCAGCTGTCAAATCTTTTAAATTAAATTTCCTTATAAATTCTTCTAATCTTTTTTGAATGAAATCACTTAAATAGCTAAAATAACAAAAAACGTCTTATTTTAATGAGAACAAAACCTATGAGAAAGCTGTAAGTCAGGAAAAAATGGCGCAGTTTCAGACGAGACAGCCGGAACTCGCTTTATTTCTCCAGATAGCCAATGAAAATAGAGCTTTTAAGTAAAATGCTGCCTTTCCTGGTAATTTCTAACCTGAAAATGTGTTTGTTGTGTGTCCAAAACGGAACCACGAATGCATGCAGAAGATTGCACTCACGTCTGTTTAACCTAACACTAGCCTAACATGAGTATTAATGATATCCTTTTTATATCATTGAAATAAATAATAAAATCGGTGGATTAATAATCATCTAAATGATTTCTAGGAGTCTTCTGGATAATTGGTGGCAAGTTGACAGAGAACGGAGATTTCTTTTAATAAAATTTTCCGCTCCGAAGCCACTGAGTCCATTTTCTCAAAACTTCGTTTTTGCACTTACGGCTCTCTTTGCTATCACGGCAGAGTTTGTGTGCTCATTTTGCAATATTTTCCAAATTTTACTTTTCATACTGGAGAAATGTTTTTTTAACGCTTAGGATAAGCCCAACATTATTTTTAGCTCTCCGACTCTCTTGTCTGCCAACTTCACGGGTCAGTATTTGCCAGGGATAGGCCGATTTTGGAATTTTCGATATTAAAGGGGACAGCAACCCTTAAATCGAAAATGAGATAGTATTAAAAATTGAAGCAGGATGGTAGAAGCAGCAAAATGGCTCTGTCCTGAATGAAAGAATCGCAAAATCGGCAGAGATATGAAAGATTATTAGTCTAACTGGTGATGTCATGCGCTCCCAGTGCAGTTGCCGTTCACACGCACACAACTCGAAGTCTGGCTCGATCGCCATCTGGCGCTGCGAAGTGGCCTTAATAGTCAAACCTAAGCAAAGAAAAAAGAGTTGGCCAGGAACGAGCAACATCGCGGCGAACTAATAAGTTGTCGTGAACACGCGTTTGCCACTTGACACCAGAGACAGAATGCAGAGTGCAGACTGCAAAATGCAAGACGGAGCTCATGACATCACGCACTCAGCTGCTTTTTGGCGATAGCGGCTCAACGAATGCAGATATTCGCAAACGGCTTTCGGCATCATTCATTGCACACTTTTCTTCGTCGATTTAGCCAAGCTTGTTTTTAAGGTTACCGCCCCCTCTAAATAGGTCAAAATTTGTTGAATTTCATGATCGATTCGATTAGGTCCAATTATTTCAAATTCTGGTTTGAATCCTGCTCTTCAAAGGTGAATTCTCGATATCCATAAAGGAAAATTAGGTGGCTTCAAAATTTGGAATTTTCAGGGTCACTTTTATATTTGTCCTCATGGTCCTTAAACTCGTGTGACATAATATGTCTGGAAAAAAAACCAAGCACGGATGGTCTGAGACATCCTGTAGGTGATTGTGACTCGTATTGCGGTCTAAGTAGTAAATTTAGTCTATAATTTTTGTTGTCAAAACTCAGAGTGTTTTTCCTTAAAAAAAAATTTACCCAGTATCCTAGAAATTTTAAAAATTTGATGCACTAAATATTTTTCATTCTCAGCGCAGGTAATTAATTTTAGTAAGCCAATGCATACAAAGACAAGTAGATTCCTTCATCTTTCCTCATTTGTACTTTTGTTTCAATTCATGGTAAATGCTCTCAGAAAGTAAAGCTTCTCATATTCTTTGAATTACTCATTAGGTTGATGTGGGCTTAAGATTAAGATGGTAAAAATATCATTTAAAAAGTAGAGAACAGTAACATTACAAGGCCATGTTCCTTTAAATTTCAAGGTTTTATAAAGAAAATTACAGCCGGCAATGCTATGCTATTCTGTTGCCTTGAAGATCTTATTTTGGTTGCGCTAAATGTTTGAAAATCAGTCTATACATAAAGTGTTAGATCAGGTAACTTCAGCAAGGGCGAGCAATAGCAAGAGTTGATCAATCATAACTGGATGGTGCCTTCAAATATCTTGCTTTGCAGAATTTCTTAAAAAGTTTCCTTCAAATTTTCACCGACTTTTTTATTTAGATTGATATTTTTGAAAACAAACAGCAGGGCTTGCACAGCGAATTCGAATGACTAAAAATTCTAAGTAGGTGGGTTAATAGCCTCTCGCAATTTTTCTGCCGTTATTTACTGTAATTTTATCCTCATAAATTTTGACTTGATTCTATCTAGCAACTGTAGGTTGCACAAGAGGTCTAATAAAACGTTATTTTCTGTACAAATACTATTGAAAAAACACTTCTTTTCCAGATTTTTATTTCATTTTCGGCCTTGAAATAAAAATAAAAGACCAAAATAAAAGATAGACACCATCTCTTCTTTACTTTGTTCTATTCTATCATTAGCAAGGTGTCTGCAAAGAAAGTGTTCAAATAATGGCAATAATTAACTTGTAAAAATTCAGTTCATGTTTTTAATTGATTTTTGTTTTGTGCTCAGGAAAATTCTGAAGAAATGTACAGTTTAGACAATGACTCCTTTCTGAACAGTCTCGAAGCAATGACAATTCAGAATTATTGGACTGATGTAAAACATACAAAACTGTGAAGTTTGCGCTTCTGCAGAGGACTGGAAAGCGAAAAAGTCATCGTCCACTTCAACCCCTGTAAGTAAAAAGTAGTATCAGCAACTATGCACACTATTGTAAGCAATCCTTATTTTTTACTACTCACGGTTGTAAATGGCAATATTAGATTCTCAAATTATTTTCTCATTATACTCCAAATGCATTGTGATCCCTCGGTATACCAATTTTAACTTATCGGTTTTTTTGTGGAGAATTCGTCACAATTTTTAACTCACTTCTCCAAGAATGGAGACTGTTATGAAATGAAGACGTTTTATCAAAATGTTAGCATCAACCAGTGTCTTTTCTATATCTCCTTCCTCCCAAAAATATCTCAAAAGTAAAAGATGCTAAATGACCAGCTTCTAAAATTACATTTTTCAACTTCAGTGTTTTTGAATTTCTATCCCTTAATTTTCACTATCACTTAAAACAGTTGCAAAATATCGAACCAATACCAAAAACCATACTAATTTTTGAGGAAATACATTTGCAAGTACCTTACTAACAGTGTAAAACACAATGAATAATTTTAAACATTTCAAATTGAGATGTGTGTTTTCTAAGTTGAACCATTAATTTTCACATTTAAAGAACCCCATATCATAGAAAGTCCTTTTGGAATCAATCCCACACTGACTGTTGATTTTTCTGTCAGCAGTTTTTTTGTTTTTAAATAGGTAAAAAAAGATTGATTTGTGATGGAATCTCTGTAAAGGAACCTTATTATTTGGTAGATTTTCCCTAGTTTTTTTGGAGAATGTTGGTGTAAGTCGACCCCAAAAATCTTAAATACATATATTAAAGGAGATATTAGTCCTGAAGTTCAGAGACAATAATTCTTGGTTTGTCTAAAGACATGGTCTGAATGTTTACAAATAGTAAGGGAAAATTTTCTCCTGGAAGATAAGGTCCCTTTACACAGATCCGATCAGACTTTTTTTTCCAATGCAGCAACTGGTGAAAATTAAAGTCGATCAATAGGAGGAAGGAAAGAAAAAAAGCTCAAGTCTCTAAAAAGTTCCGAACAACCTTGAATTCATGTCATATTGTTTCCTTAAAAAAGTATTTTTAGACAAGAAACAGTGTGCAACATTAAATTATTTTGATGAAAGTGTCTTAAAAGTGTGTCCCGACCATATCCCTGCTGTGAAAGGTACGGTTTAAGCTTTAATTATATCATGTTCAGGGGTAGGTGTTCATTGTATTGTTTCTGTTAAGACCATATCTGCGATTTTCCACGATAAATGATGCTGTGTATTTTTTTTAATACCTGTAACCTAAAATACTTCTCTTGGACTTTTTTCCTAAAAACAAAATTTGATAGAAATTTCCACTGTATTTTTTGAAAAAAAAAAGGGTTTTATTTTTTTAAAAATGTAAACTCCTTGTGATGCCACACGTCTTGCAATTTCCGTACTTAATGTATCATAGTCACCTTTGTTGAAAACTGAGATATTGTTTATTTTTTTTAACTCCTCGTTAATGTGTAGCGTTTACCTGTCTTCTTCTCTTGCCTGTCATGTTTTGTTCGAGTTTTCAGTATGGTGAACTGCATACAGTTTTGTTATTCATTCCTCACCGTGTTGTATATATATTTTTAAAAATGGACATAAGTAGTTGTAATGTTTCGAAGGTTTCTGTTGTAATACAACTTTTCAAAGAGGAAACATGTTTACAAAGTACAATTTTTAAATTAAGCTGTATGAGAGAAACACTTTCTCTCCCGCTTGGTTGACATCCGAAATTTTTCCTCAAAATTTTACAGGGTCTGAATGAAGTAATGTCTTCCCCTTCTGAATTATTTTCCATGATGATACGTATCTAGTTTGCCGTTAAACGTTTCTTATTTTGCTGATTTTTTTTCATGTTCTATCGAGAGATTTCTCATCAGAAATCTCTTAGCTTATCCTCAATTTTAATCTTCGAAGAGTGTTTTTTTGAAAATCCGTTCAAATTTTGATTCTTTGACATGAAACAATATTTTTCAAAATTATATGTGACATCTTAGTTTTGAAAACATTTTTTGAGGAAGCAGTGGCAGGTTTTATTTATTTTGCCCAACCCTGCACGATCTATTAAATAAAGGTCAAGGCATTGTCTCCTCTTTAAGTAAAAAGTGTATTTCAAATTAATAGTTTGATTCTAGCATCAATGGTGAAACTGCAAAAACTCTTGGTTTGCAACGCTTTAGACTTTCTGTCATAATTTATGTTCTCAATGAAAAAATACAAATCTAAAAATTTCCGTGATTTTTTTTTCTCTCTCTGAAAAATATTTGGTGAAAATTTCAAGCAATTAAGTCGGTCCATCACCTTTTGATGAAATAAAATAATATGAGCGCAAAAATTTTGAAACACCTCAAAGGAAACACACGTTTTTGCAGTTTTACCGCCATTATGGTTTTAAATCTAGTTCAACTTTCCAGTATGTTGTTCTTTGTACAGAATTTTTTTTGGTTATTCAGGAAAAAATATCGGGTTTTTGTTAATCCTAATTTTTCAATTTCCATTAAATATTTTAATGTACAACTTGCGTAGCTTGTTATCTCAGAAAATAGTTACTATCCAAGAAATTTTATTCAGTCTATACCCTGAATTTCATCCAAATAACTACAACATTCTAAGTTATTCAATAATACTTACTTAATGCTAAATTTTGTAAATGGACTTGCCAGCAATTTCAACCAGATTTTTTTGCATTTTTTGTTTTGTTTGTATGATTGACCTTTTATGTTCCTGCATTATTCCATAATTCGTCCAAAAAGAAATTCTCTTGATTTCTTTTGTTTTAAACTCTAGCCCTCTTACTTTTAAGTTTAATCTATTGTATTTATTATCTTGTTGACTTTTATTATTTTTAGTCTCATCTTCCTCACATTTTACTTTTTTCCTTACTTAAATTCACTCATTCAAAACAATTAAATTTCTGAAAATCCATGAGCTCTGGTATCCCTTATTAATAGTGACTGTCATGTTTATGTTCCATCCTTTTGCATCTATTACCATTTCTTTATTTCCTATCGTGATCTGTCAGTAATTAGATCATGATCACAAGTGAAGTTGGTTATTATATTAAATATTGAAGTAAACTGAAAGAAAGGAACTTTTATTAACCTAATTCTAAGGTTTCTCAAGCCAAAAAGTACCTTAAAAATCACCCAAGACTTCACAATTTTACCAAATTTCAAAATTAATTGCCACGTACATTGTCGTTTTGAATTTTTGAATTGTCATAAGCCCCAATCTAATTTTTAAATTTTGAAACCATTTTTACCATAATGTCAAAAGAATTTTTCACCCATTTTATTCTCTGAGGTTTCATTAACCGCTTTTTACTTTTCCTTTCTCTCTTTTTATCCTAAGTTTTTATCCCTCACCCTACTTCCCTTTATTTTATTCATATCGCTGTAATCGTCATTGGATGGACGACAGGGTTCACCACAAAGTGTATTCACGTCCTTATGTCAGGAGGGCAACGTATTGATTGGTAATAAACTTTTTCCACGGGAAGATTCTAACCATCTAACATTTCTTCACTAATATTTTTCAGTTTATCATATCTTTTGCCTTTGGAACCTTTTTTCTCGGGTTTCAAGAGGTTGAAAGTAGGCAAGCAGTATTAACTCAATTGGCTTATACATAACGTACTTATTTGAAAGTATTAATTTTAAGGTTAAAAAAACCCTTAATTTATTGTTAGAGGGAAGTATACCTCCCTTCATTCTTTTTCCTCCCACTGATGAATTGCGATTCAGTGCAAATTGTGTTCATGCTAGTATTTTTGTATGAAAAGGAAGATGCAATAGTTATCAGCCAAATCCCTATTTAAGTAGGAAAGCATGTTTGTTTCTGCAATCACAGTTCCTGTCATACGTTTTTGATATCAGCAAATTTTTTCGTATCGTGCGTAAATTCAGGTGCTCTTATTTTTTGCAATATATTATAGTAATCAAAAGAATTATGAATGCTGTCCAAAGGAACGAAAAACCTATCTGATTATGAATAATGGAAAAGTAAAAATTCACTGCTGTTGAATATCCCTGAAAGGATTTAAACATTTTCTTGTCGATTATATATTAAGATGTCTCCTCACTTGTTTCATAGTTCTTGGTACTTCAATACTTCCTCGCTACTCAAATATGTAGGATAAATTACAATATTTAATTTTATGTAGGATATCCAGCACCAATTAACTTTTTTCAATGATGAATGTTAATTAAACTGGTCCTATTAAATTGCCTATTAAATTGGTCTTTTTGATCTGTTAAAGGTGAATTTAGCAGTGTTAGAAATCGCTTCCTAAGAAGTGAAAGTCTGTCATTCTTCAGTAGTTAAAGCCTAATTTAAGTTCTTTGAGGAGTATTTTACTAATTTCAAAGATAAAAAGAGGAAAAAGAAGAAGAACAAAGGAAAATCTCTCTGTTTTGCTGCAGAGCCATTACATATCTAGGGTCAAAGTGCAAAACTACGTATGTATCTCCATTGTGGTGTTTTAAAATGTCTGCTCTTTTCTTTTATTGAGGACAAATAAGTCATCTTTAAAACTTAAAATTTATACAGAATATTCTTCAATTGAGAAGAAATATTGAGGAAGTTTTTACGAAATTCATATATAAGGTTCAATATAAGGTTTTGTACTTTGGCCATTGATATGGGCTTTTAATGAATATTTTTTACATGTTTGAAAGTTTAGTTTAACCTTCGAAATTGTTTCGAATTAACCCTGAACTAATTCTTTTTAAATCCGTACGCAATCCTATAGAATATCGTCTTTTGAAATATAGTCTCTAGTTAGCTGCATGATTACATTAAACTGACATCTAGATGCAAGTTTTTCCCAATTTTTAAACAAATGAGGTAGCTTACAAGAACTATGATGCAAGACCGAATCCTTCTCAGTTCTCAGACCAACGAGTGTTTAGATGGTCAGACATTATGTTCTGTAACATAAAAAAATTGGGTATTTGTTGTTATCAGCCTAAATCTTGTACATTTAAAACCAAGTCTCATATATAATGTAAATGAGGCACCATGTTCTCGAAGATGAAAATCGATCTCCTCCTTTGATTCATCCAATTTTCATTTCGTGAATCCAGAACGTAAAAAATTAGCGTAGGGAAGTAAAACCTGAATACATCACACCCACATCCCCTGTAAAGTTCACTTAAATTGCTTTTCACTTTCAGTTTTAGTCCTTTCAAAAGTGTATGTATTGTGATAAAATTCATTCTAAGTTATTATAGTTACTTAGTAAGTTTCCTAGAGTTATTTTTTCTAACTACTTTGACCTGAGGTTTTAAATATAGTGGTCGAAAGATATTTATTCGCATCATACTTTGTAGAGTGCATGAGTTTAACTATCAGTGTTTATTTCATGTAATTTTAATTTTTTCTTCCTCCTCCATTTTCGGAGAAGGGCTAATTTTACCAGCCTCACATCTGTACGTAGAACACATATCGGCAGTGAAATTGCAAAACGCGTATCTCGGTTCAACTTCCTGTCACAATGCATTTCCTCCATGAAAAAATATACAACACTACTTTTTCATATTTCTCTGTTATTTTTCTCTCTGGGTGAAGAAATTTCTGTAAAGTTCAGTTCTCCTTTGATGAAATAAAACAGAATAAATTTTGAAACACTGCAAATCAATTATGCGTCTTTGCAGTTTCACTGTCAATTTGTATTATGTTGGCGGCCCTTGGTTTTTTTGGCTTATAATTTTGCTAATACCATGGCTTTACCAAAACTTTAGGACAGTATTACTTTCAACCTACAAAATCTTCTACAATTTATTTTTTTCTTCAAAATATTAACATTTCACCACCTACCTAATCCCAGGCTGGTCATGGCCTAAGCCTTGTCAAGCAACTCTGAAGCTGGTTGGTGTCGTAACGTTTATTTTTATAAAACGAAGAAGAAGCATGAATTGAAGTTGTAAATTTTAATGCCCTCTATGCTATTTTGTCTTTTCTGACAACTTTTAATGTTAGAGCAAAAGAATGTATTGTGTACATTACTTTTTCTCAAAATGTTAATTTGCTCCTTTTAAGCATAAATATTTTTTAGCCATTCGATCAAATCTACAAGAGATTATCAAAGCTTTACTTTAATCGGCCAGTATTATAAAAAAATCAAACTCTTCCAAATTTTCTTGACTAATCTTAAAGGTTGTGATGTCAATAATTTTCAGTAAGACAGATTGCTGATTTTCTAAAATTTTCTACCCTGATGAAGTTAGGTTGTGATTTGTAAGATTGATATTTCCTAGACTAATTGATGAATTTGCTGGGGCGAAGTGCCCAATGGACCAATCTGCTACCCAAATAAAACATCTAAATTCAGAGCTGATGAAGAAGTGTAAGCATCTGAGTATCATTTGAGTGATATTTAGAGAAAAGATTCCGAGGATATTAGCTATTGCCATTTTGCTGAACAGTTTTTTTCAAACTAAAGAACAGTTCTACAGATTCTCTTCAGATTTCTGGATCATACAGAATCTTCACAGTTGAGCTACAGTATGAAATTGGGCAATAGCTGATGTCACTTCCACTTCCTTCCGCAAGATGCTGTTCACTTGGTCGTTCACTTCGCAAACTCACAAGATATCCCTCATATTCCGTAGTTTTTGAAAAGGTTTAGTAACTCAAGCCTAATGAAAACTGTATTTGGTCTCTACCTCTTTCCTGTTATCACTGTTGCCTGAAATGGCTAACATTAGCAGAATAAGTGCATGGTGCAACACCACGTTAATTTTCAGAATTAGGGTAAAGTGTCACTTAAAAATTAATTCTGCAACTATGCATTAAATCATTCAATTGCTACATATCAAAAATAAAAATAGCTCTGCACTGTTGTGCTAATTTGGCTTGCTACTAACAATACAAATAAATGTGATGGGATCGATAAAAGTGGGACTTCAACAAATCATAATTTTTTAAACAAAAGTTTAAATAACTTTCAAGAACAAGAAATAAAGGACCCCACTGGTACAGGTCTGTTAAATGATCGAAGTCAAAACTAGTGTGCTTTTGTGACATCAATTCTTGACATCCAACAACTTGTTGTTAAGACATATATATTCCCCTCTCTTAAATTAAGTTATCTGAAGTATCAATTAGAATTTTTCACGTTTGTATTTTTCAGATTTTCTGTTCATCATTCCCGTCCACACACATTTTATTTCAGCACCTACTTGTAAAACTCTAGTAGTTTTGAACATGTAATTACTTTATTTCAATTGTTTTACTTCGAGTGTAATTTTATTCATTTATCTGTAGAAATTACATCATCTTTGTCATCACCTGTTCTCAGTATAATAAATGCATACCTGTATTTTTACTCTGCGTGTGAAATTTCATTGAATTTTCCCAAAGATGTGATCGATTTAAGGTGATTGATCCCACGCTCTTAGAGTGTGATCCTACTACCTAGCTTGCGATGTATTGCATCAATTAAGTCAAATATCTTGGCAGATTTTGACACTTTAGCCGCTAAAAGGATGATAGCCCCTGTGCATGACCCCGGTGAATCATTCTTGACCGACAAAATTGGCAATATCAAAAAATTAAAAGCAAAATTCTCCTTTGAAGAAATGTTACATGCAAAACAAAGGCCATTAAGTACATTGAATGCTTTTTAAAAGAAGAATCCTGCTTTCATTTCTCTAAATTTAGCTGTTATTATGATTCAAGAAGATTCTGAAGGCTCATACGCAGGGCCTACCGTCTTATTTTTGTCTTCAAAATCAAATTCTGACGAGATAATTTATCTGATCAATGAAACATATCACACTCCTGTTCTACCACGCCAAGATCTGCACAAATTACCTTCATAATTAGGAGCATAGTGCCTAGACTGGAACAAAAACCAGGAAAATCCAGATTTCATAGAGGAACAAACGATTTCAGGAAATCCACTCCAGAGATCAAGAATCTCATCTTCCAATGATAAGAGACTCTAGGGAAAGTCGATTCAACGGCATTAAATACCCAGGATTCAACCCGGACCTCGGAATTACATGGACTAAATTTTAGGGGTCCAAATCAAAAGATCTCCGATCGGACAGAAGCCGCGCTAGTGTTCTTGGAAAAGAGCCGCTAATTCCGATTTTCTGCTCGGAAAAGCTCCACGAGCCCGCTGGTTCGCGAGATCAGCGAAAAGCGCGTACTTGACTCCCCACGGGTATCCCTGTCGATTTTTCTTGATTTTCGAGGACAGAAAAAATATCGATATTAGTGTGGAATATTACATTGTTGGAGGCGTAGAATCGATTGCCTCTGGTCCCGGCACCCGCTGGAGCTCTCCAAGCCGAGAAAAGGTCAAAAACGAGTATTTTTGACCGTTTCGCGAAGGTTCAACAATCGCGCGTTTTTCGCCGGACTAGCGGACTCTCAGAGCTTTTACGACCAGAAAATCGGACTCAGCGGGTCGTTCCCACAGGGTACTAGCTCAGTTTCAGCCTGATCGGAGAACTTTCGATTTTGACCCCGAAATTTTACTCCATGGTACCCTTGTCGATTTTTCTCGATTTTGAAGGAGAGAAACAATTTCGAGATTAGTGTCGCATCTTACGAAGTTAGAGGCACACAATCGATTGCCCGTGGTCCTGGCACTCGCCGGAGTTTTCCGAGCCGAGAAACGGTCAAAAACGAGTGTTTTTGACCGTTTCGCGAAAGTTCACCGATCGCGCGTTTTTCCCCGATCGAGCGGACTACTGGACTCACAGAGCTTTTCAGACCCGAAAATAAGACTCAGTGGGTCATTCTCAATGGTACTAGCTCAGTTTCAGCCCGATCGGAGAACTTTCGATTTTGACCTCGAAATTTTACTCCATGGTACCCCTGTCGATTTTTCTTGATTTTCGAGGATAGATAAAATATCGAGATTAGTGTAGAATCCTACATAGTTGGAGGCATAGAATCGATTGCCTCTGGTCCCGGCACTCGCCGGAGCTTTCCAAGCCGAGAAACGGTCAAAAACGAGTGTTTTTGACCGTCTCGCGAAAGTTCACCGATCGCGCGTTTTTCGCCGGACTAGCGGACTCTCAGAGCTTTTACGACCAGAAAATCGGACCCAGCGGGTCGTTCCCAAAGGGTACTAGCTCAGTTTCAGCCTGATCGGAGAACTTTCGATTTTGACCCCGAAATTTTTCTCCATAGTACCCTTGTCGATTTTTCTTGATTTTCGAGGACAGATAAAATATCGAGATTAGTGTAGAATCCTACATAGTTGGAGGCATAGAATTGATTGCCCGTGGTTCTGGCACTCGCCAGAGCTTTTCGAGCCGAAAAACGGTCCAAAACGAGTGTTTTTGACCGTCTCGCGAAAGTTCACCGATCGCGCGTTTTTCGCCGGACTAGCGGACTCGCAGAGAGAGCTTCTTAGACCAGAAAATCAGACTCAGCGGGTCATTCCCAAGGGTACTAGCTCAGTTTCAGCCCGATCGGAGAACTTTCGATTTTGACCTCGAAATTTTACTCCATGGTACCCCTGTCGATTTTTCTTGATTTTCGAGGACAGATAAAATATCGAGATTAGTGTAGAATCCCACATAGTTGGAGGCATAGAATCGATTGCCTCTGGTTGGGACCAGAGGCAATGAGGCCAATGAGGCCATGAGGGCTGGGGCCCTCGCCGGAGCTTTCCAAGCCGAGAAACGGTCAAAAACGAGTGTTTTTGACCGTTTCGCGAAAGTTCACCGATCGCGCGTTTTTCGACGGACTAGCGGACTCTCAGAACTTTTTAGACCAGAGAATCGGACTCAGCAGATCGTTTCCAAAGGGACAAGCTCGGTTTCAGCCCGATCGGAGAACTTTCGATTTTGACCCCGAAATTTTTCTCCATGGTACCCCTGTCGATTTTTCTCGATTTTGGAGGAGAAAATAAATATCGAGTTTAGTGTCGGATCTTACATTGTTGGTGGCGTAGCACCGATTGCCTCTGGTCCCGGCAAACGCCGGAGCGGAGCTTTCCGAATCTAGAAACGGTCAAAAACGAGTCTTTTTGACCGTTTCGCGGAGGTTCAGTGACCGCGCGTTTTTCGCTTATCGAGCGGACTGGCGAACTCGCAGGGCTTTTTAGACCGGAAAATCGGACTGAGCTGGTCGTTCCCAAGGTACTCTGTTTCAGCCCGATCGGTGAACTTTCGATTTTGACCCCGAAATTTTTCTTCATGGTACCCTTGTCGATTTTTCTCGATTTTGGAATCTTTTTGACCGTTTCATGAAAGTCCACCGACCGCGCGTTTTTCGCCGATCGAGCGGACAACTTCACACGTGATACAATATTAAAGGTGGATTAGCTCAAAGTCCTCAGTTAACTATTATTCTGACTCGATATCGAGATCGCATTTTTTTCAACACGATTCGGAAAAATAATTATTTTGCAAATCAGTTTTAGAAAATTTGGTGGAGTTAGGTTCATTATAGAGGATAGGATCGAATTTCACCGGGAATTCGAGATCACTGTTTAACTAAAAACTCAAATTTCGAACAAAACATGGATAACACGAAAACAATTTCAAGCACTGAAAATTTAGGAAACCAACTGGTTCTTTGCATTCTGTATTAGTACCCAAAGACATCTTTAAAAAAGCAAGAATGCCATGTACGACCTATACACGGCGTTGTATCAAACGGCTGGCAATAGGAACGAAGCTCTTTGCGTCAATTCGTTCGATTTACCCCTTAGTTTAGCTCAGGGACGGTTTCCTTCGATATTTGGCTCTTTAATCTCATTCCGGCGCCCGAATTACTTACTCCGCGGATTTATGGCTTTTGTTTCGCTTAAACTCAACTTTAATTTCTCGCTTCGCATTCCATTACGTACATTATAGTACGCTTTGTCCCCGGACATCGCTGTTCCTCTGAGGTACGGTTTCACAAGCAATGTGCGACGCAAAGTTGACCGCGCGAGATCAATTGGACTGCATTTTGCAATTTGGACCTATAAATTCTGGCTCTTCTGGAAAAACACTTAGGTGCATAGGGAAACTAATGACACATGCGTTGTTTTTAAACCGGGCTAGACTCTATAGGTCCAAATTGCAGAATGCAGTCCAAATGAGGCCCACGCTGGAATAACCATCTATACGCGTATGTGTAGGTGGTTATTCCGCCTCCCTGTCTATTCAAATTATTGCATCCTTGGGGTTCGTTGGTAGTGACAGCAAGTTGATCCCTTTGGCTACCCGGCTAAATAATTGAATTTTAGAGCAGTGAGCTCAGACCAAATGATTAGTGCATGGAATAACCACCTGTACAAGTACCATAAGTTGTTGTGGTACCACACAGTGTTTTTCCGCCCACAAACCAGCTAACTGCCGTGCTAAGGAAAAACGCCGTATGAACAATCGAGAGTTGCCAAATTTCCCTTGATAAAACATGCATTTTTGACAACACGCATATTTTACCTTGAAATTTTCAGATATTTTAGATCAGATTGCGAACAAAATTGTCTGAAAATTTTGGAAAATAATGTTTGCAATTTTCCCGGAAAATTCGGTTTTAATCGGAGGAAACTTGGCAACTCTCGAATGTTCATACGGCGTTTTTCCTTAGCACGGCGGTATAGGTGGTTAGTCCAGCAATGGCCTCAACTGCGGAACCCTCTCTTGATATTTTCTCGATTCAAACTAGATGCGAGTTTTGAAGCGTTTCCGTCAAACTGGCTCCATTTAAAAATGTCAATCACCAGTGAAAATCGATGGGGTTAAGTCTACTTCAGTCAACCGAGAATGTAAACCAAAAACACTTTTTCACATAAATAATTTTATTCAAATAATTAGTATCATGCCATCATTTAGGCTGTTTACAAAAATATAGGCCACGTGTACGATTGATGCATCTTCAGTTAGAGACTCTAATACATACATACGAGTCGCTGTTATAACGCTCTTTGGCGCTTTGCGACACCTAATCGCCACAAAGCTCGGTCTTCCCACAGGTTATCAGGGAGTTGACACTCCCTCATCTCACTTAACACCCCCTGTCGCCAACCTCTCACTGGGCGTCCCCTACGCCTCCTCCCAGGAGGAACCCAATCAAGCATCTTTTTTGGCAGCCTCTCTTCCGTCATCCTATTGACATGACCATACCAAACAAGTTGTTTGGTCATGACGTCGAACACGATGTCATTTTCGACTTCCATTATCTGACGCACTCTATCATTACGGACCCGATCTCTCCTAGAAATTCCTGCCGACCTTCTCCAGAAATCCATCTCCGTTGCTCTTAGCATATCCTGTGTCCGTTTCTTCAGCTGCCAAACTTCACATCGGTATGTTAATATACTTTTTACTACAGCGTTGTATATCCTCCTCTTGTTATCTTTGGAAATCCGCTGATCCCAGAGGATTCCATTTAACATCGCTATAGCCTTCCTTGCTAAGGTGTTCCTTTCCCTGATAGCTTGATCCGTCCTTCCATCCTGGGTCAACCGCACTCCCAAGTACTTGAAGTGCTCGCAGCATTTGATCTGCTGCCCATCCTCCAACTCAATGCTTTGCTGATCACCACCAAAAGTCATCTTCTCAGATTTGGATATGCTGACTTCCAAACCCCACTTCCGATATTCTTCTACTAACTTGCGCATCATGTACTCCGCGTCTTCTTGATCTTGAGCAACCACCACCTGGTCATCAGGAAAGCACAGAGTGAACAGAGTTTCAAGATCACCCAAGGGGACACCCATACCAGAACACTTCCTTTTCCATTCCTTTAGCACACATTCGAGGTAAATTTTAAATAATGTTGGCGACAAACAACATCCCTAGAGACTCCCTATAGAGAGATCCCTTAGAGACTCTAATACAGGGTTATTAAGTCACGCACCACTGGCCATGAGAGGGGTGGACACTTGAAATTGTTGAGTTGCTCCCCGCCCCCCTACCCCTAAGGGGATCAAAAACTGGAAAGTACCTGAAAAAGTTTCCCCCTCAATATGAGTAAAAACGTCTTAAACCGCAAGTCGATATCATAATTAGAACATAACTAGTCGATTTTATTTCTTGGGATATTATTTTGACTTAAAGCGTCATTTCTTGTCGAGAAAATTTGTTTTTTTTTTTTTAAAAAAAAAAAATCAAATCCATGCGGACTCAACTCAACATCAGTTGAGGGGCTTGGAGGACAAGACGCACAAGTGCAGTTTCTGAAAAAGTTGAGGTTTAAATGTTTTAAAGTAAAACTATAGTCTTAATGCACATTCTGTAAAATTTTCGCTCCTAAATTCCAATTTTTAAGCATGAAAAAGTCAGTTTGAACTCTTTCTGCCATTATATTCCATGTAATTTCGAAACTTCAAACACTTACTTCTCGAAATTGCAAAAACTGTACTTATGCGCCTTGTCATCCAAGCTCCTCAGTTTTTTGAGTTAAAAAAGCGTTGTTTTGCTGTCGTTAGGTTTAAGTTTTAAAAAACGATAACAAAAAAACTGGCTTCAAGTTGAACCCGCACGGATTTAACAAAAAAAGAAGAAAAAAAAATAAAAATAAAAAAAAAAAAAAAAAAAAAAAAAAAAATCTGTCGACAAGTTACGGTCGACAAGATACAAACAATATTTAAAGAAAAATAATTTTCAGTGCATCTACAATGCTAAATCAGTGATCATCAAATTGAAATTTTATGTCATGTCGGCAAAATTATTTCATTTATGAACTTAACAGTTTATCTTCCACGCTCCATACGTTTATCTCTTAAACTTTGATAAAGTGCCAAAACCCATTTTGTCCAATTCTCAAACTTTGACAGACTCCCTTTGATTGAGGATTTTAATCAGACACATATTTTAAAGTCAAGTACCGCGTATTGAACAAGTAAATTTGTGTAAAATTCAATTTGATTGACTCGTGAAAGAGGTCACTATGAGAAGGCGCAAAATTGTAGATCAGGGCCTCTTGTTCTTGATGAGGCTCCGCGAAGGAGTGGTTATTTTTCTTGGCCTCGCCGACGAGCCAGTCGTAGAAGTATCGAGATGCCTCGATGGCTTTTGGAGAGCGAACGAAAGGCAGGGCTCGGCCCCATTCGTAGATGTTCTTTTCAGGATGAAACTGAACCCCGCTGATCGGATACTTTACATGCTCGACTGCAGCGATAAAAGAGTTGCCTTGTAAGTCGTCAGATGTTGCGAGGATTTTCCAATCATTTTCCAAATTATTCCTCTTGAAATCGTCCTGATAAAGGCACCATCTGCAAAATAGGCATGGAATCTGTTGAATATAAAGGTTGGCTGCGATATTTTTTCAGTATTTTTTCAGTATTTTTTTTCTTTTTTTTCTATTTTTTTTCTTTTTTTTTTTGGTTTCAAGTTTTGGCATGTCTATAATAATCTCCCAAAATCATACCAAGCTCAAAAGTGTTGATTGTTAATCATTATTAATTAATTATAAGCTCAAAAGCTATGTTTTGATGAATTTTGTTGATTAATTAATTCATTCAATGAGATTGGCTGGATTCATCCCTCTTTCTTCAAAATTTCGTTTCTTTCCAGTTATCCTCCAACCATCTTTTTTATTAACCGTTAAATTTAATTATCAAACTTGCAGCTGATAGCTACATAGATTATAGCCAGCCAATCACGATTATTCTCGTTGTCTCACCACACATGACGTTAGCAAGGCCATATAAGCGTGTGCTGCCTATTTTTCGAGGTCTTTTTCCAACTTTTTGACCCACGGGCGCTTGCGTTACTCTTCCCTTAGTCAACTTACATCCCTGACTCCCCGTCCCCGTGCAACGATCTTACACTCCAAACGCGTTTAAAATTCATTTGTGCGATTTAAATCTTGTGTGCAACTCCAACTCTTTTCTGGATATTTAATGAAATTTTTTAAAATCTCAATGTAGTGATTGAATTTTTTTCTTCTTCTGTAGCCCCGATGGGCTTCGTTTAATTAGCGTACCAATACACAGGTGAAACTGGAGAAGAGGACGAAGGACCAACAGTTTTTACACTGAAGGATTCTCTGTGGTGGATGAGGGTTTTCGAACGAGATCAGGAAGTTATATCCAGCTCCTTGATGCACTGGATGGCTTTTTTGATCTCAACCACACAGGATCTTATTACATTAGTTTTAAGATTAGCTTTAAGCTTAAGTTAACATCCATAATTAATGCCCCGTAAGGGGCAGTAGTACATTTTTTCAATTTAATAATAAAAAAAACCACAGGGCGAGAATCTGAATCAAAATCAATGAAAAATAAGGCCGAGGCCGAGGGTGTTCTTGATAGTTGAAGGTGGAGAAAAGAACTCACACGTGGTTATTGATGGTTATGTTCGTTTGCAACGCACGCGAAGTTCGTTTCGGGAGTGATTTGAAGAGAGAGGATTTCTTAAAGCCCGAAGAGAATTTCAAGGGCATGTTAATGTGATGGATAACACCTCCTTTGCAACTTCTTCTCACGTTTTCATCGTCACTGGCGAAACGGAGGAGCAATTCAAATCCGAGACAAACGCCGAAAACAGGAAAATGAACGTTATCTCCGTTCATCTGAAAAAAATCGCAAATTTATGTACGTGATTAAATCATGTTTGGGTATTGGGGATCATGAGATTTTTTTGGAGCGTTATTAAGTTTGAAGTTATGCAAATGAGATAGAAAAAATAAATCATATGTAGAATATTATTGATCAGTCGATGGAAAAGTTCATACAATGAAAGGGGGTCCATAACACGATCCAGGGTTTTTTTTATAAAAAAACGTTATGAAATGGAAAAATTTTCCTGGATCTAGCAAAATTCCTTAGAATAGCTATCGAAATAGGCCCGATTGTTAATTTGTCACTCAAAAAACTGCAAAATACAAAGAGGAAAATTGTACGATTTTGACAGACTTCAGATCAATGGACCACTAGACAAGGTACGAATTGAAGGATTCTGATACAAGTTACTTAACCAAAATTTCATGTAGAACACGATTCGCGCAACGAAAATTACTGAAACCAACTCCTAACGGAGATATTAACATTTTTATTTCACATTGGTTACGAGGAATTTGAACTGCCCGCTCACAGGAAACTCAAAGCTCTACGTGAGTCAAATCGCGCACTACAACGGTTTCAGCAAGCTTCTCAATCGAGCAATGTTCATTTCCCACCATGTGTTGTTCAAACTATAAGCAATTTGCTACAGCTGAGCCAAAGCGTCAAGATCGAGGTTGCCAGATTTTTATATCTCAGAGACTGTCATGATAAACGTTTAGCGCGCGATGTGAATCACGTAGAGCATTGAGTTTTCATGAGTGGGTGGTTTGAATTCACGCATCAAGAATCATTGAATATCTTCGTAAAGATGTGATTTTGGTAATTTTCGTTGTGCGCATCGTGTTTTACGTAAAATTTTGGTTAAGAAACATATATCAAAATGCTGAAATTTGCACCTTGTCTAGTGGTCCATTCAGAGTTACCGTAAATGTTGTAAAACTTGCAATTTTCTTGCTGTTGGTAGCCAACCCGTGCGCTCCCGTATCAACATCAACATCAGATTGAAATGATAACGACTTTATGTCGCCGCTTTGTCGTGTCGCGCAATCGACTGAGTAAAAATCACGATTTTTGAAATCTATGTCTTATCGGTTCATGGATTAAGAAGTGACAAAGCACTAATAAGCTAAAGGGACCAACGGAGCACCCGACAAAGGCTTAGTCAATGAATAACCTCAAATTATTTTCGCACGATTCAGTAAAAAATGAATTTATGAAGTGGAAAAGTGCAACTTTTTATTTGAGATTCGTCCCAACGAATTCAAACGCGTTTGTATAGTCCACATTGCGCAGCGCTGAGTATCCGATCGTTCGATCCGATGACCAACCATGTGTTAGCCAAGTCAGCAGTCAACGGGTTGTTTACAACCGAATCTACGTCATCGATATGCGGATAAGTAAAAATGGTGGACTGGCGTCATTCGCTTGGCCGTGCTGCGTTTTGATTGGTTGAAAGACATTCGAAAATTCGATAATTACGCAGCCGACGACGGCAACGCTGCCGATTAGTCTTATCGCCCTATATCCCTATCGCCCTGTTGTCTGGACGGACATTAAATCTCTCTATACCCTACCAAACAACTTGTCCTGATTGTTCACTTGGTATGTTCTCCGTGGCTCAGTCAATTATTTTCTTACTAGTCGCTATGTTGAGCCTCTTAGCGTGAAGCTGGTGTAGGGGACTCTTACCTTACTATCTACCCACCCGACTCTCTAAAAACCTTAAAAAATCCTACTATACATTCCTATTCTTTAAACCCCTCGTAACATTAATATAGATGGCTATAGATGGCTGTAGATTATCTAAACAATACAAAGGAATAGAAGCCACAAAAATCAAAAAAAAAAAAAAAAAAAAAAAAAAAAAAAAAAAAAAAAAAAAAAAAAAAA
>NW_017547161.1:5217957-5239599 GCF_001854935.1 Bemisia tabaci
AAAAAAAAAAAAATTCTTGTCGTATCGGGTCCGAGAAGTTCAAAAATCGCTCTTCGTTAACCGAATCGACACGACATAGAGTCGATTGAGCTTTGTCACCCGAATTCAATAATCGCCCCGCCGCCGTGCCGTTTCCGAAGTTATACCATTAAGATATATCTCAGTTAGCTTGTATTTTTTATTTTAAGCGAGAAACATGTACCTAAATCACTTTCATTATGTAATGTTCAACTGTGATCAGCGCGACAAGAATTATACATATTACCTTCAATGCTAAGTCGTACATCATTTTACTAGCCGCAAAAAAATTGTCGGTTCCGTTGAAACGTGCCCCACCTCCTGGTATCAAAAGGCCATTTATAGATTCAGCCATTTTCCTATGGATACAAAACAACGGAATATTGCAATTTGAAAATGGTAAAATGTAGACATATTTGCTCCCTGATGGATGAGGAACTAAACTCCTGCTTTTAACATGTGGTCTACGCTCATTGCTCATTGTCGGCTCTTGCGATTGGTCTTTTAGTAGCGCCGAAAGACCGAGGTTATTCTGCGACCAGTGGCGTGGCGTGCTTTGCGATATATCGATTGATCGACCATTTAAACCAATGGAAAAGTATCGATAAACAGGTCGTTCGCAGCGAACACCTTAATAATCGATTATTTACCACAGCTTCAAATGGGGAAATATCGATACTATCTACGACCTCATGCTTCCGGAGCCCCTTCGGCCACCCCATCTAACTCACTCCCCTAGTGGCATAGGCGAAGCTAGGCCATTTTGCTGAGGGGGCCTGGCCCTCCACCACCGGGGGGTTCTGGGGAGTATGAAATATCCCCCAGCTCAATGGGGGGTCCGGGGAAATTTTTGAAATTTTACCTCTATTTGAGCGCATTTCGAGGCACTTGTGGTGCTAATCTTCCTTCAATTTCTGCCTAAAAATCACCCAGTTTTACGCATTTTAAGGTTTAAATACTTTGAAATTGTTGCATTCAACAGGTTATACTATTTAGAGGCATATGTTAGGCATGGTTGACTAACATACTGAATACATACTAACATACTACATGTTTACTAATTGCCGAAATATTTACTTTCTATTAGTGACGCATGAAAAATGCAAAAATTAAAAGGTAAAGAAGAAAAAGAAAACACTGTTTGTAATGCTTTTTTTGATGGTATCAGCTTGCTGCGTGCAGTAAAATGAGTAAACTAACAATGTGTTGCGTTCAGTTAGGTCACGCATCTAAACTAACCTCCCGTAGGAACGAGAAGTATAGCCAGATTTGAACATTTGAAGGCGTTCAAAGCGTTTGGTTGGGTCACGCAACTAAACTAACCTCTCGGCAAAGCGGGAGATATCGCCAGATTTGAACAACGAACTACACCTCTAGAATGGCTGACCAGTGTTAGAGACCCGGAACGTTTTGAAGTTGATATAGGTTAGGTTTACTTGGGCTCACACAGCAGGCTGCCATCTAAACCCATGTCAGACGCTGCCCACATTTTGCCGAATATTGTTGAATAAAGTGATAGCAATGAAGAGATTGCTGAACAATCGCACTTCAAAAGGTTTTCTTTACTCAAAAATTAGGAACTTTGAAAGAAAACCTCAAAAAAATGAAAGTTTACAAAGGTTGAAATTTTCACATGTAATCCTTATGGGCAAGACGCAGCAGAAATGGAGATTGAGGTTAGCTATACTTGGGCTCCCACCCCCCTCCTGCCTTCAAAAACCGGCCCTTGCGCGTTACGCAGGTTTGCTATCTCGCGACCATTCTAGAGGTGTAGTTCGTTGGATTTGAAGGCGTTCTAAGCGTTCGGTTGGGTCACGCAACTAAACTAACCTCCCGATAAAGCGGGAAGTATCGCCACATTTGAAGGCGTTCTATGCGTTCGGTTGGGTCACGCAACTAAACTAACCTCCCGGCAAAGCGGGAGGTATCGCCAGATTTGAAGGCGTTATAAGCGTTCAGTTGGGTCACGCAACTAAACTAACCTCCCGATAAAGCGGGAGGTATCGCTAGATTTGAAGGCGTTATAAGCGTTCAGTTGGGTCACGCAACTAAACTAACCTACCGATAAAACGGGAGGTATCGCTAGATTTGAAGGCGTTCTAAGCATTCGGTTGGGTCACGCAACTAAACTAACCTCCCGGCAAAGCGGGAGGTATCGCCAGATTTGAAGGTGTTCTAAGTTTTCAGTTGGGTCACGCAACTAAACTAACCTACCGATAAAGCGGGAGGTATCGCTAGATTTGAAGGCGTTCTAAGCATTCGGTTGGGTCACGCAACTAAACTAACCTCCCGGCAAAGCGGGAGGTATCGCCAGATTTGAAGGTGTTCTAAGCGTTCAGTTGGGTCACGCAACTAAACTAACCTCCCGATAAAGCAGGAAGTATAGCCAGTATTTGGAGGCTCTCCCGGCGTTCACAAGCTAACAGTTAACTAAGCGTTCACTAAAACTTGCCAGGTTCCAAAAGATTTTCAGCCAGAACTAACATTTATTTCAGTCATATAAGATTAAGCAGACGACTGCGATGTGAGCCTTATAAATGCATTATATCTTTTGCACCAAGGAACTAAAAATTCTGGCTCATCCAAAAAAAGCACCTATCTGCACCTATCTATCCCTCTGCAAGAGACTCCCCTAGTGGCATAGGCGTAGCTAGGTCATTTTGCTGGGGGGCCTGGCCTCCCACCACCGGGGGGTCTGGGGGATATGAAATACCCCTCCAGCTCAATGGAGGGTCCGGGGGGCCTCCCCCGGAAAATTTTTGAAATTTTAACTCTATTTGAGCGCATCTCGAGGCACTTGTGGCGCTAATCTTCCTTAAATTTCTGCCTAAACCAGTTTTATGCATTTCAAGGTTAAAATACTTTGAAATTGTTGCATTTAACAGGTTATTCTATTTATAGGCATCCTCTCACCGGCCACGGCGACAGAGACTTACCTTTGAAGAAGGTGTTTTGGCACCATCCAGAATCTCTAGGGGGGCCAGATGATACTATTTCCAATTCTGGGGGGGAAGGCCCCCCTGCTCCCCCCTTCCTACGCCTCTGCCTAGTTGTGAGGCGTGAATGATCGATTATCGATGTTTCCTTATTTGAAGCTATGGTAAAAGATCAATTATTAACGTGTTCATTGCGAACACCGTGTTTATCGATCCTTTTTTATAGTTTTAAATGATAGAAATTTTTCTATGATCAACTTCAGAATTGAGCTTGGATCGACCTTTAATGGATATTTTTGCCGAAACTTAAGCTTTGAGTGTGATTATCGTTCATCTCTCAGCCGATAATACGTATGCCTTTGGGGCGGGTTTGTTTACATTGGTCCAACTTTGGAGCTCCATGATAACCTAAAAATGATGAACCAATCAGAGAACGGCACAGAGATGGCAATACTCTCCCGTATACAGGTACTCTACTGTTTTGGATCGCAAACAGTGGCATGGCGTGAATTGCGATATACTGATTGTTATGTAATTTAAACTTGGAAAAGAATCGATTATAAAGGTGTGCGCTGCGAACACCCTGTTTATCGATCCTATTCCATAGGTTTAAATGGCATAACGATCGATTTATCGCAATTCACGCCACGCCACTGATCTCAAAGATTGAGCGCACGCCGAATGGCACAGCTTTCCCGCTTTATTCAAATCTTATTAAGCCAACTGAGTCCAAATGGGCCTGTTGCAAACTTTTGCTAGAACAGAATTAAGAGTTGTTTCCTATAGATAATGCCTCAAAAATCACGATGGGCGCATCGGCAAAGTCTGAAATGCACTCATAAATTCACAATCTGCGTGAGAAATTTGCGTTTTTTTTTTGAGCTTCCCGCTTTAAAAACGATACTACTGCACAGGTGAACATTCTATTACAGGAGTCGCTCCATCGTCGGCAATATTCATCATGGCCGACGCTTGCGCAGTTCCTCGTGTAATTCGAGGAGAGTTCAAGGTCAATCAAGGCGGGCGAGGGAAATATGAACGTAAACACGCCAATTGTTATCTGGTCTAGTCCTGCTCAGGAGTTGTCTCGTCCCATCACACGTGTTTTGGCGGATTGGTGTCGGCCATGATGAGTATTGCCGCCAATGGAACGACTCCTCTGAGAAAATGTTCACCTGTGCCGTAGTATCGTTTTTGAAGCGGGAAGCTCAGAAAACCGCAAATTTCTTACGCAGATTGTGAAGTTATGAGTGCATTTCAGACTTTGCCGATGCGCTCATCGTGATTTTTGAGGTATTATCTATAAGAAACAACTCTTAGTTTTGCTCTAGCAAAAGTTTGCAACAGGCCCATTAGCATTTTATCCGTGCTCAAGACCCACACTTTCACTGTGCAACACATGAATTGGAAAAGTCTTATGAAACATGATGACGAATACCTGTAGTAAGCTCCACTTTGGCCGATGAAAATTGGGACAGCCCTGGCGCCTGCTCCTTCGACCGCTTTAACGTACGAGGCGGCTATGTACGAATCATGACCCGGATAAGCTACTTTGAAAGATCGTTCCAGGTCCATCGTCATTATACCGACAATCGGTCGATCGGAAACGGTGCCCCCTAACTGAGCCATAGCACAGAAAATGAGGAAGCCACCGAACATCTAAAAACAAATATACACGTTGCCATGCTAAGAAAAAACGCCGTATGAACCTTCCGGCGTTGCCAAATTTCCTCTGATAAAATACGAATTTATTAGGGAAATTGTAAATATTTTTCTTCCAATTTTTCAGACTATTTGGTTCGTAATCTAATCTAATATATTTGAAAATGTCGAGGAAAAATATGCATGAATTTCGGCAAAAATACATGTTTTATCCCAGAAAATTTGGCAACTCTCGAATGTTCATACGTCGTTCTTCCGTAGCACGGCAGCACAGGTGTGTGAACAAACAGCGTGAAATAGAGTCTAGTCGTTGAATTGCGATGATCCTAAGTTCCCAATTAAAAATTCTAGATCGGTGATTTTTTTTCCAGAAATCCAGAATTTCTATGATGTCTTCTAAATTTCAAAAATGAGGCAAACATACACTTTTCTCTATTTATTACATTATATTCATAAAACATGAAAAAATTGTTACCTACTTTTATCTTAGCAGTTCAATCGTTACGAGAAATTAGGAATATTTTTCTTTTTTGTCAGGAAAATGTCAGAGAATTATTTATTCCATCTGTCAGGGAATTTAAAATTGTTCTCCGGTTTTTTGGCCGTTTTTGTCGGGGAAATCAGGACAATGTCAGGATGTTGTAATTTTGAAAAATTTTCGACATCCTGATTTAGCATGCTGTTCTGTCAATGAAAGGATAACTTACCTTTGAGTCTCAGGAATATTCACAATTAAAACAAAATAAAAATCTACAGGGGTGCTGGACAACGTGTTGATCGTGAGTGTTCAAAGCTTGTATCGATTTGAATACTTTAACACCAAAGTGCAACTGATACACGGATAAACAAACAATGGTAGCTTAATCTTGCTGGATATCAACTAAAGATAAGACCCATAAAGTTTCGGTTGATTTATTGGTGAGACTATGACTAACATTTAATACCTACTGTTCTTGAAAGAAAATCACCTGGATTTGCATAAACCTTATTTCAGTGAGCTTTCCTCACGCGGGGCCGTTCTTTTAACGCATGCCCATGGACTAAGACATCGTATCTTAATTGATGTTCCTGTGGGTATATTCCATTAATTTAAATGATTTCTTGATGATACGTAATAAAGCGAGCTGAATTTGTTGAACCTCTTGAAAGCCAGGCGAATCATAAGTGCTTTACGATAGCTGACATTCTACGAACATTCAACCTGAGTTCAAATCGGGCAATTGCAATTGCGGATTCCCAGTAATAATTGCTGATCGGTCAATCGGACTGATTACTATTAAGACTGATGGACATTCGATGTAATATGTATTTTGTCAAATATATTCTTACATCGCGCTCCTTAATATATTTGTTGCGCATACGGCGAAATTGAGGGCGAACTTCAAATGAATGATTTTTGCCAATAGGTTACCGTCTCTTGGCTTTATCAAAGTTTATGAAGCGTGGTACGTGTTTTTTTCGAATCATGAGCAATTGTAAATTAATGAAATGGTTTCATTTTTCTATGAAATAAAACATGCAAATAGGGACTTTAGGGGTTTTCTCTCGAATCTTTTTATTCGATGCTTACTTATAGTTAATACACATTTTAAGGTAAAATCAAAAATTTCGCTCCACTTTCAATGATTATCATCCTTCCGAAAGTTCAGTTCAATCTAATCACTTATTGTTAGTTAATCCAATTGTACCCATGTAAATTGGTTGGCAGAAGCCTTCGCTATCTTCAGGCTCCATTTTTTTCATAGGGCCTCTTCTATTTGGGCTACATTTTACAATTAGGCCCTAAAAATTCCGGCTATAGGATTAGAAGCAACACATGAAACACTGGTTTTCCACACACATGCGCACTGGTAAAAAAAAAAACGTAGCTTGGATTTAGAGTCCAGACTCTTGCGAACGATGACAAGAAAAAATATTCTTGATTCAATCGGATTTTTGCTTGAATCAAAAGGAAATCCGCTTAGATTAAGCGACTTGGTTCTTGATTTGAGCAAAAATCCGATCGAATCAAGAGTATTTTTTCTTGTCAATGTTTTAAAGAGTCTGAACTCTAGATCCAGGCGACTTTTTTTTCCAGTGCGTCTTTTCACGGATGATCCAGAAATGATAGTTTCTAATGGGCCTGTTGCAAACTATTCAGATAGAGTAAAAAGAAGAGTTGGTTCAGATAGCAAATTACTCAAAAATCACGATGAGCGCATCGGGAAAGTTTGAAAGACCCTCCGAACTTCACGATCTACGTAAGAAATACGCGTTATTCTAAACTGAGCAAACTAATACAAGCGTGAAGAACCTGTGCGCCGCGCCGCACAGTGTGTCAAAACCCCAATCTATCTGCTCAAAACCCCCTTATATCAAGTCGACAAATGGTGTTATTTATGGTCAGAGTGGGTCCACAGGCACCCACTCGTTACGTATCTATCGTGGTTATCACCAAAATAAATATTTTGGTCTCTAAAATGATAGGGATTGCGGCCGGTAAACGTCCCACCTCAATCTCGCCATCAAGATTCAGGAGTGGTGCCACTGTATTACTTTTTTTTTAGAGTACTTCGTGGCGAAAAAGTGTCATTTCTGGATGAAACAAGATGTCAAAGGCCAGAGAAAGGAAATATGACCGTCGATTTCTCCAAAATCATTATCTAAGGAGATTCGATGGACGCCATATTTTGTGTCAGAACGGCATGCGATGCGATATATCGCATCAATTTGTTCAATTTTTTCAGCTACTCCTCATTTTCCTGCAATTTTGAGATCGCAATTCCGTTGTCAGGAGACTAAATCACTCACTAACCAATTTTAACAAAGAAATTCAACGTAATAAAGGCGTGGTTTTTTTTAGAGAGAAATCATCGCATTCGATAATGATATCGAAACTGCATACTTGAATGCGATATTTTCTCTCCGAAAAAACCACGCCTTTATTACGTTGAATTTCTTGGTTAACATGGGTAAGCGAGTGCTTTAGTCTCCAGACAACAGAATTTTGATCTCAAAATTGGAAAAAAATGACGAGTAGCTGAAAAAATGGAACCGTTTGATGCGATATATCGCATGCCGTTCTGACACAAAATATGGCGTCCATCGAATCACCTGCAGTGCACAAGACCGTTTACTTTTCCTGGCTTTAGTAGAGCCGCAAAAGTGACGAACGAACCATACGGAACGGCATGAAACTTATGAGAGTGTTCAGAAAACTATCCAGATGTGATATACCTATCTTTAGTTTTACTGCAACCTTCCGCAACCTTGAAAATGAGAGTACATTATGTTCGGCGATTCCTGGTGTAAAAGCGTGCGGGCGGCGTTATGCGATCCCCCCCTCTTACAGGCTGTCACAGGTCAATTGGACTGCACTTTGCAATTTGGAACTATGGATTCTGGCCCGGTGTAAAAACAACGAATGTGCCATTAGTTTCCCTACGCACATAAGTGTTTTTTTAGATGAGCCAGAATTTATAGTTCCAAATTGCAAAATGCAGTCCAATTGAGACGGAACGGAGGCAGTTCATGCCAGTCAGTGCCAGTCAGTGCCAGCGCATGGATCCAAGAAATTTTTTGAGTCTGAAAAGAATATAGTGTTTCATGGAATATTTGCGTTGAGGGGGAGTGCTCCTTCCCTTTTTTACTAGAATTGTAAAACTCAGGTATATTAACATTAATACAGGGTGGCCCAGACCTACCGTACCAGGCCTTTTTTTCGGTTAATTTGGATCGCACGAAGTCCAGGATCGCGGGGATGAATAGGGAATCGACCCCCAAGGAATCCGAATTTCATGGTCCCAGAGCCCCCCTGGACCCCCTTGGGGGATAANCATTTTGAAATTATTTCATCGGAATCAGAACGTACGGAAATTTTTAACTTAAATCGACACCAAGAAATCCAAAATCGGCCCATCCGTTTCCAAAATACCGACCCCTAAAGGTGGGGGACAGAGCCCCCTTTCAAAAAAATTCAAGTTCGTAAAATTGACGTGGAGACTCGGAAAAAATGTGTATTCATGGGTAATCGACCTCAACGAATCCAAATTTGAGGGTCCCGTTGTCCTCAGAGACTTTTCTGATGGGGCACTGGGGTAACCTCCACACTGGTCAAATTTAAAAGTTCAGAAGAGTCCCCCTGTGCCCCATCAGAAAAGTCTCTGAGGACAACGGGACCCTCAAATTTGGACTCCTTGGGATCGATTACCCATGAATACACATTTTTTCCGAGTCTCCACGTCAATTTTACGAACTTGAATTTTTTTGAAAGGGGGCTCTGTCCCCCTTCTTTAGGGGTCGGTATTTTGGAAACGGATGGGCCGATTTTGGATTTCTTGGTGTCGACTTAAGTTAAAAATTTCCGTACGTTCTGATTCTGATGAAATAGTTTCAAAATGTTGACATAAACCCTGACTTTTGAAGTACGGACCCCCCCCCTTACCCCCCAAGGGGCGCCAGGGGGGCTCTGAGACCATGAAATTCGGATTCCTTGGGATCGATTCCCTATTCATCCCCGCGATCTTGGACTTCGTGCGACCCATATTAACCGAAAAAAATGCCTGGTACGGTAAGTCTGGGCCACCCTGTATATAACTATACTTTTTCCTTCATTCATGTGATTCCTGCAAATCCTCACATTCTTAGTGTTTTCACTTTTCATTACTGAAAAAGAATTAAAAATGTTAAAAAAGTTAATAATATTGATTACAGGAAAATTGGAAGAATGCTCTTTTATCGTTACAATGAATTCAATGTTTATAGTTGAGGAAATTATCTTAAAATTACACCATACATAATAATGGATTTTCAAAATTTTCCGGGGGAGGGGCTCAGAAAAATAATTATCATCCCTAAAACCTCGAGCTAGGCCGACACTCCCCCGAACAACTCGGAATATGTGTGCCTTACTTTCAGAGTTTTGAGATGCTCCTATAATTAAGTTCAGCCTGCAGTCGAAAATGATTATCCTTTTGACTCGTTGAAAAATGAGGAGGCTGATTTTGAGCGAATACCGATTCAAGATTGGAATCAGGATTTACCAGAGGCTTTCGACGTTATCAAATTTTCCTTGATGAAATACGAATTTTCAGAGAAATCTGTGAAAATTTCTCCTTCCGTTTTTCAGAGAATTTTCTTCGCTATCAGATCTAAATTATCTAAAAATGTCAAACAAAATAATGAAAAAATTCTCATGATGCATTCGACTAATAATTAATGTACCGAGGAGATGTACTGAGGTTTCCTCTCTCAGCAGAAAAAAGTGCCGCGGGTCGGTACTTTATCATAAATTAATTTATTTTTTGAGAAACCTCCAACAACGATAACAAAGTGTGTACACGTCTTCGATCAAATTCAATTATTTTGAATGAGATGTAAGTTTGAAAAAACAGTGTGACATCTAATGAGCAAGAGAAGGGAGGTAAGTACATTTTGATTTGGATTAGTTACCTAACAGGAGTAACTTAAAAGGAAGACTTGAACGGCAGGAAAGAAATTATAGAATAATTGAGGATTTGTGTTTGCATAAAGCACATAAGTCGTTAACTTCGAGAGAGACCCCACAAGATTATTCGAAAAATCTGGCAACATTGTTTATGGTGTGATCACAGAACAGATAAGGTGCGAGCAAATCGTCAAAATTCGGAAGCCGGCCGGAGGCTGGCTCGCGAGCCCTCTGCTGGCGGGAAAGCTACCCTCCTGCAAAACTGATCACTGGTACGGCCGCTCGAGGTTGAGAACGAGTCTGTCCTTGAAAAGATTCGGCCAGCGTCGCTCACTGGAGTGTGGAGTCGCATTCGGTGATCGTCTCGGGTCGCGTACGCGTCGGCCGCCTAGGCTCCTCTGCAACCCTCCAAAATTATTAGAGTTTCCTTTGAGTTTTCTTCTTATTTTGTCGGTAATTAAGTCTCGTGTGTATCTTTATGAAGTGTGTCGATAATCTGTGCCGTGTTTAACGCTTTATTTTCTTGAATTCATTCACCATGTCTCGAGGTTTTCGTCGGTACGCGCGTTCGGAAGTTCGGAACTGCTTCGCGCGATTCGCCTTCCGTCTCGTCGTGTTTTTCATTTTGATCGCATCGTTTTGTATTACGTCGTGCAATTAAATCGTGCGGAAATTCGGTTTGTCGTGGCGTGATTTCGTTCGGAGATGTGGACATTTCGCGTCGGTTTCCCCGGTCGAAGCGAAGCTTTTCAACTTCACGCAGAACTGAATCTTGTGATGGGCTCTCTCGATGGGAAATTTTGGCCACTACTGCTTCTGTTTATCACGGTTTGGTCTGTGATCGAGGTTTGAGATAATTTACTTACTTCTGATTTAAATTCTGCCCAACTAAAGGTGTAAATATGTTTTACTTGTCTTGTGCTCTACCCTCGTGATTTTCCTGTTTCTTTCTTTCCTCAGTCATTCCTTTTCTTTCATACTCACAACCCACCGAAAGGAAATTTTTCCAAGGTTTTAAATGGAGAGGCTTGGAGGACAAGGCGCACAGAAATTTTTTGAATTTTGTCTATTCCAAGAAATGTGTGTTTATAGTTTCAAAATTTCGTGGGGCCTAATGGCGGAAAGGAAGTTCTAACTCACTTGTTGATGTTTTAAAGTTGGATTTTAGCTGTGAATTTTCTAGGAGCATACCTACTCTCAAATTAGATTTAGATGAGTTTATGAATATCTCAATTTTTTCAAAACCTGTACTGAATGAGCCTTGTCCTCCAAGCCCTTCCATGAATATTTTTGTACCCTCTCATTTCAGGTTACCAATGTAGACTCACCACGCTACCTTTCCCTCATTTGAGAATTCCTAGGTTGTTCAATGATAATAATATGAATTTTTCATTTACATCGTGTCTTACATTTGTACCTTCAAATGATAATTTCGCGCAAGTTTTGTCTGCTTTGAAAAGAGTAGGAAAGCATGTTGATTGGAGAGAAATCGACGACTCCTTTTTGGTTTTTTTCCCCAGTTGAAAATGAAATTGTTATTTTTTCAAAACGTCCCAGGTTTTTTATGTTATTGCAGCCTCTCCTTATGTTACTTCATTGGTTGATTAAATCGTTCATTATTACTTGAAGGCTCCACGTATGATCAATGTGAGCTATAAGTCTATCGAGAAAGGTTGAGTCGTTGATTTGGGATTTTTATGTTTCCGTCATCTCGAGCTTTCCTTTTATTCCTCATCTTTCTTTTTGCATTTTGAAGTGTCTAACTGGAACTTATCATTTCAACCCAATCGTACAAGCTCTTGCTTGCCCCCCCCCCCCCACTTTCCTTTTCGCAGATTTTCAAGGGGTTACTTTTCCAACATGAGAAAATCCCGTGTAAAATTTGAGCAATTTCATGGAAACAGAGAAGTTTCGGTACGGTTTTAGTAATTCAAAAATGCTGCTCAGTGTGAGAATACAGTTCTGTGAAATGTTTCCACGTCGTTAGTTGAAAATTGAGACTAAATCTTGAACTCAATAAGTATCCTCTAAATGATCCTAATTTAGTATTTTCGAAAGTTGGAAGCCTTTCAACCCCTCTTGCCAAAGTTTCAAAAGCTGCTGCAGTGTTGTTTTGATTTTTCTGTCCTATTGCACTTGGTGCGCTATCTCCGGTTTTCCTAACGCCGAGCCAAATGTGTCGATTGTTGTTCTTTTCAATCTCTCAATTGAACTACATTTTGCCATTCGGAACGATTATTTCTAGCAATGTCTAAGAACAACGTATGGGCCATTATACTTTCCCTATGCACTTACGTGTTTTTCCAGATGAGCCTGAAATTGTATATCCTAATTGCATTAAGAAGTCCAATTCGTCGGTCTTTTGACCAAAAAGTGTAACTGAATTTCCACGTGAGCCCTGTTTCACATGAAAATCCATACTCTCCGGGGCTCACTCGAAAATCTCGGATCGTCCTTACGTCAGAGGAGCAGCGAGTTCTCCCGCCTTTTTTCCCCTCTCGCTCATCTTGTGCTTGCCGGGCGATTTTCTCCCGCCCGATTCCAACACGCTGTGGGGTCCCTCCCCTTCCCCCTGTGGTTTGCCTGAAGTGAATGAGTGAAGCAAAACGGGCAAGATAAGAAATCGTCGACGAAAACTGACGCCTTGGAACCGGATGCGGGCCCTCACGGCTTGTGTCTCCTGTCTGGTTTTTCGGGCAGAGAACCCTTTTTCACAGAATCCTGAAGCCGCATGGAACGATTTCAGTCGATTTTCTGCTTTTGAACTTTATCACTTATTGCTCTTCTAGAATCTGAGTTTTCTTCCTAGCAGGTGCACGTGCACGACGGTGGTCTGCACGATCGAGGCTTCATCAGTCAAACCCTCGCTTTCTCTCTCTCTCTCCCTCCCCCTTCCTCCCGTCTACTGTGATAGTTATTATCTCGGAAACTTAGAGAAGAACGCAAGGAGCGCCCCCCTCCGCCCCTTCTGATGGATTGTCATGACCGGCGTAAATATAAAGACAGGAAAAATCATGAGATGGTTTCTATAAGCATTGGTAGAGCAAAACCTTAGGTTTTTTATTTATTTATTATTACTTACCTGTTTTTCATTTTTAAATCTCATTTTTTGAGTGTCCTCTTTCGTCGACTAGGCTCATCAGGTGAAATTGGAGAGAGAAAAAGAAGGATAGATGAAGGGGGGGGGGAGGGTTCTTTTTACTCCCTTGTCCCAGCCCAAATGACTCCCTAGAAAATTTCGAGTTGTTGTAACTTTTAAATCATGTTGAAATTGATGATTCTAAGGTTGAGGGACACCTTTTGCCCTGCCCGTTTGAATAATTTTAACTTGCTGTTACAAGGAAAATTAACTTTTGTCAGAAACATTTGTCCATATCCAAGGAGATAAGGCCACACGAAATATATCTCAATCAGATTATTGATTCTCCAACTTCATATCGGTGCATCGAAACTGCCGTGCTAAGGACTAACGTCGCATGATAATTCGAGAGTTGCCAAATTTCCCCGAATAAAACATGGATTTTTGAAGGACGTTATGCATATTTTTCCTTGAAATTTTTAGATATTTTAGAGTAAATTGCGAACAAAATTGTCTGGAAAATTGGAGGAAAAATATTCAGAATTTTCCCAGTGAATTTCGTCTCTTATTGAAGGAAATGTGACAACGCCTGAGTGCTCATACGGCGGTCTTCCTTAGTATGGCAGAATCGGAAGAGAATTTTTGTTAGTGCAAAAGTGATTTTTTGTCAAGGAGAAGGGAGCCAAAGAGTTGGCGGCCTCACCTTTTCCCCTTTTCCCCTCGCCCGTTTTCCTTTTTCTTGCTTTTACAGGTAGATTTCAGCACGATTTGAGAGTTTCTCTTTTCAATATTTGTCATTCTTTACCTTTCCTATTCACTTTCCTCACTAATAGAAATTTGCACCTCACAAAATTAAATCGTTCTTGACTTTGTTTCTTTCCTTTAATGTTCTTTTATTTTCTTATCTTAGCTTAAGTGTTGTACTATTTAAAAAAAAAAAAATTATCTTTGAATTACATAATTAATTTAATTAAGTTCTTGCATGTGATAGAGATTTAAGGTGATTCGACGGACGCCATTTTTGTGTCTGAGCGACGGGCGATATATCGCATCGATTCGTTCCATAATTTCAGCTACTCGTTATTTTTTCGAATTTTGTGGTAGCACTTTAGTTGTCATGGGACTGAAGAATTCCTGCACCTTTGAAAAAGAAATTCAACTCAATAAAGACGTAGTATTATTAGAGGAAAAATATTACATTCAAGTGCAGTTCCGATATCCGTATCAAATCCGATAATCCTCTAAAAAAAAATCACAACTTTCTTAAGTTAAATTTCCTTGTCAAATTTGGTACGAGAATTTTTCTGTCTCATGACAACTGAAGTGCGATCTCAAAATTTGAAAAAAAAAGACAAGTAGCTGATATTATGAAACGAATCGATGCGATACATCGCAAGCCGCTCTGACACTAAAAATGGAGTCCATCGAATCAGCTTTAGTACTTTTTCTAACTTCAAATTTCGTGAGAATCACAATGGTGCTACTGATTTTCTCTGAAATCGATTCTTAAGCTCAAACGAAGCTCTCAAAGTTGAGGCCGTAATGGAGGGGGTATCCCACGCAACGTTGCGAATTCACCTCTACATCCAGCCTTTTCCATGCAAAGATAGAAGCACGTACATTAGCAGAGTTGCCACTTCGTGTGGGGACTCAAAGTCGGCACCACGGCAATCCTGCTGATGCATTCGCTCCCTATCTTTGCATGGAAAATTTTCTTGGGTATGGAGGTGGACTCTCATTGTTGCGAGGGGTATCCCCTCCAATACGGACTGAACTTGGACAGTTTTTTAGGCTTCGGAATGGATCTCAGAGAAAACATGTGGCACTATTGTGTTTTTCACGAAATTTTAAGCACAAAAATATGACTTTATTGAGATCAGGAGTGGGTGAATGTTGATCCCTACCGCGAGGATGTTGTTTTGGAAGGGGGGGGTGGGAAACCGGGACTGAGGGTGACGAGTGCATGTGGTTTGTTTGACGGTCGGGTGAGCAGTCGGTCGAACTTTTTTTCGATCGCTTTTTCCCCGGAAAAAGCTTTCGAGAGATCGCTCGACCTATACTGTTCATCTGACGGTCTGACAAACGGTGAGTGCATGTGGTTTGTTTAACGGTCGGGTGGGCAGTCGGTCGAACGATTTGTCGATCGCTTTTTCCCCGGAAAAAGTTTTCGAGAGATCGCTCGACCTATACTGTCCATATGACGGTCTGACAAACCGCGAGGCCTCACCCAGCTCTCGTCGCATCATCAGGTTACGATCAGAAACTCCCATCATTGTATGGTCAGCGATGACTTCATTTTGACGGGAGTGTGCTCGTAACCTGGTAATGCAACGAGCGCTTTTCATGGGAGGCCGTTTTCATTTTTAATACCATCCACCTTGCGCGGTCAGACCTGCCGTCGTGTGGCAAAGTCTGCGGTCGAACTCCCGCCGACGCTGGCCTGCGGTCGTTGGCGTTGGGCGCATAGCTGTGATTTGCACGCCGGATTCCGTTCCGGACGATCCGGAACGGAATCCGGACCCAACGGAACTTTTTTGGGGCCGAATGCACCTCTCACCCTTTACTAAGGCACCAAATTATACTTTCATAATAACTCTGCATCCGACTTTGTGTCTCGTGGTTTAAGATGTCACACCTGTTTCCTAAAGAAAAAAAGTGACGACTCAATGCGTCACGCGGTAAACGTAGGTTTGCAGTTTCTCGAATTTGTACTTCTGAACGCGAGATGCAATGAACCGATTATTTTCCAAATTACGTAAGCGCCAAAATAGCGAATGCAAGAAAAACAAGAAAAACTGTTTTATTCTCTTTCTTGACAATCTTCGAATTCCAAAAAATGAGTGTTCCTGTAGAAGGCTATTTTGAAATCGGACATGATTGATAACATCAGAGAGAACGAAGAAAAAACAACCCCTTCGTCAAAGGCCATTAACAAAAAGTCTATCAATGCTCGAGAGAAATTCTCTACTTTTGAATGTGGAATAGATTTAATAACGTCCTTACGCCTTCCTTTTTCTCTACACTTTTATTTTGTGTCAATAATTTTTCTCATCTTTGACGTAGAGTTAATATTGATTCTTCCATTTGTATTTTGTTTTAAATTATTTTATATGAATTATTTACGTGATTTGGAAAATAATCGGTTCAAATGAGTCCTAAGTTGGATGCAGCTCATGGGAAAAATGGTTTTTTAAAACATTTTATTGAATTTGTCTCCTTATTTAGAGATTGATTTTTAGATTAATAATGTACAATTTTTTTTATTATTATTACTACTACTACTACTATTGCAGCTACAACTATTACTTTACTGAGTCTTAATCAGGGCCGCCCAGAAGGGGGGGGGGGGNGGGGGGGGGGGGGGTAGGTGGGCAAACGGGTCTTCTAATCTCGGGGCCCGGGGTCGAAGTGGCTCCAGTGGCTCAAAATTGTGAGGTAAGGTACCGGAGCAACTTGTTCATCCGTCTCTGGACCTTATGAGTAATATAAGCACAATTTTTGCGTACCAACCAAGTTTGGGTCCTCACTTGCAGTCTTACGAGCCCCTCTGATCCATCTATTCTCTTAATTCTTGTAAGCCATATTCAGCAATCGGAGCTATCGAAAAGGTTTGAAATAATTTACATCGAGTAAGTTAAAAAATGCATCTATTTTACCTTCAATTTCAAAAATTCACCGGGGGAGCCTTCCGGACCTTCCCTTTGCTAGGCGGTGGTTGCCTTTTCCCAAGTTGCCCGTCACTTCATTTTTGCCCGGGCCCCATCTTGTGTTTTGGCGGCCCTGCTTTCCTTACTCTGAGACTCGACCTTCTTTTATCTTACCGGTAGTGGAGAATTTGCAGGTATCAAAAATTTGATAAATTTCACACGAAAGAGGAACCTACTGACCGAACTAAGCACGAGAATACCCTTGGTTCTTAAATTGACCAGTTTTTGGATGAGATATGACTATCAGATGGCCCATCTGCTAAAATTATTGTGTTTAGATGGGAATTGTCGCCTGGCACCGTCACCAAGCGTTAAATTTTTCACTTCTAAATCTCGTTTTCAACAATTTCCCATATAATAATAAATGATAAAAATTACTATGAGCTCCGCTCATTAAGCACTCTCAGTTGAAGCAACGAAATTTTTTCATGCAAATTCTCCAGGCCACTGTGAATGTTCCGGAAACGTTTGCTACATAGATCTTTCCCGCTACTTATTTTCCATTTCCCGGCTTTTGATTTCCTGGGGAAATATTGGTCCCAACAATCAAAGAAGCGGTTTAATTAAAAATGAATGCCATAGTTTTTAAATGCAACCCATCTTTCAAGCCGCATACTCTCGTGATATCCATCTAACAAGTCGTCGAGAATGAATGAGGTGACTAAAGTATCGCTCCTCTGTATCATCACAATTATTTTTCATTCTACGAGACTTTTTAAGCTTTTTCAAACTTTAGAGTTGTCTGCCACCCTCTTAAATAAATTCCTTATCATAGATTCAAGTTTAAGACAACTTACTGGGTTCGCCATTTTTCTGGAACTTGACCAATAACTTGTTAAACTTTCAGTTCATATTTTTTTGCTTCTTGTAAGTACTGTCCACCGAAGAGTCTCTTAGAACTACGCATTTCCTGAAAACGTCTACCTGCTAGTTTGGATCAATATATAGACAAGTTTGATTTTGCCACTTTAATTTTTGCTAATTTAATAGTGCGATAGAAAAATGTACATGAACATATAGTTAGAATAGAGTTAGTAACCCATGTAGGTAACATACTTCTAATTTTAATGCGGAATTCCTTTCTTTTTTTAAAAAAAGTAACTCTATCAATCAGTTTGAAGTGATTTGAGCATTGAGAGATGATAGCTACTTGAACTTTTCACCAATGATCTCGAGTTGAATCAGTGAGATCGAAAACACACCAATTCGGTAACTCAGAAATGCTCAATTTTCATCAAAGACTGTCAATCTTTATAAAGGCCATTGAATTTAGCTCATCTGTTCCAACTTGGACCTTTAAAATGTCCTTAATTGCTTGCATTTCGGCACCGGAAATATTTTCTGAGACTAATTTCTTCATCCCCTGTGCAGTTTTGTGTGTGTCTTGATTACTTTCATTTTTCCGAGTTGGTGCGTTTTCGTTCTAACTGATTCAGTTGTAGGACAGGAAGCGTTCATAAGTTACGTAACGCATTTTTCCGGCATTTTTGACCCCCCCTCCTTCCCTCAGTAATGATTTGTAACGTAACCACGGACCTCCTTAGTCATCACGTAACTCTTTAACATCCCTTAATATCCCAAAAATTGTGAGAGATTGTTGAATATATCGCTGTATAATTGAATATTTTGAGAAGGTAGTGTGACAAATAACCGTGAAGAATGGAGAACGATACATTTCGGATTCTATGTTTTTAACCAACTGAGAGGGTTACGTAACGCTGGCACTGACCCCCTTCCCCCTTGTAACACAGCGTAACGCAAGCTCATAACCCCCTCTCCCATACAGTTACGAAATGAATAAACGCTCACAAAGACTGGAAAATTTCTTGAGGAATAGTTGTATCACACCGATGTGCGTACTGATGCTTAATGGACGTTCACTATATGGACTTCAATATATGGACTTCAATATATATGAGTTTAAGGAAAGCATAGATAAGCGGAATATTGTCAAACTTTAAAACATTGAACTTAAACACCTTGAGGCACAAAGAAGGTGGAAAAAATCCCTAGTACTTAGTATTATTCCAGGTCGCCCATGTTTCATTTTGTTTTTTTAAAAAAAGAGAAGAGAAAAGCTTCCATCTTTGATCACTCGGATGGTTTTGATTTCGATCAACTGTCGTTTTATTGCCTTGAACCCAATTTACGATTTAGGATGTAAATATTAGTAAACTGACTAAGTCATTCCTTTTATCAAGGAAACACGAGTCACAAATTAAGGAGAATCAGAATTTTGCCCGTAGAAATATATGTAAAATGGCTAAGTTCATCTTTTTATCAAGGAAAAATGAATAAAAAATGTAGGAAAATCAGCATTTTCCCCCCCTCATATCTTTTCATTGTAGACAGGGACATTCCTTGGTAATTGTTCGACTTGCTAGCCACCTTTAGTTTCAGCCGCCTTTAACTTTTGGTCACGCATCTTCTTACGCTCAAAGTTTTCCAGGTTACTATAAAGTATTTCGTGTCATCGGTGTCTGCGCTTTTGTTCTGTCAGTGGTTTAATACGAATCAGGAATTTTATTTCAAACTTAGTTCTGCAAAATTGCATCATGAAACTAGACACTTTGCGAGGTTTCTTGCGTTTGGAACTCACTTAGTTTAGTACGAAGTTTGAACTTAATTGGCGGGAATAATTATTTTAGAGTAAATTTTATATGGATAAAGATCTTCAAGGAAAGACATCCTTAATTTTGAACATGACTTTTAAGCCCAGGAATCTAAACAAACATAGATTGGCTGTCGATTTGACAGATAGTAGTTTTTTGGGGTTTACGTTAATACCGTTGGTTTTCTAGACTTTCAAATCTGAGAAGTTTGAAACTAAAAAATGTACTCCCTCATTCCCTGTCCTCCTCGTTCTCAATTCGGAAAGCGTTTCCGTTGTTTAGAAATCATAAAAGCATGAGCGGAACTTGCATAAGATCGGATATTGTTTAATTTGATAGTGAGAACAGCTCAGAATTGCTCCTGAGCCGACTCCATTTTTCAAAATCTTGCGGGGGATCCTCTTTAAAGCTCGAGAAATCCCCCGAGCTTCTCTATAGATCTGCGGAATCCCACCCATTCTCCATGGCGGGGTGTTTTTTAAGGCCCCTTGACTTCCCTAGACGAGGTATCCTTTTGCAATCCCCCCCCCCNAAATGTTCCTACTCCAGCCCATGTTTAGCAACTCTAATGTTTGTCAGGATCCTCTCGGTGCTAGCAACTCTTTTAGTTAATCGACGCTGCAAGAAAATTACTCTAGTCATATAATCGTGTTACATTACACCGTTGTTGGTAATCGTGATGTAACTGACATTATGCGTGAATAGACTCTTTATTTATTTTTAAGTCTTGCGTTTTATTCCGACATGGCAAGCCTGACACTGACTTAGACGCCTAATTTTCCTCATCAAGTTTTCGCTCTGCGAATAATGCAAACATCAGGTATAAGTATGTTTTTTTTTGTGCTTATACTCAAACGCGGTTGTTAAAATATCAAGAGGAATGTAGAGTAGACGGCAGGCAAGTAATGCAAATGGAAACGTTCAAACAAGTTTCGTATGGTGATGATGAATTTCTCCGCCGCGGTGCGGCATTACTGAAACTGATTATGTTTATGATTTTAAAACATGTGTGCAATGTTTATAATGTATGATTTTAACTGAAGTATCGATGAAAACTTGCAAAACATTTATTTCTTCCACTTGAAATAAAAATGCGTCAATGTTGTAAATTAAGTAACGCATGTTGTACGTTCTGTTATTCGCACATTCAGTGAAGGATGATAACTGCGCTTCTATTTGGACTGCATTTTGAAATTTGGAACTATAAATTCTGGCTTTTCTTGAAAAACACTTATGTGCATAGGGAAACTAATGGCACATACGTTGTTTTTAAACTGGGCTAGAATTTATAGTTCCAAATTGCAAAATGTAGTCCAATTGTAAGCTAATTTTTCCCATCTGCAGCGTTTAAGGGTTACTTTCTCCAGCTTTAATCAACTTTAATTTTTTTTGTCAGATAGCTGGCCTTTTTTTCTTTGTTTTCTTCTTTTGATGTGAAACGCCTTTGAATTATAATTTGCCGGAATTTTGGTCAAAACTGGTCGCAACCTGGCGCAGTACATAGACATACCTAAATTAAAATTTGATCATTTTTTAGACGTAATTTATGCGAGTAATGTGTCGAGTTCAGAATGAGCTAAGGACAAGGGATTAGTCTTATAATGATCAAAATTGCTTCCTGTACTATTTAAGAAAGATTTTTTTTTTAAATAGAAAAATTTTCTTTCCTACTCTTTCCAAAACGCTACATTTTCATAGCAAAAAAAAAAAAAGAAAAAAGTAGTACCTAAGTAAAAGCAACGTAATTCACACATCGAAGATACCCTCTGCAAAACAATACTGAAAGCAATTTTGATCGTTTTTAAGACAACCAGAGAGGGTTGTACCTCAAACATAACTCGAGACTTTTCTACTCCGAGCTTGAAAAAATTGCTAAAATTAATTTTGGAAGGAAGAGTCTGCCTAATCTATGTTTATTATTTTTGATTGCAATTACTAAGTATCAATATCTCTAAATATTTAGTTAATGCACCTATCTACAGGGTGTCTCACGAAAAACGAGCCACCTTGAATATCTGCCGAACGCGTCGGAATTTCGAAAAACGGTAAACGACGTGTTCGTTTATATCGAGGGGGGCACCTTTTGGCGTATTCGACATTTTCCCAAACCGCGGGAGGGGCGCGGGGCGGGGGGTGCCCCACCCGTAAGTCGAACTTTTCAAATGGCACCCCTACTTTTTTATTTCAGAAATCAATTCTACGC
>NW_017547161.1:5240275-5273807 GCF_001854935.1 Bemisia tabaci
AATAAAAAAGTAGGGGTGCCATTTGAAAAGTTCGACTTACGGGTGGGGCACCCCCCGCCCCGCGCCCCTCCCGCGGTTTGAGAAAATGTCAAATACGCCAAAAGGTGTCCCCCTCATTATGAACGAACACGTCTTTTACCGTTTTTCGAAATTCCGACGCGTTCGGCAGATATTCAAGGTGGCTCGTTTTTCGTGAGACACCCTGTAGATGAGGGAACTATATAATGGCACGTACGTTGTCTTTGAAAAAAAAAAACCAGTAATTAGCTCGTGTTTCCAAAATTAAGTTCCATTCTCGTGCACTCGTGACTTTGACGAGTGTAAATGCCTATAGTCTGCAGGGGCTGTCTGCAGCTTCATTGTTCTGCCTTGCTGAAGAATAACGCTGTATGAGCCCTCTGACGTTGCCAAATCTCCTCCGATAAAGTACCAGTTTTCAAGGAAACTTGTGGATATTTTTCTTCAAATTCCTCAGGGAATTTCATTCGCAACTTAATCTACTCTCTCTGATAATTTCAAAAAAAAATAAAAAAATCCATAACTTTCCCCGAAAATGAATGTTTAAAAGGGGGAGGTTAGGCAACATTTGGATGGTCCTGCGGCTATCTTCCCTTCCCGTGGCAGTGTTGTAAATTGTGTATAAATAAGGGTCGTTTATTCTCGGTCCGTGGGTTTCATGCTAATCATCCCTATCGTCGCAACGTTTCCAGCCCTTTTCCCATCCCTTGACGTGGCCTCACGGGAGTTTCAACCGGACTTCGTTGCAACCATTAGTTGAATTTTTATGCAAAGAAGGCAACTGGATTCAATTTGATCAATTAACGTATCCTGAATAAGATATTTTCCGTCGTCAAACTCTTAGTGGAAGTAATGGTCGTAAAATCACATTCGTTCGCACATTCACGAAATACGTTTCATACGAGATTCATGTGAATACTACAAGGATATATTCTGATCTCCAGTTGGCTGAATTTCACCCTAAATCATGTGAAATACTTTTCAAGTCAAAGTCAAATTTTCGCGGAAATCATCGAGGTTGCGAAAAATTCACAAGTTTGTGAACATATCCTCTTTGCCGGTAATGGCGTTACTCGAGGCGCATCTTTTGCGTTCAATGACGCGATGCTTGAAGTATCCATCAGACTTTGCAGGCGCTCCAAACGGTACATGCTGACGTAGCCTCGACGGTGAGGCAATTGGCGCATCTTCGCGTTCGATGGTACAATGTTGGAGGTATTTATATGATGTTGCAGACGCTCCAAACAGTTCATGCTGACTTCACTTCGTTGGTATTTTGCATGACTGTGCCAAATCACTGCATCCGGACAGGAGACGAGGCGGGTCCCGAACTTCATCTCGAGATTTTTCTGTTTTCACCAAATTGTTGATCGTGCATTTTTCGAGGCATTCAAAGTCCGTCAAATTTTTTTTTGAAATGTCAATTTGAAAATTGAAATTTCGCATTTGCCAACTCTGTGCGCTGAAAAATATAACTGGTCCACGAATTTTAGTCTACTGAATTCCAGGCCCGAGGTTTCAGCTGACTGGGATGGGCCGTAGTAACGACCAATGACGCACGAACCGTCGATCAAATCAATGCAGCACAATAAATTGAAATCAACGCTCGTTATTTCCTGAAATCAAACGTCAGCTCGCCGACTTTCGTCAAAAATGTCATCGACGCCGCAATTTCATCGCTCGAAAAAAATGCTCCGCACATCTACAAACATTCGTCAACGTCCTTGCATACGATTCTGTTTTCTTTCTTCCCTGCGATTTCTAGAAGCGCCCTCGCAGCCATAACCGTCCAGAAACCTGTGAGCATTGCGCGGCAAGCCAGCCTCTCCCCGTTGACAGGCATGCTGGTCCCTTAATTGAAGCAGCCTCTCCCTGTCAACAGGCATGCTGACTTAGAATAGTGGCCTTTTTTCTGTTTTTCACTGGCAAGCTGAGCGTTGCGGCTTTTCCTTCTTACTTTCTAAGAAAAAGCAAGTGAACTGCAAAGATTCTTCGTAAATATAGCCTCAACATGGACTGTAGCAGCGGCTGGTGACACATGGACCATTGATCAAATCATTACTGAACGACAGAAACTTGTGGGCACTGTGCGCTAAGCCAGCCTCTCCCCGTTGACAGGCATGCTGGTCCCTTAATTGAAGCAGCCTCTCCCTGTCAACAGGCATGCTGACTTAGAATAGTGGCCTTTCTCTGTTTTTCACAGACAAGCCGAGCGTTGCGGCCTTTTCTTTTTACTTTGAAGGAACAAGCAAGTGGACTGCAAAGGGCCCTCGTAAACATGGCCCCAACATGGACTGTAGCAACGGCTGGTGACGCATGGACCATTGATCAAATCAACACAGCACGATGAATTGGAATCACGGCGAGCCCTATTTTTTCAGACGAATAACATCAGCTCGCTAACTTATGTCAAATATATCAGAGACTCCACAATTTATTCGCTTGGAGAAAATGCGCACCCACCGATACTTTCCAGCGTCCATGGACCTTTTATTCGTCATTTGAGCAAGACCGGCGTTCTTTGCCGTGGACTGCGTTTCACTTTAAAAATATTTGATGCAGAGCCAGCAATTCGATGAGCGTATCCAATGCTTTTCTGAGGAATTTGTTGATGAATTCGACGGCTGGAATGGAGAGTTTTTGTAGCCTGTAAGGACTTACTTCTGTCAGAAGCACCTTTACTCAAATGTGCTTGCTGTTAACAGCTGTGACTTTTCTGCAACAAATGTCAACGATGGATCAAGAAAAACACCCTAGTGGCACACTCAAGATGGGAAAGGGAGAAGAGGATGACCACTGCAGAGGATTTGGATGGTCAGTGCTGCGGATGAACATAGCGTGGAACCCGATAAGTGAAGTGAATTTGCGAAGAAAAAAAAAAACAAAAAAAAAACAGAAAAAACAAAAAAACCAGAAAAAAAACAAAAAAAAACAGAAAAAACAAAAAAAAACAAAAAAAAAACAAAAAAAAACAAAAAAAACAAAAAAAAACAAAAAAACAAAACAAAACAAAAAAAACAAAAAAAAACAGAGAAAAAACAGAAAAAAACAGAAAAAAACAGAAAAAAACAGAAAAAACAGAAAAAAACAGAAAAAAAACAGAAAAAAACAGAAAAAACAGAAAAACAGAAAAAAAGCGTTTTAGGTTTATCCGTCTGCATGAAGTCTGCAGTAAAAAGCCGAACGACCGCCACACATGTACCCTCTTCAAAATCGTACGCAGGAAAATATTTACACAACGGGAAGTTCGAATATCAAATCTTGAACGAAAAAATAACAAGTACTCCTCACATAGATCAAATGAAAATTCGTTGATGAAAAAGGTGTAATTTTTATACTTGCCTTTCAATCACTTTAATTGTTTTTTTATATGTAGTTTATTGTTTGATTTCCGGACTTTCCATTGAGTGATGTGTTTTCCTCGTGAAATTTTGAAGAGATAGTACTTCGCGTAGTGATTTGATTTCTACCTTCAAAAGGCGCATTCTGCCACTTTGAAATCTCCCAGAGAGAGAAAGTTTGCAACGAAGCATTAAACATAATAAAAATAAAAATAAAAAATCGTACATCATCATTGCTTCCATCATTGCTTCAAATTATATACTAATGAGCTACCTGTTAAGGACCATTTTTTTTCTTCTTTTTTTTTTCTTTTTTTGTAAATTTAATCCCGGTCGGTCGGCTCATATCTGCAGTTGTGTGTTAGTATCTGTAAAGCATTAGAAAACTATACCAGTGGCGTGGCGTGCTTTGCAATATGTCGAATGATCTGCCATTTAAAGCTATGGAAAATGATCGATATACAGGGTGTTCGCAACGAATACCTTATTAATCGATTCTTTACCATAGCTTCAAATGGAGAATTACCAACAATCGATCATTCACGCCTTGCCACTGAAGTATACTGTAAGGCAATATGTTTCTCTACTGCTAAATTTTGTAAGTACAATTGTTCAAGTTAAGTGCATGCGAATTAATGATTTTTGTTGAGAAATTCATCATCACCAACGTTGCTTACACATCGGACTTTCTTCTCCTATCCGGACCTCCGGATCTCTACATATAGGTTTTTCCAAAACCTCGCTTGTTAGTTTAAGATAGGGATTAAGTTTTAGGGGGTGTGGTGTGTGGTATCTACATCAGCCGCACCATTCACCCTGTAGTGGCAAATAGCGTGTCGTTCATTGTGATTAATCGATTAATATGCCATTTAAAGCTAAGGAAAAGGGTCGATCAAGAGGGTTATGAACACCTCAATAATCGATTCTTAACCATAGCTTTAAATGGGAGAATGTCGATAATTCATATTTTGCCACTGCATATACCTACCGTTTTGGGAGACCTTCGGTGTATCTTTGATGCTTCCATGTGCGATTTCTTATTGAATAATGATATGTTTTAAATTATAAAAACTGTCGCGTTTTTAGATATGCAATGTAAAAGTTTAGGTATTATTCTCATTGGCAGGCCGAAATCGCCGCACTGTGTGCGGGCAGAGACGAAACAGCCGATGGGAGTAATTAGGTAAGATACTGCTCTGCGGGGAAATCAAAGCCAAAAATTCCAAAAACTAGCACAAAAGTCACCAAAAGAACTCTAATGAGTATCAGTGCAAGGAGGAGGTGGGAGAGTTATCAGCTCAGGCTGATGCATAGAAATACTAAAGTATTTTACCATTATATGTAGCAGTGTATACGGATCATTATATATTTTTACTTTCCAATATCTTTATATGGTTAGTTTAAAAAAACCAAATTTTCTCATGTACAAAAAATTAAGAGTCCAATAATAACATGAGAATGAAATTTTGAAATTAACTTTAAATTTTAATAAACAAAATCCCTGATAAAAGGATGAATAGGTGTTTGATGTTTCACTGCTGATTTGCTTTGATTTCCCCGTAGGACAGTGTGGACCCAGCTATATTCTATCATCCTGTAACTTACAGTATTTGGGCCACAGTATTAGTGTTTTAATTATATTTACTTAGATAAGTAAATGTCATTAGGGCATACACCATCAACATACATTAGATTAGAATAGTACTTTTCTTCTAAAGTGATTTCGCATTTCTGGCACATAAAGATACCCTCCCCAAGGATTGTGGCGTCTGAGTCTCGCAGCGGCTTTCAAAAACTAAGCGCTAAGAGAACAATAACAATAATTACATAGGAAAAAAGGAGGGAAAAAAACAACAAGAATTTAAACAGAATATATTGAGTGTCTTAGTATTTTCGGATTCATACATCATAAGCGAATCAGCTCATGCGAAAACTGCTTATTTTTATTTTTTCTAATCTTATGGAAAGTGTAAAAAACTGTACTTTTAATGGCGGTTGTTGCTCTCATTGTCTGGCCGAAATCGCCGCACTGTGTGCGGGCAGAGACAAAACAGTCAGTGAGAGTAATTGAACTTTTAATTGGACTACATTTTGCAATTTGGAACTACAATTTCTGGCTCATCTGTAGAAACACTTAGGTGCAGAAGGAAACTAACTGTACGTATGTTGTTTTTAAACTGAGCCAGAAATTATAGTTTCAAATCGCAAATTGCAGTCCAATTTAAGAATACGCAAAAGCTAACCCTTGAACCGCAAGAAGTCTTATAAACCAGGAAGCTTCAAAGATGAAAAAAAAGGAAATTAGCAGTGTTCTCAAGAGCTGATTCACTTTAAATGGGTATATTTATATTATGGGCTGAATTCTATGAATTATTTTCGAAATTTTATAAAATTATTTGTTGTATTTCCCCGCATTTACTTCTACACCGATTAGAATCGGTATTTTCTTGATTTCTCACGGATTTACTAAAGCTTGTTATTATGCATAACTGCTCGTGTTGCGTTTGGATCCTGACTGACATCGGAGTGCTATAGTTTTACAATGAAAAATCCCCTCTCTGTGAACCCAAACAACTTGGGATTCAGAGATAAAAACAATTTTATCCAAAAGTTTTATTGCCATCAGTATCGGTGGGGTAGGTGAACGATGATAATTCTGGGTTGCAGAAACATACAATTTTCATTCACTAGGTGGCCCTGGCCCATTACCGCCCAGAGCTTTATGTAAAATCTAGAAACCCAACTTTTTCTTGCCGTGAAAGTCATCGCAGTTTCTCCGAATTTTGATCCTTTTTTCCTCGCATCTTTTCTTGGTGAGAAACGCTTTGGCTCTCGAGCAGTCCCATCTCTCATTAGCCTTATCACGGCAGTTGTTATTTGCTCTTGGAGCCGGGGGAATTTTACGTCCTATAAACATTAGTGGGTAGGTGATTTCTTCACCATTTAGTTGTCAAGTTAGCGACAGTATTTTTAGAGCTAGGTATCTACCGTTATCGCGGCTTTTTATCGATTTATTTTTTTCATTTTTCCTTGATCAAAGGAGGAACTTATTCCCCTCCCAGTACATGAAGCAAGTCGCTAGTGGTTGCGCGTTCTGATAATCAGGACGTGTCGCTTTTTTATTTATTTGTTGTTGGTAGGGCATCTGGTAGTGCGTGGCGCCTAATCAGCAATTTATCGCAGCTGAAACTCAACTTTTTCGCTTCTCTTTTTTTCTTGTCCTCATGCATGTCTTGTCGCACATCACTGTAGCAATAGATCAGAAACCAATATAATGGAAAAACATGCTTTTTTCTGAAGCTCCATTGCAGAGATTTTTTAAAAGTTCACTTGAGTCCTTGTGCCATAGTTTTTATTTCATACCGGTGGAAAAAGTTCACTTGAGTCCTTGTGCCGTAGTTTTTATTTCATACCGGTGGAAAAAGTTCACTTGAGTCCTTGTGCCGTAGTTTTTATTTCATACCGGTGGAATAGCCAGAAATTTTTCATTGGAAGGGGGAAGTTTATAAATTCAAACTCTCTGACGGGGAGAGGGGGTTCCTAGTACTCTCAGTGCCCCCTCCTCCGTAGTACTGTAATGCCTCATTTTTTGATGTCGTTGTGCAAGTTCAAGTAGCTATGATGCTGATCTCTCATTCAATATTTCAGTTTTATTTTTATGATAGTTATCTTTTCGAATCGTATTGATGCCCTGTCCTCATGATTTGTAATTCTAGGGAGTAAAATCGTTCAAAGATGTTACTCTTGATTCGTGAAATAAATAAAATTATCACTGAAGCTCCCTATAAAAAAACCAACGCGATTTTTCGCTCGAGCTATCTGAGAGGACGTTTTCAGATTATCAGTATTCACGTTAATTTAGATTTCCAACTTAATATTTGCAACTAGTCGTGCTATTTTATGAAATTTGCGGCTTTTCTTTTCTCTCTCCTTAATATTTTTCTAACAAACAAATTTTAAACAACTTCCTTAGCTAATGCATCTGAAAGAAGTAGGTTCTCGGATGCGCTCTCTTCGTACGGAAACAGTGTTACCAGAAGCAAAAAAATACATTTTACTGACGTAATGCAAACTTGCGGGCCTGAAACTGCGATATATGACATCACTACCGACTGTTCTTCTTTCTCCCTATGTATATCTTGTGCAGTAGTAGTAAAAGCAGCAGCAGTAGTAGTAGTAGTAATAGTAGTGGTACAGTAATAAGTTTTATTTTTAAGAGGTGCCTTAGCAACTTCGGCACTCACACCTCTGCAATTGAAATATTAATGCGTTAAGTCATAATTGAAAGTTAATATTGAGTTACTTGAAATAGAAGTAAAAATTATAAATGTATTTCAGCATTTGAGCATCAACTTGAAGAAAGTCTCGAGGGTGAGTGCCTTTTAGAGGGAGGGTGCAGAGGTTGGAAGAGCTGATTACACACGTTCCAAATGGGAGTCGAGACGATGAGCTGAACTTGTCGTATCGGTTCCCATTTGGGACTTGTGCAATCGGTGTATGTGCTCGGGTCAAACTCACAGCGTGGAGCTCCGTTTCCACGATCAAATTGAGCCCACAGTTCCACCGGTGATCAATTTTGATGGGCTCAATTTGATGGTGGAAACCGAGCTCCGCACTGTGATTTTGACCCGAGCTTTAGGTGATTCGATGGACGGCATATTTTATGTCAGAACGGCATGCGATATATCGCATGCCGTTCTGACACAAAATATGGCGTCCATCGCATCACCTTAAAGAGGTCCCGGAAGTTCCGTATCAGCCGCGACGTGCACTTCACAGCCGTGACGCACAACGACAACGACGGCCGTCAGTTTCGGTTATAGTGCCTCCTTACGGTCCGACGTCCGACGATCGGGTGGACACCCGCTGGACGCTCCGTCGACTGCTCTACCGTGATGACAGCGCCTCCGTATCAGCTTCACTTTCAGACTGAGGCCTTCAGCCTCGGTCTGAAAGTGAAGTTGAGTTGGAGGCTCTGTCGTCCGACCGAGCACTCGTCGGAGCGCCCGGCGCGCGGTCGTCCACCCGGTCGGCGGGGGTCGTGTCCGACGTCCGACGAGCGGGTGGACACCCGCTGGACACTCCGTCGACTGCTCTACCGTGATGACAGTGACTCCGTATCAGCTTCACTTTCAGGCGGAGGCCTTTAGCCTCGGTCTGAAAGTGAAGTTGAGTTGGAGGCGCTGTCGTCCGACCGAGCACTCGTCGGAGCGCCCGGCGCGCGGTCGTCCACCCGGTCGGCGGGGGTCGCGTACCGTCTGGAGGCACTAGAGGAGCGACCGCAGACACCGCCCCGGCCGCACGTCTGCCCTGGTGGATGGTTGCCGGCACCGTGGAGGTGCCCTTTTTACCCTTGGTCAGTGACCTTGGGATTGGCTCCCTGGTTACAGCTGCGGTAAAAACGAGTTTTTTACCGCGTGGTTGACTTGGTTATGTTGTGTTGTGGTGTGGTATGGTGTGGTGTGTGGTGTGGTGCGGTGTGGTGTGGTGTGGTGTGGTGTGGTGTGGTGTGGTGTGGTGTGGTGTGGTGTGGTGTGGTGCACGGAGAAAGAAACTTTGTACGTGAGACCCGAAGTTGAGGTCAAATAAATGGATTTCTGAAGTTTTCGGATCACGGATCCGAAAACCGATGCCGAAGGGTTCGGGTCACACATCTGACTTGAACTTTGGCAGCTGGACCTCAAGTTTTCGGATCAGAGATCCCTAAGATCTCAACTTCCGGTCCCACGCACGAATTTTTTTTCTCTGTGTGAGGTGTGCTGTGTTATGCCAGGTAAGGTCAGGTTAACTAGGCGGGATTGATAGGCCTAAGGCAGGCGGCGGGCGAGGGTTAGGGGTATGGTGGGGGGATTGGGTTGGGATTAGGGGACGGGTTAGAGGGGAATCGGGCGGGAGCGGGGGTCTGGGCACTGTTTATTTTAGAAGTTAGGTCTAGTTTGAATGTGTGTTGGGTTGGGTAAGGCCGAGTTCAATGAAACGTAGGTAGGTTCTTTCAGTCTCTTTCAGTCTCTTTCAGTCCAAACTCGGCTTTTGGCTCCCACCGCTAGAGCTGTGGCGCGAAATATGAATTTCAACAACTTTTTAGCCCTGGCCGTTGGCCAAGAATGTAAAGTTATCGAAATTCAAATTTCGCGCCTCAGCTCCAGCGGCGGGAGTCGGAAGCACACTTTTGACCGAAAGAGTCAATAAGAGTATACCTACGTTTCATTGACCTCGGGGTTAGCTGAAACAGGTTAGGCGTCAGTTGACTGACTTGGTAAGGCGGGACTTACGAGTTTAGGTGGGCGAAGGCTAGGAGGGGGGAGGGCGTTTGGGTTGGGACGAGGGGTTGGGTTAGGCCAGGTTTTGGGTTAAGGTGATTCCACTCGGGAAGCAAACAAACATCGATCAGTCGAACAAATTTTGCTGCAATTCGAGCTTTGCTTTTCACTCTCTGCAAAAAAGTGCTGAAACCTTGTAAAAGCATACTTCTGCTGTCTGTTGGTGAAAAATATCTTCCCAAACCCCCTAAATTAAAGCCTAACGAGACTTAACGCGAAATATCGCAATCTATTTGAATAATCGAATGCGTCGCGTTCAGTCTCGTTTGGCTTTAATTTAGAGGTTTTGGGAAGATACTTTTCACCAACAGACTTCTGAAGTATGCTTCTACACTTTCTCAGTACTATTTCGCAAAGACTGAAAAGCCAAACTCGTACGACAGCAAAATTTGTTCGACATATCCATGTTTGTTTGCTTCCTGGGAGGAATCACCTTAAGGGGCACGTTGAGACTAGGAATTTTGAGGTAGGAGTAGGAAGTATGAGAATTTTATCCCTCGTATTCACTCACTCTTGATCTTATAGTGATTCGATGGACGCCATATTTTGTGTCAGAACGACATGCGATGTATTGCATCGATTGGTCCCATTTTTTCAGCTAATCGTCATTTTTCTCATATTTTGAGATCGCAATTCTGTTGCCAGGAGGCTAAAGAATTCACATATCAATTTTGAGAACCAAATTCAACGTATTATAGGCGTGGTTTTTTCAGGGGAAAAATATCGCATTCGAGTGCAGTTTCGACATCAGTGTCGAATGCGATATTTTCCCCCTAAAAGAACCACGCCCTTAATACGTTGGATTTGTTTGTGAAAATTGGTAAGTGAATGCTTTAGTCCCCGGGCAACAGAACTGCTACCTCAAAATTCGAGAAAAATTACGAGTAGCCGAAAAAATGGAACCAATCGATGCGATATATCGCATGGCGTTCTGACACAAAATATGGCGTCCATCGAATCACCAAAGGTGACTCGTATCGATTACTTTCATTTTTTCTGCTACTTGTCATTTTCCTCAAATTTTGAGGGACACTTAAAAAAAAAAAAAAAAAAAAAAAAAAAAAAAAAAAAAAAAAAAAAACATAGACAAGAAAAAATACCCTTATGATTCAATCGGATTTAAGCTTAAATCTGATTGAATCAAGAGTCCTTTTTTTCCAGTGTAGTAATTCTGTTTAGCAAGAGGAGAGGAAGTTATAGCAGCCAGTGCTAGACAAAGAAGAATGAGCAGCAGAACTTTTAAGAATAGGAATAGCTGTTCCTTAAAACAACGATTATTTTTCTCTAAGCTTAAGGAATAACTGGCAAGGAAACTGTTCTTTTAGTTACGAGTTATGAATCCAATATTTCTTAGTTAGTAAGCAAATCAGGGCTGCCGATTATTGAGTAACTCGAGCATCGGTGAGTAGAATGTGAGTAATTAGCAGTTGGTGAGGAATCCGAGATCCGCAAGTAATTTAATGATCTGCTGAGAATATGAGAGTAATTGTCCATCAAATTGTACCAAATTCTGTTGAAGGGATCGATGGAGCGATGGATGATTTTAAGGAAATTCATACCTCGCGCGATTGTGTAGGTAATGAGTGAGTTTAATTGAGAACGGTGAGTGAAGAGTGAGTAAAATCGAGAGCGGAGATCAAAGAGGGATTAAAATCGAGCCACGGTGAGTAAAGAGAGAGTAAAAGCGAGAAATAGTGAGTAAAATGAGTTCAAATTTAAAAACTGTAAATTGAAGTGAGGAAAATTAGAATTAAGAGAAAGAGAGAGAATAAAGAGGGAGTGAAATCGAGACACGGTGAGTAAAGAGAGAGTAAAATCGAGACACGGTGAGTAAAGAGAGAGTAAAATCGAGACACGGTGAGTAAAGAGAGAGTAAAATCGAGACACGGTGAGTAAAGAGAGAGGAAAGTGTGAGTTAAAATCTAGAATTCGTGATTCCAATTGAGGAAAATCGAGATCGGAGAATAAAGAGGGAATGAAATCGAGACATGGTGAGGGAGGAGAGAGTAAAATTGAGAAACTGTGAGTTAAATGTGAGTTCAAATCCAGAAACGGTGAATCAAATTGAGGAAAATCGAGAACGGTGAGTAGCAACTGAATAAGATTTTTAACGACGAGGAGCGGTCGTGTAAAAAATTTGCGAAACTCTTGAGTATCGGGGTGAGGAAGGAGAGATTAAAATCGAGAAACATTGAGTAGAGTGTGAGTTCAAATCCAGAAATGGTGGATCAAATTGAGGAAAATGGAGAACAGTGAGTAGCAACTGAATAAGATTTATAATCACGAGGAGCGGTCGTGTAAAAAACTCCGTCACTCTGAGTATCGGCAGCCCTGATAATGATGTACATCCCAGGGTGAACAGCCCTTCAATAGTCATCGAGAATCTGGGGAAGTCCAAGGAATTCAGCACAGCCCTGAAAAATAGGGAATTTCTCCTAACCTCGAAATTCGAATAGTCGAGGAATTTTGCCCAACCTTGTAACGTCAAGTATTTTTTGCAGCGGAACCTTGAAATTCTTTCTTCCCGGCGAAAAGTATACGAATTTTTTTTTAAAGCGAATTTAATTTCTCTTCTTGTTATTTTCCTTGAAATGGTTGTCGGATCCTCGGTCTTCAAGAGTCAGCTTTGAAGTTAAAGCCACGAACTTGGCAGCCAATATTGTAGGTTTTCGCTTTGTATAAAAAATCTCCACGCCATAAAGCCATTGAAGTGCAAAACACAAAATTTAGTGATTTTAAACCGAATGATGCGACTTAGGTACGACTTGCATCCACGATACTGGTCGAACGTCAATTAATCAAGTCATATGTTTTATTAGGTATACGAAATCAACACAAATGTTAATTTTGTTCAATTTAAAGCAAAGATGGCACTCACATTTTCTTTTTCGCCCGATGTGAATTCACATTGCGCGAAAATGGAAATGTGTACCATGATACAACTCGTTAAAGAAGAAAAATGAAACATTGAAGCAAAGAAATCAATTGAAAACAAGAATTGGAAAATTTTGCATATACATCTGGAAGTTAATATAATGGAACAATTCATGTTCTAACAATATACGCTATGGTTGTTTCTTTCCTCTTTTCGTTTTTTAATAATCCACAGGAAGATTTGTTCCTGGTTGTACGTATTTCTAGTTTCAAGATGCACGTTTAACTGCTTATCCTTACCATCATTTTATTTTTACGATTTTTCCCATATTTTTTTTTATGTCATCTATCATTGTAAACACCTTTTCTGAGCAGAATTTAAGTTAGTTAGTTAGTATAATTTTAGCTAAGCAAATATGCTAATATGCATAGATATGTTTCATTTCCTGGTGAATCTGTACATGGTTTCAGTGATGGTGTCGTGTCGTGAGTGCTTTCAGCTTGGCGTCGGGCAATTGGATAACTCTCATCTGGTACGTATCTAATAGTTCTTCCTTTCTTGTTTTTGAATTTCATCAATTGTCTCTCGGCAGTTGACAGTTGCAAGTCAAATGGGTCAGTTGCGCCAGATACAAGTCTCAAAATGCGTCCAAATAGATTTAAAATTTCATAAATATTCGGGAGATGGCGTACAGACACACCCCCCCCCCCCCCTCGGTACTGGGAGGTTATTTTATTGCTCCCAAACCCCCTAGAGATAGAGGAGCTAGAGTTCCCATATTAAAAGTCTATAACTACGCCTATGTCACAGGAAAGCATTCCCCTGTTAATAATTTCTCTAAATAAACAGCACATTTGCAAGTAGGCTTGTTGCTAATTATTCAGCTAGAGCCAAAAGAAGAGTTATTTCTTGTAGAAAATGACTCAAAAATCTTTGTGAGCGCATTGGGTAAGTCTGAAATACACTTCTAACTTCACTATCTGCGTGAGAAGTATGCATGTGTCTTTTGAAGCTTCCTCACGGAGAAAAAATTTCGTGCGTGAGACTCGAAGTTGAGGTCATATGGATCTCTGAAGTTTTCGGACACGCATCTAAAAACTTAAGGTCAAGCTGCCGAAGTTCGGGTCGGACATCTGAAGTGCTTCGATTTAATAATACCGAAGGGTTCGGGTCACACATCTGAAGTACTCCGGTACATACCGAAGTGCCTCAATGTCTGACCTGAACTTCGGCAGCTCGACCTTAATTTTTCGGATGCGTGATCAGGAAACATCAGAGATCCATATGACCTCAACTTCGGGTCCCATGCACGAAGTTTTTTCCTCCGTGCTGCTTCAAAAACGATACAACGATACTACGGGAGGAGACTGGATTTTATCAACCGGCGTGTTTATATTTACATTTTCCTTGGGTTGATGAAGACTATGGTTCTTCATCCCACTTTGCGCGCAGAAGCGTCAGCCATGTTGAATATTGTGTAGCATCCTTGTGCGCAAGGGTTGGATGGAACGACTCCTCTCACGAAATATTCACCCGTGCCGAGATAGTATCTTTTTTGAAGAGGGGAGCTTGAAAAAGCGCGTAGTTCTCATACAGATAGTGAAATTAAGAGTGTATTTCAGGCTTTCTTGATGCGCTCAGAGTGATTTTTGAGCCATTCTCTTTTAAAAACAACCCTTCTTTATGCTCTTGCTGAAGTTTGCTACAGGATCATTCTGCGAAACTCACGTAACTCCAGTCTTCGTGCCCTTTTTGGCGGAAACTTTTAGTAAAAATTAATCATTGAAAGAAACTGATCTCTTATTAGTTCATTAACTAAGCCTTCCTTTTTGTTTTCAGCTCGCATGGTGAAGGCCCACTACCTCCTTCGAAATCGGTAAGTCACCTTTTGAAGCTCATATATTTAATATATTCTTCCTTCCATCTCAAGGCGTATTTTTTGTTGCATTGTAAATATTTATTACCAATGGTGTTTTGCTCGCATAGATATCGGTTTTTTTTTAGTCGAGTGGGTAGTTCATTCATATCTAAAGTATCGGAAGATGTGCTTCTCGATATTTACGATAAAAGTTCAATTTGGACCAATTTTCATAAATGGATAATTCCGGTTTGCGAAGTCGCAAAAGGCCGTCTACAGGTTAAAATCCATAGCACTGCTATTTCATTTATAGCTAAATTATCGGAGGATGTGCTTCTCGTTAGTTCGCTNGGGGGGGGGGGCGGCGGCTTGCCGCCTGAAAATCTGACGTATCAGCGTCCTCAGCCCCCCTCCTTCCCCAAGCAAACTAACGAGAAGCACATCCTCCGATAATTTAGCTATGAATGAAATAGCAGTGCTATGAATTTCAACTCGTAGACGGCCTTTTGCGACTTTGTAAACCGGAGTTATCCATTTATGAAAATTGGTCCAAATTGAACTTTTATCGTAAATATATATCTTGAAAACAATAAGTTGGACTAATCTCCGGTTTGTGCGAGATTCTTGTTTTTTATGATTTTTCCAACGATGTATCACAAGGGGGGGGGGGTTGCTATTCTACAATTTCGAGTTGCTTCCTTTAGGCAGGTCTCCGGGGCCAAAATGAACCACCTCTAAAAAAAATCAGGCCCTTGCCACAGTGAGCAATAGTTCAAACCGGAACATCTTATCTCTGGTTTTTCAGAAGATATAGTCACAATTCAGTTATTTTAGGCCCACCCTGTATTGCTTGTATACAAATTTTCCAATAGTTAATTGAACACACAATTTTCACCTTAATTTTGCGGAAAATTTGTAGGTACTGGTCTGGATATTACGGTGATCATCGCGTATTTTCTCATTGTCTGAAAAATATTGCCGGAAAAATGACGCATTTTCCGCTATAACGAGATGGAGAGCACGTAATTTCTATGCATTGGTGGACTCCGCTGACGAATCTCGCGTAACCTCTCACACGCGGAAATTGAGCGAGCAACTATTCGAACTCCGAAGTAGATGTGTGGTATCACGCGATATTGAAGGAAATTTATAGCTTCTCGCCTATCGTAAATTACTGATTTTTATGAATATGCTCGCATCGATGTAAAAGTCGCGTATCTGAAACAATATTGATGTGATAAATGTGTGGTTTTTTTCGTTGTCAATCAATTACTGGAAAATTTGAGAATATGAGGTGATACTGACATAAGTAGCGCATAATTTTTAGTGATTTAACAGGCTTGATCAATGAGTACTTGCCTCGATGTTGCGGTGATTATCGCGTATCTTCTCATCTTTTAAAAAAAATCTCCAGAAAAATCACGCATTTTCCGCTATACCGAAATGGAAAGCACGTAATCACTTTCGATTTAAGGAATCGTCTGAAAATATCGTGAATGCCTTCCTCGCGATAATGAGATAACTTCCGTAATCTCGCGTTTTTCACACACGGACACCAATCACGCAACTGTTGGAACGTGGAGTAGGTTTGTAGTATCACGCGAAATTGAAGGAGAATCATAGCTTCTCATCTATCTCAAGTCTGACTTTACTGAATTTTATGCTCTCATCCATAAGAAAATGCTGTTTTTTCCGCGATATCGAGTAGAAAATTGTGTGTTCTCAATCAACCGAAAGTAACTTGGTGTATGTGCCGATGTAGAGGTGAATAACGCGATATTTTGAATGATTTTATAAAACCGCTGGAAAAACTGCGTATTTGCTACGATATTGCAAGGCTTATCGCGTAATTTCTCCTATCTTATACAGAAGATTTCTCGAGTAATCGGGCATTCATAAACATCAGCAGCTTGAATAGTTGCAAATCAATGGTTTTCCTTCAATTTAGCGTGATACCACATACCTACTCCAGAGTTCGAATAGTTGCCCGCAACGCCGCAGGCATTAAATTCATAGACGTCAGTAGCTTGAATAGTTGCAAAGCTATGGTTCCTTCAATTTAGCGTGATACCACATACCTTCTCCAGAGTTTGAGTAATTGCTCGCAACGATACAAGTATTAAATTCATAAACGTCAGTAGCTTGAATAGTTGCAAAGCTATGGTTTTCCTTCAATTTAGCGTGATACCATATACCTACTCCGGAGTTCGAATAGTTGCAAAGCCATGGTTTTCCTTCAATTAAGCGTGATACCACATACCTACTCCGGAGTTCGAATAGTTGCTCGTATCGATGCGAACATTAAATTCATTAACGTCAGTAGTTTGAATAGTTGCACAGCAATGGTTTTCCTTTAATTTAGCGTGATACCACATACCTACTCCGGAGTTCGAATAGTTGCAAAGCCATGGTTTTCCTTCAATTTAGCGTGATACTACATACCTACTCCGGAGTTCAAATAATTGCTCGCAACGATGCGAACATTAAAGTCATTAACGTCAGTAGCTTCAATAGTTGCAGAGCTCAGGGTTGCCAGCGACCGGGAAAAGTCAGGGAAAATCAGGGAATTTCGGTGTTGGTCAGGGATTTTTCTGATTTTTCGTGGAATTAGGCGCGGGCGGTCTCGGGCTCGCGTTGCGGGATCAACTGACTCATTTTCACTTCAACAGATCGCGTCAGATCCATACTTAAAAAAGTCAGGGAAAAATATTGGAAAGTCAGGGAAAAGTCAGGGAAAAGTCAGGGAATTGAAAAAAATAATTTGGCTGGCAACCCTGAAAGCTATGGTTTTCCTTCAATTTAGCGTGATACCACATACCTACTCCGGAGTTCGAATAGTTGCTCGCTACGATGCAAGCATTAAATTCATTAACGTCAGTAGCTTGAATAGTTGCAAATCTATGGTTTTCCTTCAATTTAGCGTGAAACCATATACCTACTCCGGAGTTCGAATAGTTACAAAGCCATGGTTTTCCTTCAATTTAGCGTGATACCACATACCTTCTTCAGAGTTCGAATAGTTGTTCGCATCGTTTTTGCAAGTGAAGAGGAGCAAAATTACGCGAGCTCACCTTAAAATCGCGAGATACACGCGATATTTTCGACGGTTTCATTAAATCAAAAGAAATTACGCGCCTTTCTTCTCCGTTTCTAGGGAAATTTAATGTTGCATCGATACGAGCAACTATTCGAACTCCGGAGTAGGTTTTGATTTGCGAGAAAAAATGTACCATACTACGAAAATTTAGGGTAAATATGATGTCTTCTTGTTAGGTATTCTGTGCTAAAACTTACCTTGGCCCTGTCGAGCTGTCCGTCGATGGAGTTGCCGTCGTAGCTCCAGGAGCCGAGCAGCCCCTGGGTTTGATTCCTTGGTTGTCAGGTGGGGCAGCCCCCGGAGGGTTGGCCTCCTTGGATGCCAGGGAGGTAGCCTCGAGGGTTGGGTCGCATGGCATGTCAGGTCGGATAGCCCAGAGGGGGTTGCCCTCCTTTGATTCCAAGGGCCCTGGGGGTTGGGACTCTTGGATACCAAGGGGAGCAGCCCCTGGGTGTTGGACTTCTTGGATGCCAAGGGGGCCAGCCCCTGGAGGTTGGGCTTCTTGGATGCCAGGGGGACCACATCGAGGGTCGGGTCGTTTGGATGTCAGGTGGGGCAGTCCCTGGTGGGTTGGGTTTCTTTATGGAATGAATTCCAGGGAAATAAGAATATTCTAAGGGGTGCCTTAATCCGAGGGGGGGGGCGGCCTCTTGACATCTACGTAGTAGATTAAGTAGGGACGTGGGTCCAATTAGCAAAACACGGGGGAGGGGTCCAGAAAAATGCGAACCAAACCCCCCCCCCTCACTAAAACTGTCATAAGAATGATGAATGAATGATGAAATAATGTCATTAGAACCGAAAATTAAATGTAATGCCTTCATTTTTTCTTTTTTCTTTGTTTTTGCATAAGATTATTAGGTTATTTATTAGATAGTTAATAATTATTTATTTAAATCTGGGTACCTGAGAGGGGCTCAACGATTGTAACCACTTTTCCACAAATTCCGCCAAAAAAGAATACCTAAAATTTTCCGTTGTTGGGCACTCTAATTTGGCTAAATAGTCGCAGATCACTACAATCGCTAAAAGTTCCTTCAATTTGTCGGGTATGCAATCCTGACATCAGTATGCTAAACTAATGTATCGAGATAGTAGCGGACCTCTGAGCCTCTGACCCAGGTCAAAGGGATAAGCCGCGAGGCACCCTTACTTCAGCTGCTCTGGCGTGCTAGAGAAGAACGCCGTATGAACATTTGAGAGATGATAAAACATGAATTTGTGACAACATTCGTGCTTATCTTTCCTTGAAATTTCAAATATTTTATATTGAATTGCGTACAAGATTGTCTGAAAACTTTGAAAAATAATATTCGAAATTTACCAGTAAATTCGGTTTTTATCGGAGGAAACTCGGCAACGCCTGAGAACCTAAACAATGAGAGCCCAAACGTTTGGTTCATAATGTGGATTTTAATTGCACTACATTTTGCAATTAGGAACTATAAATTCCGGCCCGGTTTAAAAACAACGTATGTGCCATTAATTTCCCTACGCCCATAAGTGTTTTTTCAGATGAGCCAGAATTTATAGGTCCAAATTGCAAAATGTAGTACAATTATTCTTGCTTCGGTCATCAGATTCTATTGCAAAACTGAGAGAGTTACCGTTTGCAAGGTCGCAACTTTTTGAAAAGCGGTTTTGAATTCAATAAGTTTCGCGCGAATGAAATGAACTTTCATCGATGATCCGTGAATAATCAAAATCGAAGAAAAGGAATTTTGTCCACTGGTCCATTTGAAAGGCGTGAAGGGTGGATGGACGGAGCATGGATGTCCTCCGAGTTTCTACGGGCACGATATATGACGTATACACATATCGACGGTGAAACTACCAAACCACGTATCTCGTTTGCGGTGTTTAAAAATCTACGCTCACATTTTATTTTTTTGAAGTAGACCAAATTAATATCATTCCTTGAAATTTTCACGGAATTTTCTCCGCACAAAGAGGAAAAATCACAGAAATTTTCAAGACTGGATGTTAAGTAGTTTTTCATTTAAAAAATAAAGTATGACAGGAAGTCTGCGACGTCGCAAACCGAGATACGTGGTTTGTTAGTTTCACCGTCGATATGTAGATGGCTGTAGGTTTCTGACGGTATATGCCAAAGTGTTGGAGGGAAAATAGTTAGTTATTATAATTTTGAGACATTCAGCGACTCAGGCTATTAACGTCTTTACAGATAATTTTGAAAATAGGAGTATAAACGAAAATTTAGATTTTTATATTAAGAGAGGTGAAGAGTTTAAGAATTTTGGTGGTAATATTAGGTTCATCGCATGTAAGAGGGTTAAAATAGAAAAAAAAAATTTTATCTATGTACATATATTTTTGAGGGTCTAAGCATAGCCGATATATTCTAGAGACTCCGAACTGTCTTCTTACCCATGGTGTGAAAGTTACTTAAGGAAGCGAATTCATCTGATTCACTTATTGATGACTCACGGTATTGGATCAACTAAAGCTTCTAAACAAGTTTTAAGTATGATTAAACTCTATTTTTAATCTTAATGATCAAGAGCAGGTTCTAAACCCTGAAAATTGCCGAAATGCGTATCTCGTGGTCAAATGTCACTTTATAATCATACAATGCTTGATCTGACCGTATCAGATCAAACTAAATCTTATCAGATAAGGAATTGGAAGCGTGAAACTCTTTTTTCAGTCTTTAAATGATCCAAATCCGCCAACAACAGGTTTAAAACACTAATTGCAAAAATGCGTACCTCGTAATAAAGTGTCAGTTCTTGGTGCCAAAAACGCGAATCTCGGCATTTTTGCCGTATTTCCTAACAGTTCAAGAAATTATTCAAAATACTGATGGAGTCTGAAAAAGCATCTTATTCTTGCTATCCTGAGGAATTATTACCCTTCTACTCACAAGAAGGAGAAATGTAGACAGTTTTTTTACTCGCCTAGAAAATCGTGTTTTCCGAGATACGCACTTCTGCACTTTCACCATCGATATGCCGCGATTTTTCGGTGATGAGCGCGTAACTTCTCAATTCTTTTACAATATCGCAGTGAAAATCCCTCTTTATCGGCGATATCGATTTGGAAAGCTCACAACTTCCTAGGATTGAACGAATCCGATGGAAATACGGCGCGGCGTGAGTCACGCGATGTCGAGTTTCACACGTAGGAAAGCAACTTAGCAACTATTCGAACTCCGGAGTAGGTTTGTGGTATCACGCGAAATTGAAGGAAAATCATAACTTTTAGCAAATCTCTTGTGAATGACTTTCACGAATAATATGCGCGCATGTATGTAAAAGTCGCTTGTTTTCCCGGATAGTAAGGTAAAATTTACGTGATCTTCAGTGATTTCACGTAACCTCAAGAAAATTTACGGAGATTTATCGATATGGAGTCGAAGTGCACGCAAGTTCTATTGGCTTTAATATCGCTGGAATTAACGCTTATTTGCCTCGATTTAGCTGTTGAGAGCGCGCAATATTTTAATTTGTTTCTTTTCTTTTGCAATATCTCAGTGATAATTGCGCTTTCCCCGCGGTACCGATCAGTGCAGTTTAAGATATTACGCGCTTTTCACTCGGGTATAGCATATGTGTGATTTTTCCGGCGATACTGTTTAATAAATGCTGCTGATCATGCCTGACAGTGTAAGTTATTTATGCCGTGTCGCATTCCCAAGTAGATTTTTTTATCAAAGTTTTTTTGCGTACTAATAATTGCAATCACAATAACTTCACTTGTTTGAAGAGAAAGAGAATGAAACCAAACACATCCTCTTAAGCTCTTTCGTTACTTGCAAACTCGCCTACTGCTTTACTATCGTGTAACGATTTTCTCCTTTCGAAAGTCATTTTTCTTATAGCGCTAAGAAAGAGAAGTGTACAGGGTAAAGTAACCTCATAAACATACATCAAGCATATCAAAACACATTTGCGAAGATTTCTTTCCAATCTTATTGCGCTCATCGGCACAAAAAAAAAAAAAAAAAAAAAAAAAAAAACGAATAGCCCACATATGCTGTTTTTAAAATTACCAGTGGCCACTCATTGAAAAATGTAGCCCAGTTACTGCAACTGCTCTGAAATTGTATCTATTGACAATCACAACTCTAATATCTAAACGAGTTGAGAGCACTGAAGGGCATAAGACCAGAGAAGTTGCCTGCGCTCAAAATGAAGGCGTTTTAAGCTCTTGGATAATATTACGTTCCTCAGCAGTCAGCGGGGATCTTTAAAGCTGTAGACTTGAAGTGTGCATTCCATTCCCGCGAAAATTTTCCCTACATTTTTACTCGAACATTTTTACAGATCAATTTGCGAGTAATTATTTTCTTCGTTTGTATTTTAAGAATTTTAAGGGGAAAATAAAAAAAGGTATTAAAAAAATAATGGGTGCACTTTGATCCTTGACGATCATTTTTACATCGAAAAGTAGTAGATGATTTTCATATTTTATTAAAGGAGATAATTTGATTGCGTTATCGAAGGCCTGTGTCAGGCTTCGTGTCTCATCGATTGCGGCTTGAAGAATGGAGAATTTGCACGCAAATTTTTAATGCTTCATCTGAAAGTGCTTAAAGAGCTGATTTCACAGTATTTCTTACCATTTTTTTCTGATATGGGAAATAGTATACAAATCGATTTAAAAGTGAGAAAATGCACCAGCGAGTGACGTCATCTAGCGGCATTTCCCATTTAAACACACGTATTTTAGCAGATTAGATCATCTTGTCAAATCTTCTCCAATAATTGATCAATTCATGATTCATAAACCAAAGGAATCCTCGTGTTCAGTTCACTCAGCAGTTTCCCCTTGAACACGAAATTCATCAAATTTCAGACACCCGCGAATTCTCTATCGTCGGTATGATCTATCACTGGCCTAATGTGTAGTATCACTCAAAATTGAAGGAAAATCATAGGTTTTTGCGTATCTCAAATTATTGACGTTTATATTTGCATGAATGGTATGCTCGTGTTCATGTAAAAGTCGCGTATTTTCGGCGATATTTCATGTGAAAATTGAGTGATCCCCCGTGTTCTTCTTCAACTGCTAGGTTTGCGCAAGGACCGTAGTGTAAAGGTGAATGCCACGTAATAATTAATGATTTTATAATACCACTGAACAATTCTCGTATATTGCGGCCATTCGGCTCTCATTTGTTGCAAAATCGCTGGAAAAATGACACATTTGCTGCAATACTGAAATAAAAAGCGCGCAATTTCTCGGATCTACACCCTCAGTCGGTAAAACCGTGCAATTTCCGCGATATTCAGATGAAATTCGCCTAATTTCTCTCGATTTAACGAGCGGAAATCAAGCAAGCAACTCTTCGAACTCCGGAGTAGGTATGTGGTATCACGCAGGATTGAAGGAAAATCATAGGTTTTCGCCCATCTCAAATTAATAACGTATATATTTGTATTTATAGTATGCTCGCGTCGATATTAAAATTGCGTGTTTTCCAGGTTTTCCGTGGTATTGGGGCGGAAAGTTTTTAGTTTTAAGTTTTTCAACATCGCTGAAAAAGTCGTGTACTCCTTTTGACTTATACAGGGTGATCCAAAAGTCCCTTCCACCCCCTCTAACTTTTTACCTAATTGAGGTAAAGATTTGAAACTTGGGGGATATTCCTAGGTCAAAGGGAGCTACTTTTTGGCCCCCCTAAAATTTTCAGGGGGGCCCCCCTTGAGGGGGCAACGGCCCCCAACTTTTAATTTTCAAATAGGAAGACCCCCTTTGTGATAACTCGTTCGAAAGAGCATAAAAAAAGAAAACTTTTCGCGCAAACCCGAAGTCAATAACTCAAACCGTTTCAAAATGGCGGCCGGTTAAAGTTCAAAATGGCCGAAAATTCACACCGGTTATTTGTCGATGGATTTGCGCGAAAATCGGTATGTAGGGGTATTTTGACACGAGAAAAACGAATTTGACGTTAGATTTTCAAAAAAACCGAAATTTCCAAAATGGCCGCCGGTTAAAGTTTAAAATGGCCGAAAATTGTCACCTCGGTTTTTTGCTGATGGATTTGCCTTAAACTTGGAATTTGAGAGTATTTTGGCATAAGATAAACAAATTTGAACTTAGATTTCTAAAAAAATCAATTTTTTGTCATTTTGAACTTTAACCGGCGGCCATTTTGGAAATTTCGGTTTTTTTGAAAATCTAACGTCAAATTCGTTTTTCTCGTGTCAAAATACCCCTACATACCGATTTTCGCGCAAATCCATCGACAAATAACCGGTGTGAATTTTCGGCCATTTTGAACTTTAACCGGCCGCCATTTTGAAACGGTTTGAGTTATTGACTTCGGGTTTGCGCGAAAAGTTTTCTTTTTTTATGCTCTTTCGAACGAGCTATCACAAAGGGGGTCTTCCCATTTGAAAATTAAAAGTTGGGGGCCGTTGCCCCCCCAAGGGGGGCCCCCCTGAAAATTTTAGGGGGGCCAAAAAGTAGCTCCCTTTGACCTAGGAATATCCCCCAAGTTTCAAATCTTTACCTCAATTAGGTAAAAAGTTAGAGGGGGTGGAAGGGACTTTTGGATCACCCTGTATGTAAAAACTGCGCAGTAATTTCGCAATTTTTTTTAACAAAACTGCCGGGTATAGCATGTATGATCCGCGATACTGAGATAAAAATCGAGAAATGTCATACTTTTTTACAATATTGCTTGAAATATCGCATATTCCAACATAGTGTTGGAAAATGCAGCATTTCTCATATTTCAACAAACCGTAATGAAGTCGCGATTTTTATGATGTTCATGGCCATTTTTGTTTAAATTTTTAGTGGATCAGCATGTCATAGTCATAGTGGACGTAATACGCGGTACGATTCAAACCCCGGAGTAGGTATGTGTTGTGGTATCATGGAAAAATGAAGGACATTCTTATCCTGTTGCCAGTCGGGATTGACTGGCGTTCATAAGTTATCTCTAAGTCGTTATTAAACTAGCATAATTCAATTTTTTGCATGAGGTGAAAATTGCGTGTTATACGCGTTATGCCTCGACACAGAGGTGAGTAACGGGTAATTTTCAATGATTTTACAAAACCGCTGGAAAAACAAGTATTTGCCACGATATTGCGGTCATTATTGTGTAATTTCTCATATTAATTAATTTTTTATTTTTATTTTCTGTACAAAATCTGTGAACAAATCGCGCATTTCTCAGGATACCGAAATAAAATTCGCACAATTTTGTAGGATTCAATGCATTCGATAAAAATATCACGTACCTCTTGCGATATTTTACTCAAATGCGCGCAATATCTCACTTCTTAACAACCGGAAGTAGAGCGAGTAACCATTCAATCTCCGGAGTAGGTATGTGGTATCACATGAAATTGAAGGAAAATGTTGGCTTTTTGCTCGTGTTACATTACCTACTGACGTTTATGCATATTATGCCCGCAGCGATGTAAAAAGCGCGTATTTTCCGCGAAATGTATTCACGTGAAAATTGAGTGATCTGTAGATTTTTTATCAACCGCTGGAAAATTAGCGTATTTGCCACAATATTGAGGTGAATAAAGTGTAATTGTTCAACGATTTTACGAAACCGATGTATAAATCGGGGTATTGCTGTGAGTACAGATTAATTTCTCATTTTTTTACGGATATCGCTGGAGACTCATGCTTTTCTCGCGATACCGAGATGAAAAGCGTGGAATTTCTTTGCTTTCACTTAATCCGATGAAAATATTGCGCTGTCTTGCGATTTTATGATAAAATTCGCTTCCCGACAAGTGGAAATCGAGCGAGCAACTATTCAAACTCCGGAGTAGGTATGTGGTATCACGCATAATTGAAGGAGAATCATAGGTTTTCGCCTATATCAAATTACGGACGTTTACGAATGTGCAATCACGTTGCTCGGGCCGGTGTAAAAATCTCGTATTTTCCGCAGTATTGAGGTGAAAATCGTGTGATCTTTCACGTTCTCAATCAACCGCTGGAAAATTTGCGCAACTGTTTCGATATCCATTGAGGTGAACAACGCGTAGTAATAATATTAGAAAACCGCTGGATATGTCTCGTATTTGCCGCGATATTTCAATCATTGTTGCACTGTTTCTCATTTTTTTCTCTTTTTTTCTACAAAATCCTCGGAAAAATTGTTCATTTTCTGCGACTCCGAGATGAAAAGCGCTTTTTTCCATTGGATGAAACGAATCAGCCGGAAATATAGCTTCAATCCCGCGCTATTTAGATGAAATTTGCTTTTCTCTAAGCGGATATCGAGCGAGCAACTATTCGAATTCCGGAGTAGGTATGTAATTTCACGCGAAGTGTAAGGAAAATCCTGATTTTTTGTACATTATATATCGCTAATTATTAACGTTCATAAGAACAGTCGTATGCTCGACGTGTCGATGTAAAAATCGCGTGTTTTCCGCGATATTCAGGCGAAAATCTGGCAATAGGGGTTTGAATCAGGAGATTATTTCATTATTTCCATGTTGTGAATATCTCAGAGAGAGTAGTTCCATTGCGTTTTTCGTAAAATTTTCTCTTAAAAACAATCCCTCAAATGGAATTAATGACAAAATAAACATCAAAATTTGAAAGTTTATCTAAAAATTTCATGTCTGGCCTCTTCTATCAGCTTGTTCCACTGTGCAGCCCAGCTGTGTGTGTGGAAAGTTCGGGAGAGATAGGTCCCTTTACCAATGGCGATTCTTAGAGGTTGCCACACTGATTTTCTTTCATTTGAATGCACGTAAAACAATCGATTCATGGTGAGGCAGCTTGTCGCACCTAAAATCGATATTTTTAACGGATTTAAATGGAAGGAAAACAATGCTGCCAACCTCTACTACTCCTGGAGTGTCCGTCAAAGATAACCGCACTACAAAAAAGTTTAACCACTGGATTTCTGTCGTTCCCCCCCCCCCCAAAAAAAAAAATTCGCTTCAATGCGTTTTGGTGTCGCACACTAATTGGATTGCATTTTGCAGTAAGGAACCACAATCTCTGGCTCTTCCATAAAAGCACCTTTCTGCATAGGAAAACCAATGGCATATATGCTGTTTCTAAAATGAGGCAGAAATGGACCGAGTTTAACAAAAAGGAACCAAGCCACGTCAGCTATTGCCAAGTTTATTTGGGCAATTAAATTTTTTACGAGAGAAAGTTTGTTCGGATTTCTTTGAAAATTTTAAGCAATTTGCTTCGAACCATGGAGAATTTTCACTGAAATTTGCACGAAAATCCGCACAACCGTCTTCATGTAAAAAATCAAATTGCCCAATTAAATTTGACAATAGCTGATGTGGCTTGGTTCCTTCCTGTTTAATGCAGTCCAAATAATGGTTCTATATTGCGGAAGGTGGTCAAATAGTTGAGGGACGATCAAAAATGGTCCTTAAAAATGTTTTTCTTTAACTCTCAGGACTTAGTTGTCAAATAAGTAGATCTTGAGTGGAAGCTTTCCCTATACAGTGTGATCCGAAAGTCCACCATCACTAGCAGTGGTGAAGAGAGAATAATCTATCGTAGAAATTTTCCCGTTCGAAGCCATGGTAAATAATCGATTATTAAGGTGTTCGTTGCAAGCACGCTGTTTATCGATCATTTTCCATAGGTTAGAATGACAGGTCAATTGATACATTGCAAAGCACGCCACGCCACTCATCACCAGCACCCTCGTCTCTGTAACTTTTGAAATAATTGAGATGGAGATTTGAAATGTTATGAATGCTCGTAGGTTAAAGAAAGCGACTTTTAGGACCCCCCCCCCCGAAAATTGATATCCTTGAAATGGGGAAGAGTTCTGGAGGCTGTAAAGGGAGCGCGGTATTTTTGGATCACCCTGAATATGGAAAACAGCCCCGTGAACTTTCAGACTTTGCTGAATCTCCTTTGAAAAAGGACGAATTTGAATAAGAAGTAATTCATGTTTTTCTTTTATTTTTTCACAGAACTCAACAATCTGGAATGGATCTCCAAGTGACGGGAGCTCTTGCATCACCCATCAATCAGGTAAATGCTCACCAACTATCAAATTTAATAAAGAAATTGTGACCGAATCAATGTGCGCGTCGTGATTTACGCGCCATTTATTTTCAGTACAATGTATTTGCAAGTCAAAATTCGTTCATGCACCGGAAAATAAACACATTAGATCTAGAGTCCAGACTCTTGAAAACATTGACAAGAAAAAGGACTCTTGATTCAATCAGATTTAAGCTTAAATCAAAAAGAAATCCGCTCAAATTAAGAGGCTTGGTTCTTGATTTAAGCTTAAATCTGATTGAATCAAGAGTCCTTTTTCATGTCGATGTTTTTAAGAGTCTGGACTCTAGATCCAATGTGTTTTTTTCGAGTGTGGGTTAGTGAACTCTGTCCTCACGTTACCTTCTTGAGGGTCCCCTTAAACCGCCCTTAGTCACACTGTAAACCGAATGTGGCATTCCATGGAAACGATCTGTTTAAGAAACGACTGTGAATGCGACCCTTATGCACCAGTATGGCGAGGCGTGAATGATCGATTATCGATAGTTCCCCGCATTTAAAGCTATGGTAAAGAATCTATGATTAAAGTGTTCGTTGCGAACATTCTGTTTATCGATCCTTTTCCATAGATTTATATGGTAGAGCAATGTATTTATCGAAAAGCACGCCACGTCACTGGTCCTGAGACGTCAGACGAAGACGTCAACTTCGTACCTTCATATGGAGTTACGTTCTTTCGCACGAAAAACGACGAATTATATAAACTTCAGTCCAAAATTGAATGTGAGGCGACAGTGACGAGGCGAGAATGATCAATTATCGATATCCCCCCATTTGACGCTGTGCTATCAAATTTCCCCTATCATGTTTTCCTTTCATGAAGAAAATCTGAAAAAAAAAACCGAAAATTTCACAGGTTCTTCCTACGACTCAAGCAAGAGTCAGAAAAAAATTTGGAAAATGTAGCGCATGTTAGGTATATTCTTGTAAAAAATCGAATTTTTCGAGTCCATTTCTTAACTTTGGAACGGGGTTACGAAGAACGAAGAGTTATCAACTTCAGTCTAAAATTCCATGTCCGACACCGTGGCGAGGCGTTAATAATCGATGCTGGATACCTCCCCATTTGACGCTGTGGTGAAGAATCGATTATTATGGTGTTCGTTGCGAGCACCCTGTTATCGATCCTTCTTTATAGGTTTAAACGACAGATTAATCAATAGATTGCGAACACGCCACGCCACTATTATGCACCTGCATAAACGGCAGCGCGGTTGAGAATGATGTCAATAATATAGAAGCTAAGTGGGCAGAGCTATCCACGAAGGGAGGAGGAGGGGCTNGTTTGTCACGGCGCGCAGCGTGCGGGTGGAAACACGCGAGTTTCACTGCACCTCTTATCTCGCAGATGACAAATTGAGCCGTGCTTCATGGTCCATTGCCGCCCCCCCCCCCCTTCGCCCCCTTCAACTGACAAGTGCTCCCCGCGTGTCAAAGAGCCAAATCCTGGGAGTGCGAACACGGGGCAGGCGACAGGGTTAGAGAGGGCTCCTCGAAAATTGATGGAAGGCGGCCCCCTTCGCCGCTTTAAAATAGACCGTTTTCGAGGACCCAACGGAACGGGGAAAAATCCAGGCCTCAATAGCGGGAGATGCATTTATGAAAAATGGGAGGCGTTGTTCAACTTCGCTGAGGAGACAGCAGGAGTGGCCGTGATTGACGTCATCGAAACTGTTATCGACCCCGATCCGTCATGATGGATTCTCGTCAGGCAGTAGTGTTGGGTACTTTTTCGGAAAATCGATTAATCGAATCGATTTGAGTTTCTTCGAGTATCCAATTTCATCGATTTGGATCGTGACAATGAAAGACATCGATTTTAAAAAATTGGAAATTACGAAGGCTCAAAATTCTCGGTATTTGAAAAAGAATTCGGATGGCAATTTCTAGGAGGCATGCTGAAATTTTGGTTCAAGAATCGTCTCACGTGCTGATTTAATACATTCGAGTGTTAAAAATCGGAATTTTCGATTTCGAGGGAATACAGCGGTTTACACGATTAATCGAACCCAATTAAATCGATCCGATTGAATCGATTTTCCCGGATAAAGAATTGATTTTTCGGGAGAATGATTAAAAATATCCAACAATATTAAACAATGTTGCTCTCTATGTTCAACGACCAAGTCACTTATGGTTCCATAACTTTCCATCCAGTGGTTTTGTGTCTCTTTCGTTCCGTTGACCTTTTTGTGTTGGTATCTTACTCAGATTCCGAAAATCGTGGCCAGTAAAGTAAGCAGCGATTTTCTACACTACGAACAATAAAGGTTGAGAAAGGAACAATGCTCGATTGAAAAGCTTGTCAAACCCGTTGCAAGGCGCAATTTGATTCACGTAGAGTATTGCGTTTTTTGTGGCCGGGCAATTAAAATCTCCTACAGCCAATCTAGACTAAAAACGTTTATTTCTTAGTGAGGAGTTGATTTCAGTAATTTTTGATGCGAGAATCGTGTTCTAAGTGAAATTCTGGTTAAGATATATGTGTCTGAATGATAAAGTTATTGTACTTCGTATTGTGGTCCATTTTGACGAGCAAAACTATGTAATGCTTACAAGTCATTGTCGTTTCTCTTGCAATTGGACCTAACTATACGTGAATGCTGCTAAATTTCCCTCAAAAATTTTCTTTTTATGTGGAGAATGTTGGGAAATTTCACTAATTTTTCTCTCCGGAGAGCTTCTAAATTGCGGATATTTCAGAAAAGTACGGTTCCATACTTCACTTTCTGGTGTTGAAGACGGATTTAACGGATCTTTTAACACTGGAAAAAAAACACATTGGATCTAGAGTCCAGACTCTTGAAAACATTGACAAGAAAAAATACTCTTGATTCAATCGGATTTTTGCTCGAATCAAAACGAAATCCGCTTAAATTAAGAGGCTTGGTTCTCGATTTAAGCTGGATTCTGATTGAATCAAGAGTAATTTTTCTTGTCGATGTTTTCAAGAGTCTGGACTCAAGATCCAAGCGACTTTTTTTTCAGTGTACGGATACACTGACGGACTCTAGATTCAATGTGTTTTTTTTCCAGTGATAGTCTCTTCGCGTATACTTGAAAAATTATTCTGTGGTTCATTCGGTGGTCCTTCTGTAGTTCATTCGGTGGTCCTTCTGTAGTCTTTACATCTAATCCATTGGACTTAACAAATGAGGAGCCTTTACGAAGCAGTCGATAGCCCATATGCGGGGAAGCCTAGAGTACCTGTATAGCGAGAGTATAGACAGATGTGAAACTCCGAAAATCCATCAGGCCTTCACCGATGCTTCTGCGAAGAAAGTTAGGGCCCAGAAATGCAGCCAACCCATGAATTTCAATTATCCAGAACGATTTACTAATACTATTGTTACGAACCGTCGTTTATTAAGCACGTGTTTGACTCAGTTTTTGCATAAATTTACTCAATTTCGCGGAAGAACGCTCATTTCTGTACATTCTTGGCCATCATGGTTAGAATTGGAATCTGCAGACTGGCAGTGAAATTTTGTGCGCTAGAAGTTGGTTAGAAGGGTGGCTGCACTTTTGGGCCCTAAGCCCTTCATGAAGCGATCTGTCCATACTCTCGCTATACAGGTATACTCTAGGTGGTCCTTCTGTAGTTCATTCGGTGGTCCTTCTGTAGTTCATTCGGTGGTCCTTCTGTAGTTCATTCGGTGGTCCTTCTGTAGTCTCCACATCTAATCCATTGGACTTTACAAATGAGGAGCCTTTACGAAGCAGTTGATAGCCCATATGCGGGGAAGCCGAAACCGTCCGTGGTGGATGCTACTTGTTGCTGGCGTCGCGGCGCGGCGTGGTCGGCGGCGTTCGGGGCTCTTCGGGCCGGGCTCCCGGTGCCGCGGCGGCCCAGCCCGAGTCCGAGACCGCGGTCGGCTCCAGAGTTCGGTGTCGGCCCTCGTCGCTACCACCACGAGATCCGCGCTCGCGTCGTCCTCCCATCCGGAAATCCGCTCGCGGAATCCCTACCCTTCGCTCTTGCTCGCCGAGCCAAGTACTCAGTGCTCGCGCATTTGCTCTGTTTGTATTCTTGTGTCGTTTATCTAGCCTTAGGCCGGCGTTTAGTGAATGGGCACCGATTTTTTTTGAGGAACGAGAGGTCTAATGGTTCAAAGTGTCAAAATTGTTGAAATTTGGAATTAAGTATCAATTTCTTCGTCCAATTTGAATTTCATCTCTTCAGCTTCTAGACGAGCCAAATTTTTTGAGAAACTTGAGTTCCAATTCGTTAAAATATTGAAATTCTGAGCATATTTAAAGTATATAATTTGTTTTGTAAAACGAGAGGTCTAATGGTTGGAAGTGTCAAAATTGTTGAAATTTCAGTCTTCCAAACTTGTTTTTAAATTTTAAGAAAAAGGACAAAAATAACAATTGAGGAATTAGTAGGAGCCTGAAAAACGATTAATTTGACTTTTTAGTCTGAATTCGACCGCTTGAGCTTATTTGTGATTTAAATTGATCGAGAAAGTAAAGTTTCAAATCGTTAATATATTGAAATTATTTTTTTAATAAAATATATAATTTCATAAAAAACGAGTGATCTACTAGTTAGGAGTGTCAAAATTGTTGAGAGGTTAAGATTCCAAACTTTTCTTGAATGATACTTCAAGAAAAACGATAATGACAGATGGGGAATTCGTAGGTACCTAAGAAATAATCGCTTTGATTTCAAGTAAAATTTCACAAGTGAATCAATGTATCAAGCTACTCGATGAACCAATCTTCTTCAGGAAGTAGAGTTTTTCCGTCAGAGCTGAGCCCTAAAATGCTCTTCTCAATTTTTAAATCGCACAAACATTTAAAATGTGTTTGTATCTACCAAAATGAAAGAAGGTCAAAATGCATGGGTCCTAAAGAAAAGTAGTCACGTCACGTTTTCCCACTTATAATTGGACGTATTTCTGTCAAACGGAACTATGTGCATTAAGAGATGAGCCCTGAGACCCATAAGAATATATGCATAACGGGGCTCACGTCATGATGCACATAGTTCCGTTTGACAGAAATACGTCCAATTAATTTTCCTCTTGGAGCTAATACCAGAAAAAACGGTACGAATAGAAGATTAAAAATCTCATCGAGTACTTTCTCACAAAGTGTTACAATGTCCTCATGGACATTTTTGGAGAAAATGGGATCAAAGTTAAGTTCTTCCACTTAATTGTCTCTCGCAGAAAGTTCTACTTACTAAGCAGCGAGTAGACCCTTAGTTTCCCCAATGAAGATTTGGTTACCCTACGCTAAACGCCGACTTTATATTCGCGAAATGGATCAGCTGCAAACGCCAATTCACCCATTTAACGAGTTTACTCATTATCTATAACTAAATCCTTAACAAAACTGTGAGCACCGAATATATTTCAATTAATATTTCTCCTATCTCGACGCGATTTTTTGTTTCATATTTGTGTTTGCTATCTAATTATACGTAGTAGTTTGTTTTCCTAATGTAACTAAGAAAAAAAATAACTATAAAACGTCAATGCCAAACTTTCTGGTACATTTCAAATATTGGTGTTCCTATTTCTGATAATATACGAGCAGTGACAGTGTGACTCCAAGTGATTCTTAATCTAAAAAGAACAATTTGTGTGGTGTTGTTCCTCGGATATTTGGTGGAACAAGAGTGAATATTGGAACGTGACTCAATCAGACTACTGCCTAGTTGCTGTTTACTTTCATCCGCTTACCTATTTTGGAACCCCATTTCAGGTGGGAGAGTAATTTCATGCATTTCAGTTTAATATTAGAATTTCACAACGCAAAGTTCTTTTGTATTTTAATCGTCAATTCCCAGGTAGTCGCGATTGCGATAAGTTGTGCGATTTTATCGATGATTAAACATAAACGGAGCCAATATTAGCGATAAACTGCGATAAAATTTGACTGCGAAACCACTACCTTATCGATGGTAATTTTTGGTGATATTACCGGGAAAATTAACAAAGAATCAAACCGTGGATCGTCTGTTAGTGATAACAATTGAGACATCCCAACACCCCCCCCCCCCTAACCGGTAAAACC